>VWZV01015349.1:869-60387 GCA_013397155.1 Irena cyanogastra | reverse complement strand
TTAAATTATTAATTAATAAATAAAATAATAATTAATAAATTACTACTAGAATTACATATTCTTCAGCTGTGTATTTAATAAAGACCTTGAAAAAAGAAATCAATTCTTTTCAGTGTTTTAATATGGAAAAACATATCCAAAAAATCTTCACCTAGTTTGACCTAATCTGGCACTTATTTAAGAACACTATTAGATTAGGAGCCTGCTACCCATAGATAAAGCAACTGCACAGTTTAAGATGACATTTAGAAATGTAAAATTTAGGTTGCTGTTGCCTACCTTTACTTTTGTGTCAAATAATAGAAGCAGGAATTTTCACTGCATTTTAGCTAACATGTAACAGGCTCATTGTAGTGAATTTTTTTGGTCTTCACCTGTTTGATTATAGCAAACGGAATTGTTTGGCACGTATTTCATCATTTACTTCATGCTAAAAAAATCCAAGCCACATGCTTTCAACAGAATGAAAAAAGAAACACAAGTGTGTATTCAAATATGTGAATGAAATCTCCTCTCAGTAACAGGGATGTGGTAGTCCGGCTTGTCCTAGCATATCTAGATAACATCTTTAAACTGATTTTAAAATAATGGACAATATTTCTCTAGATAACCATGCTTATGACTACCCTATTAGTTTAACAAAACAGGTAGCAACTTTTCTTCTTTCAAATGGAAAGTGTGCAATAGCTTTGATGAATGAAGAGTGGGTAACTTCCCTTTTCTTGTGTTTTCTTGTAAGACTCTCTCAGAAAAACACTCAGGCTTCAGGAGCTTTCTCATACATTTCTCCTCCAAGACTATTTGAGTTAGGCATTCTCAGAATGCTCTGGCTTAACATACCTATGCTAAATTCACCATTAGCAATGATATTCCTCAGGGAGAACCCACCTTGGATATCAAATATAGTTAAATTAATACTTACTAAATAACATCTAAGTTTGTTGAAGTTGTAGGCCTGAGTACAATTTTCTCACACCGTGTTGAAGTTTGTTGTTAACTGTTGACATATCTTTCAGAAAGAAACACACAGATACAGTTTGGTGGTTTTGTTCTTCTCTGGTTTTTTCTTTCTGGAACTATGCAAAGATTCTCACATTTTCCTCTAATTCACCTAACTACATTGATTGTTTAAATATAAAACTCTGAGGTTAAATCCAACTATTTCCAAAATTTTCTCAATAGTCTCAATAGTTTCTACAGTTTGATTAGTTCCAGTTTCTCAAGTGAGGTAAAAGTCAGCTTTAGAAAATTTATTAAAACAGGTCAAACTGAAATTTACAAGGTTATTCCATTACAGATAAACCTTCTTATGGAACTTGGGTCCATATTAGGTTATAAGCATTCATATTTCTTTACATTACACATCTTGACTATTTCATAAGAGCGTGAGTACCCACAAAAAACCTCACATTTCAATAACAATTAACTAGTAGACCTACATTAAATATACAGGTAAAAAATTAACATGGTTTCTCAGTTTGAGTTAGCAGTGTACACAGTACAATTTGACACTTTTGTTAATACAGCAACAGATACAAATTGAAACTGTAAATTTACCCTTACACTATACAAAAATAAGTACATGATATAGCCATATTTTACATATTTAAGGGTTTGGTGTTTGAAATTAAAATTATCTCCAATTAATTTTTTTAAATGTGACTTTCAGGGTTTTAAAAAATAATTTTATTTTCTATTCTAACTATGCATTCAATTTTGAAGGAATGTTTACATTGCCATTAGACTTGAGGTCATTAGGCTTTTTGTATGTGGTTTCAACTAACTCCTCAGTGCTGAATTATCTAGAAAAGGAAGACATTATTTTCTTACTCCTATTCTCAATCATACTTTAACTTAGCAACTGAACATGTCTATAAGACGGTACTATTTCAAAATCCCCTTTTTGCAAGCAGCTTCAAAAGCTGTTCATTGGAAACAAGAAACCATCAGAGCTGTGGGAAGGAAATAATGTGATTTGTTTTCAGAGCCAAGTGTAGACAACATGTAGAGAGATTACAAACCTAGACAAAAACACAGTTTTTCAACTTCCCCCAACTGCCTGCAGTTCTAGAAGTTTTCAGTAGCAATACTATTAAAGAGCTACTTTAGGGATACTACTAGGTTTTTATATAGCAAAGACAGTATCACAAATATTCATTAAAAAATAGAAATCTAATATTCTTTCCATGCATAAAATCACTGTCAAATTGACAATGACTATAAAAAAATTAAATATTTGGAAATAGTATTTTCCTGTTCAGAGACTGCATGTTGCAATAGAGGCGTAAATAGTCAATAATTTGATTACGCAGGCAACCACTCACCACATGCGAAGAGGAGAATGTCTCTGTGTGTTTTGGAAAATACAGACAACATATAAAACCATGTTCAGAGATTCAGAGCACCCCTATCAAGCAAACATCTATTAATCTACAAAGGTCGTGAAAATTCTATAATCTCATCTCCAAGAACCTTCTGACATTTTCTAAAAAAACACGATTATTTTTCTCCACATCAAGTCAGTCCAGCAGGGATTATTTGACTGAAGGGTTGGAAAAACAATGTGGTACTGAACTTCAAGCAACCTTCCACAGCTACATATTTGTCTGGGAGGCAACAAATGAACTTGCACAGTGAGAAAATGCAGCAGCATTCCATAAGACATACACAGGCTCTAAGGGTGAGTTTAGATCCTGTTTCAAGGATGACTGGTCTAAAAATCAACATAACATTGTATCCCAAAAGCATTCTGTAATCATCTTTTAAGGAAACAGCTTAGAATCTTGAAGTTATTGGCTTCTGTATAAAAATCATATTCTAATGAATCAACTGAATAGATTTTTTCCATAATTTTAACAGAAATAATAAATAATGTAATGCAAAAAAGAGGTTGACTTACGATCTACCGTACTTGTGATGAATACAGTTCCTATTCTGGATGATAAACACTTCACTGTATTTTCATGAGCTTTATTTTTGCCCATTTGACTTTTTTATTCACCAAATTAAATTAGAAATCACTTTGAATAGATTTGGAGTTTAATTCTTTTTGATACCTTTTTTGTAACATGAGGTGGAAAAATTAATTATTATTTTTATCTTCTAAAATTAAAATACTATAATCTTCTGAAAAATATTGTCTTGCATTCCACACAATCACTGACCACCACATTCCTGATATCTTAGGAAATATTAATCTTTTCTGTTCAATATTGCTAACAAAAAGCCACTGATTTCTCAAATTCTTTGTATTACAGATAGAAACCCCAAAGATGTGTTTTGATGTCACTGGAAGAAGAACCTGTAATGGCTACCTGTAAAAGTGTTAATGTCAAATACTAGTCCTACATTCCTCAAGATGACAAAACATATCTGTATTACTCCTTGGTATATGCAATTATAAAATGTGATAAAAGTTAGCAATTATGCCTCTCATTAAAAAGTGCAGGAATTTCAACTTGGTGCAAAAGAGCTGAAATATTTTAAAAATTAAATGTAATAAATGCTTTTTGTTTTGATTTTCTACCTGAAGACAACGAGGTGGAAAAGACCAATATTTTTTTTTAATGTCAAGAAAATTAACTACATTGTTCAATTATTCCTGCAATTCTTTTCTACATCATTAAAATTCATAGAGGTTGCTAAAGCTCTGCTTACTGTTTGGGAAGTTCCATTAGGCAAAACATTTGTCATAGTCAGATGAACACAAAGACTCTGATTTCATACATGCTGTCCTAATCATTTTTTCTTTTCTTTTTTACTAAGTGTCTCAGAAAGTTGAGCAAAGACAAAAACAGAACACAGTACTAGGATATCCTTTAGTTACATCTGTGCACTGCACTGTATCCAAAGGGAGCATTACAATACTGAGCTGAAATTATCTATTTTTATGACCCTTTATTCAGCAGCAAAAACAACCAAGTCTACTGATAGGCTTTTTTAAAAGATATTTAGTACTTAAGGAATTCACTAATATAGCACACAAACAAAAAATATTTTTATGAAAAAGGATAACTAAACTATTCAGCTTTATATTATAGATTTTTTCAGATTCCCTCTTGGCAAACATACACTCACTGGACTGTTTTGTCAGCCTTATGTGCACTGATATTTTGTAGTGTATGTCATGCAACCAGTGGATAAACGAGAAATGCTAATCTCTGGGATTAGGTGTGTAATTTATTTTAGCAAGCTACCATACTGAAGTTACTCATGTTGATGCCTGCAGGCTGCAGCTGTTTCTAATTCCAGCCAGATCCTTACCTCTCTCTGTCTGGGGAGTAGTGGTCATCCACAGCACGGTGCCGGTCCATGCGGTTCAGGGTGTTGTAATGTGCTGGAGTAGATCGAGTCCCTCGCAGTCCCTGATCCACATTCCGACTAAGGATAAAAAATAGCAGATTCTGAGTTTTGAGTGTGCCTGGATGACACCCTCTCACTGGTTTGTACGAACAATTATCAGCAATCATGCTGGTAACAAGATTTGCTAGCTGACCAGACTTTTCCATACATTTAAAGTAAAATAATTTTAAATCTTAAAGTACAAAAAAAATTTCTCATTTAGAAAACGATGCCAAGTCCCTGATAGGGATAGACTTTTCTTTTTTTGTTCCAATGTGTTTCTTCTAGAAATAAGAGGAAAGCTTTTTTATTTCATTCATTAAAAATTTTAATCTTGCACAAGATTCCATTAGTCTTTCCAGACTTCAAGTAAAAATTAATTTCTGACAGAAACATACACTGTAAACAATTTTTCATGAGTTCCTGATTTTGGCTTTACTATAAAGATGTAAACTGTAGTAAGACACAATAGGGACTTGTGGCTCTTACAGTAGAGGACAGCCTGCTGAAAACATTGTCATCTGAATTTAAAAATAGCTGCTTATTTTGCCCTGGAAAACTTTGTAATCTCACTAGCAGAAAATTTGAAAAAACCCGTAACCATTTAATTAGCTCTAAGTGGTACCCACAGTGCAGGCTTGGTTACAGAGCACAAATCACCTGTACTAATTGAGACCAAAGCTTTGCCTATGGATTGTTTTGCTCAGTTTATCTATCAATATCTACTGACAGACACTAACTTTACTTTTTGTAAAAGTAAAAAAAACAAATCCACAAGAATAGGAAAATAGGAGACAATGTTAGCTGAAATAATTATCGGATAATGAAATCATAATTGTTTTGTATCAATTTGAAAATAACAAATTGGATTCTTCCCTCCACACAAGTTCAAGACCAAAAAATTCTTTTGTCTCCTGTCCTTTATTGCAATCATCTGCACTACCGTGAGCCTCAGTTTCCTTTTTTTTTGGTTGGTTGTTTTTTTTTTTTTGTTGTTTTATATCACTCAGTTCCCCTTTCTTATCACTTTGTCTGCCCTTTTGGTACCTGTCATCCTTTGTAATTTACCAATTTCTGACTAGTGTTAGCTTGTATCCTTCACTGCTGCTGCCATGACATTATTTATTTCTGCATGTAAGTGCTATGAAGATGTTGCATTTCACATAAACTTTTACCTTCAGCTCCACCTCATTTGTCATAAAGCATTTTCCACTCTGGCATTCATAAATCCAAATATTGGGTTTACTCTGGCTAATAAAGAGTAACAAGAGCAGTAACAATTTCTTGTCAGCTACAATGCAGTGGGCCTTTGGTGCAGTTTATTGAAAAATTAATTAGGACTGAGGATTGCAAAATGGCTTCTAAGAAATAACAGCAATTTCTATTGCCCAAAACCTCCTGCCTGCAGAGGTGTCAGTAATGGGAAATCCCTGGGCATGCAAAATGTTCACTGCAGTTAGGACATCTATAGAGCAGCACATGTATAACAAATTCACCTGAATAGGGTGAAAATGTGATTGACAGTTTTCATAGATTTCCTGAGTAGACTTGCATTTTCGGTAGAACTAAAAAAGATATTTCTGTAACCCACAGATTATATGTCCCTTCTACAAATTCTCAAGCTCTCATAACCCAGTTTTCTGAGCTCAACAAATCCTCAAAGAATTGATTTGGTGTGTGGGCAGGGAAATATTGCACAAATAATGCATTTGATTCTGACATTGTAGGAAACAGCTGCAATAAATTCAAACTTATATTTAAAAAATTAGCTTTAGGAAAGTTAAAAAGCAAGAGATTTTGAACACGTAAAGAAATCCAAGACTACAAGAAAATTAAAAGTAGATTTTTCAACGATGTTAAACAAGTATTAATTACCAGCTTGGTTAAAAGTTCTGCCCAAAATGCACACAGCATGCATGCAGACAGAAAAACAGAAAAACACAAACATACATATGAAGAGATTTTGCTCACATTTATGTCTATATCCAAGACAAATAACCTCTGGAGATTTAGCGTTGGCAATTATTTAGGCTGAAATCAGTATAGTAAAAATCAGAATAGGCCCCTTTGTGCCCATCACTAATGTCTCATTTCAAGTCAGGCTGACTTGCTTTTAGGTGGGTTTAGATCTCAAGTAGAAACACACAGTTTCTGCCTCTTAGCTGTATGAGATGATTGGGGGTAGTCTATAATCCTAATATCTCACTAATGCAAAAGGATATCATATAGGCTACCTCCATTAGAGGAAACAGTAAGTAAAAACATAAATAAGATGTTATGAGAAGAGAATTTTAACTTAACAAAAAGAACAAAGATAACATAAAAAGCAGAACACAGGAGAGTTGGGATGGCTGCAAGAAAGGGAGATGAGCATGTACCTGCCAGGAAATATTAGATACCAGATCTTCAGTATTAAAGGGGAATTGTGAACATTATGGGCAAAAGAGAAAACTTCCACTTTCATTTCAACTGAATTACATCATCTGGAAACCTACTCATACATAGCAAGGGCTGGAAAACAGGTTTCATCCCCATTTACGTCAATCCTTCTGCTTCCTTTCTCTTAAGAAAGCTTATCCTGCAGAGTATTAAATCAATTATTAGATGTCATCCAAAAGTATTAGCTTTTGGAAGAAATTTTCCTGGTCTAATTTTCTCAAGATAAATAGTTATCAGAGGTCTTCCAAGATCAGGAGTTGATATCTTTCACTATAAAATTGTATGTCTGTCAGTTTATTCTTGATGATTTGGAAGTATGAAAAAGATAGTGGTAAGGAAGCTACCACGGGGAGCAAAGGAGGCTCCCCAGAGTCTTAATTCTACAGAAATAAAAGGGCTGAAAACATCCACTGTCATATAAATGCTAAGGAAATATCAAACTATCACATACTATAAAACATGGCACCTATAAATAGCTCTAGGAAATGAAAATGTGGAGAGATATTTTTCTTTTTTAGATTGGACTGTACTGAATTTTGATGAAAAAGTAGATATAAATAGGCAGAAGTAAAATACAATTATGTAATCATAAAATAATAATAATAAATAATATAGTAATAATAAACCATAAATAGCATAGGACTATATATAAATTAGGCACATCACTATAATGTAAAAAAAACCCCAAAACATTATTGGCTTTATGTAATTTTGTAAGATCTAACCAATTCATTGCCATTTTGAAACTCTGGAGATTATTCCCCTTTAATTTATATAATTGCACAGTCCAACAGGAGTTTACCTTTGTGGGGGAGGGACACTGGGAGACCACGATCTAGTCCGTCCTATACTATCTCCACGGTGAGGGGACCCTGATCGAGAACAATGGTTAGATGACATTACTTGCTCTGGCACTGACAGTGTTGAACTTTGAAGATCTCTCCCATTATGTCGGTAATCTAAAAAGAAATGCAAATATTCAGTGAATCTGAAGTTGCACTGTTCAACGTCCTGCCATATCTGTAGTAGTGAGAAACTCAGTGAAAGATGGGATTTGATCAACAATCAAATGTGTTCTTGGGTTTTATAATAAAACATGCATATGTAGAGTTGACTCCCGTTGTTATGCTTTATTTAAGTACAATTACAGTTCCTACAGTTATACTTTAAAAGTATAGAAATTAATACCATGCACTAAACTGGGGACTTACCATTTATGGTTAATATGATGTATTCATAATAAAACAAATTAAACTGATTTTTCCTTAGAATAAAAAAGTTAATTAGTGCATTTTTAATTAAAATTATATTGCAAATGTTGTGTATAACATTTTTCAAACAGAAATTTCCATAATTCAAAATTAATTCAAAATTTAGTTTACAAATTTGGGATAGGAAGCTACTATGGAGTTGATTGGGTTTAAGAAAGATTTGTATTTCAGAAACAATTAAAGTAACAATGACTCAATGACACCATATTTCACCCACAATTCTGAATTAAAAAACACAATTCCCTCAAAAATAGCAAGTACTTTGGCCTAATTTTTAAAAAGCCATAAGAAGGCATAATTTTTAATAATTTTTAATAAGCCATTAAGAAGGCATAAATGGTCTAAGCAAAAGCCTCCAAGTTACACTGGCCCAAAAGGCTACCACATGGACATTTAAAAAATCTTTTTAAAAAGCTGGATGTATTAAAAGTGATTGTCTTCATCTAATCGAAAAAGTTAAATTCACTTTCCCATGGTGCAATACTCTCTGTGGAAAAAAAAGATGCTAGTTATACAGCAATTTCAAGTAATTTCAAATTTTTTGAAGATGGAATTAAAACATAATGCTAAGAAATTGAAGATTTGCAATTGTTAACCCGATTATAATGCTTAGCAGGAATAGGTCTTCAGAGAGTTCCTGGTGGCTATGACAACTGATATAACTGATTTCTTTGTTCCAAAGACAGCAACCAAATAAAGAATACTTAGAGACATCCACCCGGCACTGGAAAAATTCTGGCTCATGCAACTGTTATGCTTTTCCCATGAGAATCTTCCAAGAGTATAATAATCTTCTGCTCATGATTTTCTTATTTTTCTTCCTGGAAAATGTTCATTAGGACCTAAACAAAACCTTAATAATTCATTCCACTTTATGGTTCCAAGTATATTCAATACTTTCAACTGAGTATTCATATTTACTGTATGGCCTTACAACCAAGGATATATATAAACAATCCTAATTCATAAATAACTTCTTCCTCCTGTGTCTAGGTGTAAACTTCCTTGTGTGTATCTGGTATGTGTACATAAAGGGGGAAAAAAAAGCACATCATCATTACATTACACAATGATGAGGATGACACGGTCTTTCCTCACAACACAGCAGTCAAATCACATTATGAGTATCCTGAGCTAAGAGTCAGTAATGAAATACAGACTTTTATCCTATATACAAAGTAAATTTATTATTATAAGCACTGACAAAACATATAGGGACCAGCACAACATAATTCCGAGGTCACCACAGGCAAGACAAGGGAAATTTTATCTGTGTTTGAAAGAAGGTTGTTATTCATTCACTAGTAAAGTGTAGGAGATAAATAAATTTTTTGCAAGTCAGTCTGGAAATCAATACACTCTACAATTCTGCAATTCTTTAACCAGAAGTAAAAGAGCTAAAGTACCAGTAGTGGAGAGCCCACTCTGCAGCAGACTCCTGCAGGACTCGTGGACCTGAGGAGAGAGAAGCCCACTCTGGAGCAGTTTAGAAGGACTGCACCCTATGGGAAGAGACTCATGCTGGAGCAGTTTGTGATGAACTGCAGCTCATGAGATGAATGAACATTGGAGAAGTTCTTGAAGGACTGTGCCCCATGAGAGGGACCTCACTCTGGAGCAGAGGAATAGAGTGAAGGGTTCTCCCCTGATGAGGAAGGAGTGGCAGAGAAAATGTGTGATGAACTGACTGCAACCCCCATCCCCATCTCCCTCTGCAGCTGAGAGGGAGGAGAAAGAGAGCCAGGAGTGAAGCTGAGACTAGAGAGAAGGAAGGGATGGGGGGAAAGTTTCAAAATTTCAGGGGGTTATTTTCTCATTATCCTGCTCTGATTTTAATGGCGATAAAATAATTTCTCTGAGTTGTCTGCTTTCGCCGTGACTGTAACTGGTGAGTGATCTGTTCCTCCTCTTATCTCCACCCACAAGTCTTCAGCTATATTTTCTCTCCTGTGTCCAGCTCATAAGGGCAGGAATGGAGCAGTTTTGGCAGTCACTTGGTCCCTAGCCAAGGCAAATCCACCACACATAAATGAGCAGCACACTACTATAAACTACTAGCTATTGAAACAAAAAACATTATTTACAGTACAAGAACAGAGAGAAATACTGTCTTATTATCCTAATAATGCATAACTATTGACGAAAAAAAAAGAGATGGTTGTTTGTATTCTGCATACACAAGGAGAATTTGTTGCATTTGGAGATGGAAAACAATGCAGAGTAGTAATATGAAGAAATAAGTGAATCCTTTGAAAAAATCAGCAGTCTATATAACACTTGGTATGTACAGACATGGAAGTATGAGGGGAATGAGGAATATCATACGATTTTCTAGGTAATCAATTAACAAAACAAAAAAAACCCCCTCCTTTTGAATTCTAAAAAATGCTAAAAAAGTCCAAAAAATTCCTAGAAGCAAGAACACATAAATCAAAATCATTGAATTTATTAAAGCTGCACATAGAAACAAATTAATTACTTTGGAACAAAAAGACTCTTCTAGCTCTAATTTGTTATTTTAGTTGACCAAATGAGCAGTATTATTGCAATAATTCAAAATATATGACTTTGTAATTAATTGTCAAGTCTAATCCTGATCAAATATGTGCTTTACATTAATTTGGAGGTCGACATGCAATGCTTTCTGGTAACTAACACTGGTATTGCTTCCTTATGACAATAGAAAAGGCAGTAACAACCAGCATTCCTAGCAATTTTGCTAAATTTTGATAAATTTTTGCTACAGTTTTTGAAGAAAACTAGACGTGTTTAGCTGTGATCAAAGAACTAGATTAATATTGTCTAATAATATTGTTGCCAGAAAAAAATTGACATAATTCATTTACCTAAAACAAAAATAATTGTATTTACAAACTCCTCTTTTTCCAACAGGTCAGACATTGAAAAGCAACTGTTTGAGCAAGACAACCCACTAACATGGGTTAATGAGGCAATTTCAAAGTTATCCTCCAGTTTTGTAGAGTTAATGTAGCTCTGATTTAAGTGCCTGTACTGTAGGTATAATTTAACTTCCAATTTCAAAAATTTCGCACATCCTGGAAATAAGGTTAGAGAAGTTAGGTAAAAAACATTTTCTTGTGAAAAGAAATTACAGACAGAAAAGATAGTTCATAAGGGCAGCTTGACCAATGAGTTGCTATGGAGCAAAGCAGATATTTATTTATAGCAGTAGTAAAAAATAGGATAAACATTATCCTGCTTGCAGCTATAAATATTGAGTCATTACCATGGAATCAAAGGCTCTATAACTATGGCAAGCCTCTTAAATCAACATAGTGAGTACACAGAACCTGATAATCAGTGTAGAGATAATCAGTGATAAACAACTGCGAGCTGCAGGCACCTAAAAGGCAGACACATGACAAAGAGAACCACAGTGCCACCACCTTCTTCTTTCATGGGAAGGTTTCATTAAAAACTGATATATATGAAAAGAGGGATTTTACAAAGCACACTAAATACAGCTTCTTCAGACCTGAAGTTTTAGTTTTTATCTGATTTAAGAGAGACTATTAATATATTTGACTTAAAGTATTAATCCACACAGTATGGCTGCGTTGTGCTAATATTATGCTATGCAGAGTGCATGTTCAGTAAATACTGATGATTGAATTGTTATTAAATTATGAATATTTCAGTCACAAAATTGCAGAAAATCACAAACTTCCAAACATTAGGTTCATATCAACAGACCTAAAATAGGCCTAAAAAGAATTAATTGAAGTGTACTAATGAAGATTTTAATTTAGATGCCTTGCTGCTTGATTTACTTGAAAGAAACTCTTAGTATGAAAATTGTTCTAGAAAGGCAATACTAGAATGGCTGTTCATCACAGGCAATGTAATTGACTTGCTTCTGACACTGATGCTAAGTGGTGTTTTCTCCACTTTAACATCTGTATTTGATTGAAGCGTCAAGCTTTCAGATATTTAACTTTTTAATACTCACAGTGGTTGGGCTTAGAACAAGCACTAATTAAAAACAATTATATAATCAAATTGCCAGAAATGCTCAACATACCAACATTTCACATATGGGCCCTTTGGAGAGGATTCAGTTCTTTCATACAAATGTGCTCAGCTTCTGGGGTGATTTGAACATCAAAATGAAGAATTTAGATGCCCTCTAAAAAAATTGCTGACAGTCACTGATCAAATAAATTGAATTATTAATATCTGAATACCTTATAAGTTGAAGATACATTATGCATTGCTTTGGGGAACTTTTTGTATCAAATATTATTCTGCAGATACGGGAAGAATGAATGTAGAGTGAAAGGAATCAGTAAACATTACAGTAGGAACAACTTGCTGCATAGCAACTTAGTTCCTCACAGGTGTATTTAGCTCTACAGCACTAATTGTATTTATGGGCCCATTACACTTGAGACAATTCTTTTCTTATGAAAAAGCATTCCAACACAGTAATAAACTAGACCTTGCTGAATTTTCAGTGCTGTTCCTATACCCAGCATGACATGCAAACTTGGGGAAAAAACCCCAAGCCATCACAGGTACTATAAAAATGTTTCTTCTTAGTTAAGCACTCATCCATGTATATTTGCATCTGTCCAGCAAGTCCCCCAAATCAGCCTCCTCTTCACACTGTTGAATGGAATTTATCAGTCTTTTCTCACAGAATTTCCTTTTTAGAAGTGCTCTTCACCACAGTTTTAACCCACTCCAACGAGTCTTTTCCTTATGTGAGAAGTATCCACTAAGAGCATCTCTGATAGGAACGCAACTTCATTGCAATTTTCATTGCCTATTAATGCCTTTGTCACTCCACAGATACAGGACTGTGGTAGAATATAAATTAACACACTAAATTCATATTTCCTTAACTTGCCTCAAAGAAAATGCTATTGATAATTAGTAATAATCTGAAAATAGAACTTGAATCAAGTTACATCTTTACTTTCAAAGTGGAGTGATACAGCTTATGTTTAAAAATAGTTTTGACTAGTTTAAAGAAAATTATTGAGAGAATTTGGATGTTTGAAGAGAATATGATTTGTCATCTGAGGAAATGATGCTGAAGAATTTATTTTTTAAAATAATAAATATATTGCATTCAAAATTTAAATAACAGAATGAACACGTAAAATGGAAAGTATACATTAAGAAATAAAACTAAACATGCAAGAAAAGCTTGAAGAATTATAATAATGTGTAAAGAACTTTAGGCATAAAGTTGTAAATAATATATACATTATTTGTTTGAAAGAAAGGAAAATGGTTAGGGATCCATTGATCTAGACAGTCAGCATAAGGACTATTTAACATGGCTTGAATTTCAGTTTGGAAGGGGGATTTTTGTGATATACAGACTAACATGTTAAACGAGAGCTCAGAAAAAACAGATTTCAGAGCAGGGCTTTTGGTATCAACATACAATAAAATATAAATCTTATCAGTGTTTACATCTGAAGTTACTGGGCTTTTGGGTCACTATCGGCCCCCATTTAGGGCTAGCTGGTGAGCTACAATGAAATCCGTATTTTAGCAGGGATAGAAGTAATCCACTCTATGTGCTAATGCTGTATGATGCCTTTCTACAGGCAGTTGATTTCAATCAACACACTAAAGTGTGTTTTCTGCATCTGCTTTGAGAAGCAATCATCCACAGGATTCAGGCATAAAAATTCAGCCCACGTTATCAGCAAATAGAGAAAAAGACATTTCCTCTGCAGCAAAGGGTGCAACATGACAGTGAAAATATTCTTTTGAACAAAGGATTCCTCAGGTGTTTTGAGAAGTGAAGCAAAAATGGATAATTTCTTTTCATTCCTCTTCAAACACAGAAATATTTTTTTAAAGTTCAATAATAATTTCTGTGCTGATGGTTACTATTTTTTTCCTAATTTACTCGGCTCTAACTATCCTCTGAATAAATATCATCTTTGTATTCTTATTTGCTTCTGAAAAATACAATTATCTTCTGCATAATGATAAAAACGTATAAATGTTTTTCTTCTCAAAGCTGGAGACTGCATTCTTTTACTCAGAAAAGCTCTCCTCTATAGACTTGTAATGCAATCTATGCAGAATTCACTGCCTTACATTCTTCCGTGATTCATTTGTTGCTTCTGTTGAAACATATCTCAGACTGCAAGTGTTTCATAATACATAATCTGTTGTAATGCAGATGAAATATTGGTGGAGAACTGAATTTTAAACATTATAATCTTACTTAATATTTTAGTGTTACAAAAACAATAGGTGAAAGTTTTACAATTAAATGGTCTTGACAATACATGTCTCTGCTCATAAAGTCAGACTCAGTAGGCTGCCTGCATTCCCTAGGTTCAACAGACACTAGAAAGCATCTGGAAAGAAAACTATATAGAAATTATAGTCCATATTCCTTGAATTTGTTAACAGCAATGCATGCTTAACTTTGGACACTTAGAAAGAAAAAAAATCACCCAAAAAGCCAAGTTGCCTTTCACTGACTTATGTTTATTGTCATAATATAAATGATGTTTTGTAAACCTTTCTGGCATTTTTAAAAACAATATAAAAATACTGTATCACTTTTATCAAAAAGGACATAAGAGCATTCTAAAGGGCAGGTGTGGAACTGCTGGTGACAGACAACATCGAGGGCCAAGGTTTATTGGTCAGAACAGCAAAAGAAATGCTTTAAATTGTTTGAGAGCTACGTATAACCAATCTAAAGACATAACCAGAACTGCTAATGCTGCTCATTCCACTATCCTATGGTAAGATTAATGCCAGCAAAGATGAAATAATAATAGCTTTACTCTAGTTTTTTCAAAGATGAATGTACATTATATTTGAAGAGAGCTAATTTAGAATCTAGTAAAAATTTGCTTTCAAAATATGTAATATGCTATATCCCTTTGTGACAATTGCTGTTGGAGAATACATGTGTAGCCAGAAAAAAAGACGTTGGAGTTTTTAAATCTGTTTATCACTATTTTTTTAAAAGCCTTTCCTTTTGACAGAAACAACAGACTGAAGTTTATTATATTTGTCTAAGCAGGCTAAGATCCAAATCACACAAAGTTTTTCGAAGATTTGATAAATAATTTTTCCAAGAGGTCATAAAATCACAAAATGGTTTGAATTGGAAGAGAACTTTAAAGGACATCTAGTCAATCATTATGAATAAAAGTAAATTGAAGAGGAGCAAAGAGATAATTTTTATTCTTCTTAAAGGTTTCTGGAGTTTAGTTCACAGGTGTTATACTAGGAATTAATTGTATGGAAAGGATCACTGAGAGTACTCAAAAGATGTTGGCAAGCTTACTTCAGTAATGCGCTATTTATATAGCAGACAGAAGAAGAGCAAAGTGTCATGTTAAATAAAAACTGAAAATACAAAATGAAAGAACTGGGGTAAGTAAGAAAGAAAGAAAACAAAGAGAGACAAATGGTTTCATGCAAACAGTGCATACATTTAAACCAAGATTGTGATGAGTCTACAAACGAATAGAGGAACTTTAAACGATTGAGGGAATGATAAGGAGAGTGGATGGTAAGACAAGACAAGACTAGACCAGAGGACTTACAAACTTAGTGGCAGCACCACAAAAAAAGTAAGGCACTAAATTAATATTTCAAAACCTAAAAACCATCAAATTTTCCTACCCATACAGCCAGGCTGAATTAAAATGCAACAAGGTGTAGAATTGTTCAGCAAAAATTCAATAACTTAAAGATCCTAGAAAACTAAAGGTATGTCATAAACTCAGGTAAGGGAAGTAAGCTCATTCATTGAACTGTAAAGACCATAATTTGACCAAGTTATCAAAAGATAAGTTTATTGAATCAAAGTTGTAAATCCAGGTGTTTCATTAGAATCCTGCTGATGTTCAAGCACCTTGTAAAAAAATTCTGCAAAATGTGGTACCTTTTCCCAGGACAGGAAAAATAATACACTTTCAAAATGATGCTATACTGGGAACTCCAGAAATATATCCATTAAATCATTTAATCCAGTTCTTTCCTATCTTTATGTTTAAGCTCCTAAGTTAGATTGATACATTTTTAATTTAACTGACCCACCGCAATATGAAAGTCCTTATTTTTGGGAGGACAGGCATTTGAATACCTTAGAGACTACTAATTACAGACAGAAAGCTCATCAAAGACTGAAAGTACAATAGGAACAAAGGACTTCTGAGGATGGCTGCCTCTTTGGTTCCAGTACTTCACACCACTCTGGCTATCTGTCCTTGCTGTGTTCTGACTGTAATAAAGGAAACAGGGGAGTGGGAATATAAAAATGCTGTAGTTTTCCTTAATAGTTTTCTAATTAAAGTAATCTCCAAAATTAGCCTGTTACTGTTTGAAGATATATGTTTTAAGGAACACAGAAACTTTAGTGGTTTTGTAGGCCTAGTGTTCTTTTTTTAATCTGATAAAACTGCTGGAACCTTAGCACAAGGTTATGACTTGCTCTGTTTATATCATAAAGTCTGTAAAGCTTTGTCAGTTTATAAAAAGGGCTTTTTCATAAAATGTACATGCTGTTTATTATAAAAAAGAAAGAATCTCCTTATCTCCTTATCCCAGCAAGTGCAAGACCCATGGCATGGAATAGTAACATACCAGGGTCAAAAATTAAGGTCAGCCTATGAGCTAACCATGAAGTAGCTGGAAACAAAAACATGACTATGTAGACAATACAGAAATGCATCTGAGCTCAAACTGGTGACAGATTTTAAAACAGGATTAGGCCAACTCATATAATTAGATAGTTCACTAAATGTCTGGATTTATCAATACTTGGCTTCACACCATCTCGCAACATTCAGGATTGCCTACCTCACCTCTTTTTATTCCAAGGTGAGCTGTATTCCTGTCATTCCTCTTTCCCATCTCTCCTTCCTTAGTCTCCAGCAGAATGTACTGTACCCATGTGCTGATGGGTGGCTGTGTGGCAGGAACACGCTTTGATGACCCGAGCAGATCATGGTCTCACAGCTGCTGTGTAACCAGACAGATGATGCTGCTCAGCCTCTCCTGAGTAAGGCCCAAACCCCACTATCTAACACTGGAGCTGGACCTCACCCAAGAGAACCAGAAACTGTCCAGCACAGAAAACCCTGTGTTAAAATTCTCAGAACAGCAGCAGGGTAACAGAATACACACTGACAGGAGTAGCCCACTCTGTGCTGACAGCAGTAGCCACCAGTACTGGTTAAAGGTGGCTTGGCTGCCTCCTTTGGATTAGACCCTGGGAAAAATCTTCCTGAAAGAGTTGTCAAGCAATGGAATAGGCAGCCCAGGGAAGGGATGGAGTCACCACTCCTGTAGGTATGCAAAAGACGTGCAGCTGTGGGACTCAGGGACAAGGTTTAGTAGTGGATTTTGCAGTTCTAGCAGTCGGAGTTGATCCAACCTAAAAATGTCCATGATTCTATAATCTTAAATATATTCTCTGTTGTAGTCATCAAAAGCATATGGTTATGATTTTATTGTTTTCAGCTATAATTATTTTTTATATGGTATTATCTTTTCTCTCAGAAGGGGAGACATATTCTTTGAGATGATAACTTTTTTCTCAAATAGGCTCAGTTCCAACAGTTAGTGAAAGAGATTATCTGCTATCTCCTGTCCTGCCTTAAACGTTCATGTTTCAGACCTTTGGCAGTGTTACTATTCTATTATGAAATTTTACAGGATATATCAACCACATATGTCTGTTAAAAAAAATTAAATTAGCACTTCTTGACATTTATCAAAAACACTACCTTTATACTGTTTTTATCATTATATAAAAGCAATAAGGACACTCACACACTGACTTTTTTCCCCCCATTAGTAATTTTTGAGATTAGATATGCATTATGCATAATATTTATTTTGCGTCCTGTAGAAAAATATATACTTAAGTTCCACTTATTTTTCATCAGAAAAACATTGCAAAATTAGTAATAAGTTATAAATAAGAAATATTTCTACTGAACTTGGACAAGTAAATTTAAACATTAGTACCTGAAACAACACCAATTCCATCATCACAGTCATAATCAGAGACTTCACTGTCACTGATTCTTTTGGATCCTGGAAAAAGAAAATAAATGTATCATTTTCCTTCCCGTAAGTTAAAACTATTCTCTGTCAATAACTCTTAAATGAATGTATGGATTTCATACTATACCATTAACAATTAATATCAGCATATAAAGATAATTATTCATGTTATATTTATTGAACTTACATGACTGCACCAATTATTTCAGTTAAATCTTTAAAGTAATAAAAAATGAAATGCTGAAATACATCTCCACAACATTGCTTTTATGAAATATTTTGATATATTTTATATTCATTCCATACACACAGATATTTTTATTCATTCTGTACAGAAACTGGCATCACACTGTTCATCTTCCAAGTTTTCATATACAAGGCACCATCCCTCCCCAAAGTCTCTGAATAACAGAAAGATTATTAATAGCAATAATATTAAGTGCATGTGGTTCTTTTTTTGAGTTCTTAGTAAGGATTAGTAAGAGAAAAGGCAGCTTCACACATATACTGTGCCATGGAACACAAGAAAGCTATAAAATGTACACCTGCCAAAATATCTAGAGCTGAGTTGGCAAAAGCAGATTCCACTTCCATGATTAGAGCCCAAATGTAGGTCACAGAGGAAAAGTAAATATGTCAGGTTTTGTTCAGCCTAAATTTACTTCAGTCTTCTGTGGCATCTTTTAAACAGTATTTGACTGCTGATATCAGGGTTAAACATTGGCATGCGACTGATAGTTACTCATTTACTTCTTTTAAATGTGAAAAAATCCCTGTTCTTCAGCAAGATGCTGTGTCTATTTTAAGTTTCTGTCTGTCTAAAAATGGGTAATTAGAAAGCAGAAACTTTTCACCACACCTCCAATCACGTGCCAGATTTTTTTTCCCTGCCTCAGAAGAATTTTTCTTAAAAATGTAGATACAATATAACATTAAAAAACTTGGAGCAAACCTCAAGAAGCCCAGGACAGTCCAGGCAGTCTTAATGCTCTGTCTGGGTGACTGGCACAGAAGGATGTCTACCCTCCTTTCTCAACACAAAATTGGGAGAACATGCACTGAGAGTGGTTTTGACAGAAATAAAGTTTTCAATTTAAAGAAACTTTACAAATTACCTGAACTATAAGAACTGCTGTCATTTTTTAGACTGTTGAATATTTGTTTACCTACCAACTAGAGGATAGTGGAAGTTCTTTCTTTAGCAGAAAGAGTGCTTACAAGATCTGAGACTTCTCCTAAGCCATCCTGTAATCAACTTATTCTCCACAAATTCATATAATTTCATTTTTCGTCACAGTATTCTCTTGGCCTCTGTAATATTCTACATCAGTAAATTCTGCAGTTTAAGTATGCATTGTGTGAAATCAACTTCCCTATATTTTATTTCTATTATAACTTTTCAGACAATGCCCTCCAAGCTTTTGCATTCTGAGAAACATGAATCAGCATTCTGTGTTCTTCTGTAGTTATTTCTTTGGTTTGCATTTTATTGTGCTGAAATATCACTCTTTGGTTCCTTTACATACGCAAACCATTCCATATTTCTGATTGTTCCTGCTGTTTTTGTTTGTATATTTTCTATTTCTTCTGTGCCTTTTATATGAAGTCAAAAGTCACTGCAGCACTTAAGATGTGAGTATATGAATTTGTAATCTAGACTGCAGACTTTCTTTGAGGATAAAAATTTCTCAGTTTAAAACTTATTCAGCTAAAAAATGGTGTGTGATATGTGCTAATTCTTAGAAAACAATACAGCCTGCCAATACATTATGTGATTTCAGTAAAGAAATCTTAATTGTGGTAATTTAATTGCACTAAAGGTTGATGCTTTCCTCACAAATATGAAGTTAAAATTAGTTCAGGGAAAGTAATGCAATTCTCATATGGTAGCTCAATTTATTATAAAATTTTAGAAATAGCCATGCTACAATGGTTAGGGGACAAGTATCTTTGAATTCAAGAAATAACAAATAAAGTCTTTCTCTAAAACAAAAAATTACAAGCAAGTGATGACAATTAGCACTCAAGAAAACCTGGAAGATGAGAGCAGAAATGAAGGAAAAGCTTTTGACCTCCTCTAATTATTTTCTTAGTTATAGTATTTCAAAGGCCAGGTGTCTCTTTTTCCCCAAAGAAAGCATCCATTCCACCTGTGGTGCTGTCCCTGTTGCCATTTGCAGGAGAACCTTTGCTGGTGTAGTGTTATACGTGCCAGTGAGCAAGAAGGATTAGTCTGCATTCTTCTGAGCCACTGATTGAAATCCAGGCCCATCAAATGAGGACAATACTTGTGACCAAACACTAAGCAAGAGAGCCCTACTAGCTGGCTGGGCTTTGCTGGGGACCTGAAAGGCAGAAGCCCCCAGAGGGAATGCAAAGCAGTGGGATTCTGTCTCTTGGTAACCCTGACACTGATCTTGCAGGGAGTCTGTGGCTGCTGTGCAGAGATGCCAATAATGTTACTCAGGCCCTGCCAGAAAGAGGATTGGGAGTGGGAAGATGAGGGCAATTGAGTTTGCTGATGCTCATCACGTGGCTGCTTGGAAAGGTTTTCATCATGAAATATGTAAAAAAGGCTGAATCAACTGTGATTTGAATAGATGTTATTTAGTCATCAACTAATTCATTTTTATGAATGAATCTAATTAATTATAACTGAGGTTGCTTTTATTTATATTTACAGCTAAGTACATCTGCTTTAACATATTTTTAGAATATTATATTCTGTATTCAGAAAGAGATATTTGCATCTTTGAGGATGAGAATAGTCAGCTGTTGTCACAGTGAGCTCTACACTTACCAGCTGTGTAGCTAAAATTATATATTGTTGTAGTCACAGGATACATCTGGCAGAAAAGAGAGATTAAGAAGCTTCAACAGACCACAGGTATAAAAGACAGGATTCTCTCTCTCTCTCTCTGTCTTCTTGAGCCACATCTACCTGTTCCAGAATCTCCTAATACCTCAGCTCCACTCATCTTCCAGGATCTAGAGACCTGAGCTTCAGAGAAGAGCCAGTGCAAGAGAAAGTGAACGGGCCAGGATTGAGACCTGCCCAAAGGATGGGAGTTGAAAAAGAATAAAAGTAAGGGAAGAATCAGATTTCAATGATTTCTCAAACTGTCTTTGCCACTGAAAAGAGGAGAGTCTCCTGTAACACCTGACATCCTTAAATATGAAAGCTTGATGAGAGATGTAAGATGATGATGATGATGAGAAAGTAAGATGAGAGATGAAGCTTGTTCAGCTCAGATCATCCATTCTATCTCCTCGAGCTGCTACAAGACAGCTCTAACTACTAACAGACTTAACCAACTGAAAAAAAATTGTTTAAGTAATATTTTTCATTTTCTTACAAATGTAAATTTAAATGATAGCAAAGAAGTCATAAGAATTTTTAAGCAGAATTAATGACTTGGTTTTATCTTTGGCAATCGATTTTTTCAGGAAGGGGGAAGGAAAGCATGCTATGTCAATTAAATGTGTAATGTCAAGAACTACCACCTGGAATACATAATTTCTGCAAAGGAATCAGATTACACATATTTAAAACATCTTCCATTAACTCCAGAAATGGAACAAACTAGAAAGTGCATAGGTCAAAACATTTATTGAAGCAAATATTTGAAATGTCAGTATAATTGCTAGCAGATTAGTTTAATATTTCTTGGAATTCTTGCAAGAGTAATTTCATCTGCTTTATATTAATTTTAGATGATACTTTGCTTTTTAACCTATTGACAATGTAAATGTGAAGATTTAGGTATGTTTCCCACCTCAGCCATGTCGTTTCAAAGTACTACTTCATTAAGTAATTTGGACCACTGATTACAAAAAAGAGAAAGAACAAGTCATATTTTATCTGTGAAATGTGACATTGAAGCCTCTCACAAATTATTGCAAATTAATATTGTGAATGGAACTGTTATTTAGTATTTAGTTAATATCTTAAACTCTTTGACATATACATTATAAAATATGGTCCTCAAATCAAGAGCAAGGAGTTTAAATACATTCTTGCATAAATTCAAAATTCAGTAAAAATCTTATATTCCAGGATACTGTCTACATTAAATAAATGCATTGGTGCCAATGGTTTGCCCATAGTTAACTTTTTCTTTGATACCATTGCAATAGTATGTAGTTTATTTATAAAACTTGATTGGAGGTATTATTTGCCTTTTGTCTGATAACTGGGCAGTAATTGATGGTAAATACAGAGTTTCAAATCCCTTCCATGCAGATTAACAATTATTACAGTTACAGACAGAAGGCAAAATAGACCCCATGCTACTGTAACCCTCAAAATGCCTTAATTCAGCATAACCCCAGACCCAGTGAAATCAAAATACATTTTTTTATTCCATTTAGCAAGTTTGGGTTTAACAGCCTTAAACCATCAATAAAACTTTTCATGGGAGAGTTTACACTGGGGACACTGGAAAAGCTCCCCATCAGAACGTGTCAAAGTTCAGCATCTGTGGGGCTGACATTCAGTGAATCTTAGAGAGATCCAGCACCAGGCCTGAATTTTCCCAAGGAAAAACAGTTTGCCTTCAAAAAGAACAGTTCTGTAAGTATTTCACGTTCTCAGGAAAAGATTGATAAAAGTTTTATAAGCACCTCATATTCTCAAAACAACAGGTGCTGCTTTTCACTCTAGTTTGTTATTTTCTTGTGTGTGTTTTCAAAGTATGCTCTCTCTGTCTCATCCAGTGGTGGTGGAGAGGCGTTGTGTCATTTAACCGATCAAGTAGCTGTTAGTGAAAGACTCTATAAAAAGGGATGGATTGTTAAAAATAAAGGCCTTCTGATTCTTTGGAATCCAGAGTCTTTCTCCTCATTCTATGGTAAACAGTGACAAGCATCCTCCTGTCCTTCCTCACCTCCCTACTCCTTCCCTGCAATGCTGCTCAGGCTACCACCTCACTCAGCACGACAGCTCGGTGAGAACACGTGCACAGCAGAACTGGAAGTTCACAGCACTGCAGGGCTGGGGAAAAACCTTATCACCTAAAAACCATTAGGACCATTATTTTAAATTTCCATTTAGCAAGTACTTTCTATTTACTTTTTTACTATTCGCATTTTTGCTTTCTATTCCATGGAAAAGGAATTTAAAATACAGTAGTTTCTTAGTATAAAAACATTTCCATTTTTCATCCTCAGGGATAAAGTAATGTAAAGAAAAAATGAGATGTTTCATTCAATTTCATTAATGAAACAGTTATTTTTTTTGTAAACCTTTCATGGGATGCAGTGTTGGTGGCCATGGAAACTTTAACAACTTCTAAATAAAAATAATATGGGGACAATTGAAAAAAATGTTTACCAATATTCTTTGGTTTTCCCAAGCTTGTCAATGTTTAAAAAGCATTTGGACAATATATTTAATAACATGCTTTAGCTTCTGGTCAGCACTGAATGGCTGGGCTCTTGGACTAGATGATAGGTCCCTGCCAACTGGAATATTCTATTCTGTTTCACCAGAATCACATTTCCCTCCATAACAACATTCTAAATAATTGGAACTCTCCCAGATGAACAAAATGATATGCAAATATAAATATTTTCTTACAAAGCAACCAAAATCTGTGGAGGGCTCCAAAAAAACTTCTGCCTTCCACATGACAACTGAAGTTGGCACACAGCTTTTCTTCATTCTCTTATTAATACACAGAGGAAATAATACAAAATACCTTCTGTGCTTCATATATTCCCCACAGACATCTCTGACAGACCTCAAGAGAAGACTAACAGAGGAGGTTCAAAGCTCTACTGAAGTGCATATGACCAACCAAGACAGTTATCGAAATGAACTAGGACAGGGGATAGAGTAAGAAATAAAATTAGTGTGAGTCAGCCTAAATACAGAAGAAAGTGCCAAATTTATGGCTCAGGAATTCTGTGCTTTTGTTGTTGAGAAAGAAAAAAAAGAAAAGGAAAAAGAAAGCAGACCAGGCTCCCAATCCTGTCCCTTACAATGCAGGAAGCTTTTACAAGGTTTTGTGGACTCCCTGGGGCAACAAAGGGTAGTGAAGCATGCTTGCAGTTCCTTCCCTGGAGCTCACAGAAGGCCTTCACAACCACGTAAAGTCACTTAGCATTGGCTGTATTTCTTCTCTGTTCAAAGCTGACATATAAGCAACCCCAAAAGAGTCTCATAACAACTGTTTTAAGAATTTGCTCTGATATTCATCCAGTCTGTGCCCCAGGGTTCTTAGTGCGAGCTAATTTCTTGTGCAGTCCTGCTGTCTCCATCTCAATCTGTCACTTTATCATCCTGCACATAATAGTGGGGTTTAGAGGCTTACAACCAATTTCATCTACACTGACGGAATATAAATATCAAATTCTATTAAGTTCCTACAGATCTTTGAAAATGGTTAGAATAGGATAGATGAGAAAGATAAAAGAGAGAGATACAAATTCTGGATAGACGAGAGATACAAATTGGAAGTCTTTAATCAAAAAGAAACTTTATCCAGCTAAAATTTGCAGCTAATCCACATACGTGCAAGTCTACAGATGCCACACCAAACTTGGTCTCTGCCCATGCAAAGATATTGTAAAATATGAGAAGAATGTGGGATTATTTCAGGAGAGAAAGGAGTAGAAGAAGTTTGGGAGACTGTTATTAGATTTAATGAAAAATGGATTTTATCAGTACTACTCTCAAGAAAGTTCTGGTCTAAGGGGGTTTTGTTTCTCTCCACCATGGTATGGATCTATTTTCCTAACAATGTGAGTTTCGTTTTTTAAACATAACTAAAAGATAATTAGTTGAACTAGTTCTCAAAGAGATTCCAATAATTAAAACTGCAAAAACTGAAAACGTCCCAAATGAAATGCACTACAAAATTAAGGTTGGTAAAAACTGTATGTTATTAATTTACTTATATTTAATTAAGGCAAAATCCTCAAATAGAGCTGGATTTGTAATGGGGGATTTATTCCAACAACAAAGTGTAAAAATGTATACCACTGTAAATACTGATTTTACCAGTACTTCACTTACCCCATCTCCATATTCTAAAAATACTTACACTAGTTCTCAAACAGCTGTAATATAATAGCATTCCTTTTAATCCAGTTTAAGCAAGATAGCATTTTCCTAGCATAGTTAATAAAGCTCACTACAGTTTTCCTACCACAGCTCTACCTAAAATAAAGGCAAGCAAAGCAAGTATGGTGTTACAATATTGCTACAATATCAATACTGAGATGTTAAGAATAGAGAAAGAAAGCAAACAAAAGACCTATTACTGAAAAGCAGACAAGAAAAGCCAAAGAACTTTTATGCAATTTAGTATCTGCACAATAGGTAGCAAAGGCACACCAACAAAATATCAAATTAAATTTTGCACGTATATGGAAGCAATAAGCATTTCTGGCATGCTGAAAATTTACCTGAATTATATGAATATAAGCCTTTATCTGGAAAACAAATATTGAAATGAAGTAGTGTCAGGGAAAAATACATGAATCAACACATGTAACAGGGATGATTAGAACCTTAAACTTTTTTGTAGTTGCTGCCAGAGATGGAAGATTTTGATAGTGTAGGCCACACTTCTTCAAAATAATAAAATTCAAGCAGCTAAGAGAAATTAAACCACAAAAATGCCAATCACTTCTGGATCAACAGTTATACACAATAGCCACAGAGACCTAGTAGAGCAATTTCAGTCATTTCCAATTTTGAAATGAAATTGCACACTTCTACTATAAATGTTCAGCTTTTTAAAGGCAAAATGTGTATTCAGCTAGGCATACAATATTATGCTACCCCTAAAAATGTGGCATGCTTCTGTTGGCACTGCAGCACTAGCAGAACTTTCCCAAGATGTAGTTTTGAATTTTACTTTAAATTTAACAGACTGAAGTGATGTGTCAGTCAATCTTCTCCCTCCTGCTAGGTCTTGATTTGGTAAATATGTGAGAACCTTAATTACATACTGGTTTTACACCTGAATTTTAGAATCCTGATATGAGCTCAACGATTAAATACTTGCAATACCTGATTTATTGTTTGCATTCCTTAAGTCCAACTGGTTTATATATTTTAGCTCCCCATATAATCATACCAAGTTTTCTAAACTGAACAAAAGAATAATGTGTGGATATCTGGACCATTCTGGAAACATGAAATGTTAATTGCATTCGTAGATTTTGAAATATGACTCCCATGTCATAATACAAAGAACTCAGGAAGACGGAATAACATTAATAACATCTTGTCATTAGCAAGATTTTATGAAAATTTTCATTCCTTGTAGTTGAAAAGCTCACAGACACAGTATTAAAGGAAAAGAGTGACAGTCTGTAAGCAAATGATGCACCTCAGATGATTTGATATGACAGTGTTAGAGAAAATTCCAATTTCTTGCCAAATGGTGCTGTTAATGGATTCACTGGATGACTAAGTGCCTTCTGGCAAGTCATACTTTTTCTGACATCCAGGTACTAACTATTTTAATATGTGGATCATATTACTAAATCACCTACTACTTAAAATTTCTAACTCTCTATATTCTCAACTTTGGTTTCTTGATAAATGTAATACATCTTTATGTCCCAGACCCAGAATTCTATTAGGCAATATAATTTCAAAGTGAATGATAGGGGTTTTTTTCAGCATCACTTACAACCTCTTAGATGTGATTTACTGTGTAACTTCTCTAATATTTTTATTTCTTAATATTAATCTCTTCTGGTTATGAACTTCATTAAAAATTGGCAATTATTTGGCTACAAAATTATGAAAAATGCAGTTTAGAGACTTTGCCTAGCTTGCCCTGCCAACATCAGGTGTTACCCAAACACCAAAGGTGGAAGTACGCCACATGCCCACAAAAAAAAATTCAATTAACACCGTCTAGAAATTATTCATAGAGTTAAAAATTATGGGCTTTGTGAATTTACCTGCTGGATAGATCTCAAAAGCAAAGAGCTTCTTGAAGAGCACAAGAATATAAAATTAGTGAGATTATAATGGGATCAAGGACTAAGAAAGCAATGTTTGTTTCTATATGGTCACAGCACAAAAAGGAACAATTCAGAATAGTATTTAAACCATCTGAAAACTTCATTACACAACAGAAGAGTAGTTTAATAATATGATTTTATCAAGTAACCAGAGAAATGAAGTAATTCTCTTAAACTGTTTCCAAAGAGGTTTTTAAGTATTTTTGTAGTTTAATTACAATTTAGTAAATTAATATATTAAATTAGTTTCTTTTATTAGAAAAAGAAAAATATTTTGATAGTTTAAGGCCTTTTTAGACATCCCTGTATCATGTTAAATACCTTTTAATTAAAGTATTTAATAAACCATAGATGTACAATAAAATATAATAAATAAAGTATAGATGTACAGTAAGTACAATACTGGTATATATATATCAATATCCTGTGAACAAAATATCAAAGCAAGCAAACAAAGATAACATGCCAAAGGCCTGTGCCTCATTCAAAGAAAGAGAAAAACTAAGGAAGAAGCATGAAAGAGAAAATTAATTTTCATTTTTGCTCTCTAGGGTAAAATTCATATAATAAATTAATCACGGCCTGTGCCACTGACCATAAAATGCTCCATATTATAATTTGGGAAAAAAGCCTCTGATGCATGTTTGCATTAAGTACAATTCACTTACCTACAAGTGAACAGCATTATTAGAATTTGCTCCAGTCAGGTTCAGTGACATGCACTGAAAATTACCGCGCTGACTTCCCCAGCTCACAACAAACTAACAGCAAATTGCTGGGACAGCACGATCCTGATTCTGCAGTAAAATGAGCCTCCACAGAGCTCCAAGGAAGTGAATAATTTTCAGTGGAAGAAGGTTGGCCATTGTTTCACAGGGGCTTATATTTCACAGATTAAAGTTTCAGATACATTTGTAAATTATTATTATTAAACTTAAATTATTTTGGTACTATGAAATGTATATCTTGTATATCTACATTATAGACTTGACAGTTTTACAATTTCAATAACGGAAGAGAGGGATCAAATTAACAGTTATGACATTCCTCCTTGATCAGATGGTAGAGCCACATTCAACAACTAAAAGAGAACATTCAAGAACTAAAAATCGTCAGCACTCTGCAATGACAAGTGCATCTAAAAATGTTTTTCAAAAACTAATAAGTAATGGGATTATTTATTTTTAATTCAGTCTTTCAGTTTGATTTTTTCTAGTCAGATTTAATAATTTTTATCATGTTAAGGTCTCAGAAAATACAGTCTAACAGAAAAATTTACAAAGTAAAAAGCTGAAAAGATGACAAAATTTTTCATGCTACTCAAAACACTGTTTACACATTATAGATTTCCTTTATTTCCACCCAAAAAATGAATAAAATTTGAAAAAAAAAAAGGTATATATAGCTTTTTGCACACTATATGGAGATTTTTTAAGAACATAACTGTAGTAATTTTTTTCCCGAGAGTTTAAATTCTCATTACTGTAATTTTTCTCCCTCCGGATTTTTTATGTGCCTGGAGAATCATGAAATTCAGTTAATGGAATCATTGACGAATTTCATTATAAAAGTAATGAAATTCCCTTTACAAGAAAACTACTCCAGAGTCTGTTTATTTACATATACTTTCCTTTTGATTGATTTTTTCTGGTCTTCAGATCTTGAAAAATAATTTTGGACTTCTACATGTTGATTTCGAAACACTATAATTTCTAAAATCTTTGAGATCTTGGTCTCAGCAGAGTTTATCTCCTGTAGATTTATTACTTGTCCCTTACTGAGGATGCTGAAAATATAAAGTTCTTATTTTTCAAAATTCTTATTTTTCAAATTGTGAATTCTCATGGTATTTAAAAACTTCAGAGACCTGCTGCTGTACAGACCTGTGCTGCAACAAGAGACCTGAAAATGTCTGTGTTTACTGCAATATTCACATTTCTTCTTATTTTCACACTTAGCTGTTACCTACACTTTACTTTGCACTCTCTGTGGGCTGCAGACCAATAATTCAGATAGCTTAGTTTTAAAGCTGCAGAATCTGACTCAACTAGTGTCAGTCACTTTCCAACCCCAAGTATTTGGGAAAGTCTTTAAAATACTTGGAGTAAAACAAATCCTGCTTCTAAAACAAGTTCAGCATCAATATAAAACAAAAAAAAAAAATGTTGTTCTCCAAAACAAAAAATAACCTCATATTCTTTCTGAATTCAACAATATCAGCTCACACTGCACAAATGCTCACATTACATGGATATAACTGTAAAAGATGGGATAAGAATGTGTCACATCCAATTTGATGTCTGTCTCTATATTCTGGGCTCGTGGAGAAGAACTAATTTTAGATACACAGTCCCGTGGTAATAACCTTGCTTGATTTCTGTATCATTTCTAAACAAACAGAAATACTAACAATATCTTCCACACCAGTGATCCTAATAACCATGGACACGGTACCCAAAGCACATGCAATTTTGTATGTATTCTCCAATAAGATTCTTAGCTAATGTGAGATGGAAAAATAGCCTACCAAAAACAGGACCTCCTAAATATTCTCTAAAATTATTTTTAATTTTCTGGTAACAATCTTTTTCAGAGGAAATATAGAAAGAACTTCAGTTTGGCTGTAATTCTAATTAATGTTGTCTGGAACTCTGAGTGTATGGCTGATTTTATGGTAAATGTTAGAGAAAATGAAGTCATTTTAAAAATTCACTTTGAAAGTTGAGCACAGTAAGTAAAACAGACCTACTTATTACCCCATATTTCACATAAGAAAAAGCTTAAAATATACTCATTGGATCAGGTTATGAAAATCTCAAATATAATTAGCTCAAAGAGCTAGTAAGTCATAATCCTATGTTCTATATTAGTTCCAGTTTCTAAGTAGATGTCTGTCAAAAAACACAAAGGAGAAAATATGGGAATGATTCTTTATCACTAGGAAGTTAATGGAGTGTATGGATCAGAGGACTGGGAAAGAGAAGGTGGACAGCTGACTTAGATCAGTCTGTACCACAACACACTGCCCACTCAAAGATACTGAGAGATAAATATATGTAGAAACTAAGCTACTGTCTCTGAAAGCTGGTTCCTAAAAAAACAGCATATGGGGCTCTGTGGGAAGCTTGCACTTTGCTACTGGCAATCTGTAAATACAACTTCACTCTTCAGGGCTGACAGTCTGCTCTTCTTCAGGAACACTGCAATCCAGTGATATTAAAAAGAGAATACAAGTGGTAAGTGTAGGTGGTTCTTTTAAACTACCTTTAGAGAGTGACACTTAAGTATTGTCTTCAAATATATGTGTTCATCACTACTCAACAATCATAAAGATAAAAAAGCTTAGATGTGTAATGTGTATTTATACTAACAAAAAACAACCTTGTAATTCAAAATATCTCTCATGTCATTTCTTACACTATCAATTTTTGGTGGCATTCAATAAAGTCTTTCATCACTAATTCTATACATAGAGGCGTTGCAGAAAGAACAAAAGGTAGGAGGACTGAACTGATCAGATTTTGCAGCCCCAAAAATTGAAATCAGCCTGCTTAATAACACTCACTACATGTTCTAAGAAGTGCTTTGAAAAATATTGACAAACATGCTAGACATGCCTTGTTCTAGAGATTTTCTTCACGTTGTCATAATGTGCTGCTGGATAACATCTTCTGTTTCATCATATACAAGAATGTTATTGAAAGATACAAAAACATCTTCAGACACAAGAAACTAATACATTGACTTCATACGCTTCTGACACCTCAAAAAAAAAAAAGTAAAAACCCCAGACTTCTATGTGTTATTAATATAGAACTTATAATCTTACTTAGTGAGGACAAACAGTCTTAAGAGGTGCTGTCTGCCCTTCACCAGTGCCTGGGGATGACATTTAGATTGGGAAGGGCGTTTTTGGAGCCCATCTGGTGCAATGCCTCTTTCAGGCCTGGCCAACTTAAACTGCATTGTTTATAGCCTCGTTCAGTTGAGTACTGGATCTCTCAAGCAGGATATTGCACAACCTCTTTGGACATCAAGAAGTATTTTTATTTTCATTTCAGAGGTGTGACAGCAATAAAAGAAAAATTGTCTTTTCCTATTGCTAAATGGATTCTGATGCCATAGCTGAGCTCTGATCAGATGCTAAATTTCCAATTGTATACTTTTTGAAACCCCAGAAAGCAAGGATTTTATTTCCAGGATACCTTGTTCTGTACATTTAAAACTATCTGTTTAAATTAAAAATTATTTATGGTACACAAGGATTCAAGACATGAATATATTCCTAGGCCACCAGAGAAAATCCTTCTTTATCAGGTCCCTATCTCTGTAGAAAAGAAAATAGGATAATTTAGTGTAGGAACACGTGAATTCTCCAGCAATAACTGCGAACATCTGAAATTGCTTATTTCGTTCAAGTTTTTAGAACCTGAGGCTGAAAGACCTGTGCTCTGGGAACAGTCAGGCTAAACCATCTTCACTGAAAAGCAGGATTTCTATACTGAATCTTAGTATTTCACCAGAACAGAAGTTATGCTAAGTCCTTTTCTCTATATTTACAGACAAGCATGTACAATTGTTCAGTTGAGCACACCATGAGCATCAGTATTTATTAGTTATTTTTATTACTTATTAGTACATAGTAGTATTACTATAGAAAAAACCTGAATGTCTTTCAAATTTTGAGTCAATATCATTCAATATCTTTACTCAGACATCACTAAAATAAGCTAAAAATAGTTCATAAATTCATTCTTAATGGCAGTTATTTATTGCACAGACAGAAATTCTGATTGATGAACAGGGTTTTTTTGCAGGACTGAATATTTCCTGAAAACCAGAATTTCACTAACCTCACTAACAAAGAGTCCAACTGGTCTGTAAAAATAGTTGTAGATGGAAAATCCTTAAAATGTGTTAAAAGATGGCATAGACCATATAAGAAGTATAATTTAAAAACTTTAGTTAAATAACAGCCATAACTTTAATTTAACATTTAACTTTAGTTAAATAAGAGCCATAACATATGAGAAGACTGAAGAGGATTGAATTGCAATAGAACTCCTTACCTTTTAACTATCACTTCTTTCCTCCTTTTGTGGACAAGTATAATCTTACAACTTCAAGGCTATGCAGTGTAAGTCTCTGATAGTGTGTATATCTCAGAATATTATGATATGGAGCATTTTAATCCTTCTCACCATCAAGTGCACAGAAGTAAAACAAATCAACTGCTTGAAATACTCATATACAATGGGTTATGTAATAAAGACTCTACATAGAACGTATGAAATATCCAAGCTTGTTTTCATGACTACACACATAAGTTTCTGTGAGTTTGTGTGAAACATGCACACACACTCATTTACAATGACTCAAAGAAACTCCAAGTAAATCTTAAAAATTGGATTTGGTTTGTTGTTGTGTTGTTAGAAATTTTTTTGTTTGTTTGGGGGTTTTGGTTTTTTTTGTTGGGGTTTTGTGGTGGTGGTGGATCTTTTGGTTTTTGGGAGTTTTATTAATTTGGTTGGCTCATTTGGTTTGTTTGGTTTATTTATCTAACTGCCAACTGGTATTTTATAAAGTTTATTCAGTGAAGAGCTTTAAATCACTGGCAGTATTGAAAAGTTAAACTGGAGAAACCACGAAGTACTGAAGAACCAGATTTTTCCCCTTTACTGTCTTTTTCTTATGTATCTGTTTTTATTATCATATTTTATATACTCTATTTTCAAAATAGAGTATATAGTTTAGTAGTAGTTATCCATTGATAACTAATACGGATTGAGTATAACAAACTCTACAAAGTAGAATTTTTAAAGAAATTCCATTTGTGAATCTAAGCACATAAAATAGTATCAAAGCAAGGCAACAGGCCATGGTACTAATTTATCTACATATGATGTTATATACAGGTTACTTTAAGAAGTATGAGCTAAAGAGAGAGGTCCTGCAAATCTACTTTTGCTTAAACAATGAAATTATGAACATATTACAAAAGAAAGAGATTCATGATAAAAAGAGAACATTGCAAAAACCAAGATAATTTACTCGAGCTGAGGATCTGAACTGAGTTGTATTATAAGAAAAAATGGTGTATTGCACAGTGGTTGATATCATTTTTAGCATGTCAGACTCTCATCAGTAACCACAATGACCTAATTCATAACAGAATACAAAAATTCTGTCAGCTTTCCATTTGCAAGAACTTAACAGATTTTATTAGGCATTAATTCAAAAACTATACACAGTGTGTAAAACTAACAACCTACTTTGCAACCTCCGTGTGGGACTCTCGCCATGGAGTTGTCTGCGTGGCAAATATGGTGAGGGATGGGGAAGTGGCAATGAAGAGACATCATGTGTTTGAAGTTTGTACCAGTGAGGTTCATCATCTAGTAATGCTGTCTCTAACTCAATAAGAATCTAAAAAAGAAAGAATGGTTAAAAGTAGGAAAGCATTGTGTGACAGAATATTTTAAAATAGATATAATCATAAATTTTATTTTATTATTCTCTTACTGCTAAAGACTTTTTCTGAAGCTATATAAAAACCTTGCTTTAGTATGAAAGAATTTCCTGTGCCTTTTAGAACACTAAATATGCCAAAAAATAATTCACAAAACCCTTATTACCTTATGAGAACCTTTACAGCTTTCAAATAAGTTAATGAGCAACATTCCAAAGTTTTAGTAAAATACTACTATGGATTATATGGATTTTAATGAACAATTAGAAAATGAGAAACCACATTCATGCTGTTACTAAAACAGAAAAAACACAGAAAGAATCTTGTATCAGGATTATGTGATATGTGCGAGATCACTATTCATTTACTACGAAGTGAAAGAAAAAATAAAACAATAAAACCAGCTTCGTACAGTTAGTAATTTTTTTTAAATCCTGTATATATATATATATGAGTATGAGAGCAACTGTATTTCCATAGCAACTACCAATACTTGTATACCTCTCCTAAAAATTCACTTTCTTCCTCTCGAACTCGTGCTTGGTCCCAAAGAGTGATTTCTAACATTCGTTCTCTAAACTCTCTCCGATGAACTGGAGAATAAATAAATGTCTGATTCCACTTAGGTTCCAATGTTTTCTTTACTGTTTTTGTTCTTCTTTTATTTTTATCACTGAAAAAAACAGTTAAATATTAAATATGTTCAAAACACCATTAAACTGCATTAAGTATATAATGGAAAATAGGAAATCTTAAATCAGCAGTTCAGTTTGTAGCATCATGGGTACTACAATCTCCATCACAAATTTTCCTTTATTATAATGGTCAGTGAGGATATTAATAATGGTTATTGAGGATAATTCATAATTTCATATTAAAAACTAAGGTTAGGTGATTTCGAGTTTATGTGCCAATTTCAATTTTAAGATGTTTCCCAAAACCTATGAATGTTTTAATATGATTTTGGGTGTATTGTCTTTTATTTTGGAAACAGCATTTTATAAAGCAAAATATACTTCCATAAATGGGATTTCCACAAGGCACAGTCTGACAACAGAATATCTCTACAGACAACATTAGGCATAGCAAACACCTCCATTTCAAAAAAATGAGCCAGCTGGTTCACTCAAGTTCCAGTCCTGCAGCAGCTCACTCCAACTGCAGAGCAGGAAGGAGCAGCTGGCCCACATGAAGGAATGGTCAGGGAGCTGGGGGCAGTGCAGGGTTTTCCTGACTAAGGGCTCCTTAGTCAGGAAAACCCACCTGGGAAACCAGAAGCCCCAAAAATGAGTTACATGTTCTTTTCCAGCAGCACTGGAACAAACAGCGTTCTCAAAACAGCTTCCCAAATCCTTTGGTCACTCCAATGAATCACCCAGGCTGAAGGTGGACCTCCACTACAAGGTGAGGTCTCCAGGCAAGGCTACCCTGGCAGTCTTGGCTCTGGCTCCAGGGTGCTGTTGAAAGCAATGTCTTTGGCAGAATATTTCTGCTTGAAAGAATTAATGTTTTCTGATCAAACAATTTTCGCTGAAAAACGCCCACACTCCTCCTACTGAGAATACTGACAAGAGTCCTCATAACAATGCTTATTTTAAACCTGCTGTTGCTGCATAATGCAGCTGCCATACTAATTTATAAGGATTTTTTAATAGGCAATGCAGATGCAGTCCATTCGTTAACACTTGTAATTGTAATATAGTCATTGTATTTCCGAACCGTTACTTGGAAGTTGGATCCAAAAATTACCTAAGTAATAATATTTTTAGACACACTTAAAAAAACCATAAATTATTTCTAGCACACTAAAGATTCATTTACCCTTGTGAACTAAGTTACATTGTACCACATTTTTCAATGAAATTTCTTAATTCAAAGAGAATTCAGCATCTTCACATCTTCATCTAATTAAATGCTTTACTTACTTAAGTGTATTTTACCTCCAGCATGTTTCTTTCTACTACACAAGAAATATACTGTTGCTTACTTAGCTTTTAAATCTAAGGAAAGAAAAATGAATTTCCACATCAGGAAAAAACCCACAATTCTTTAAGACAAATTGTTGATCATAAACACATAAAAAAGCTGAACAAAAGTTCTGAATATTTCCCATAAATGGGGAAAAAATGTATAGTTTAATACAATTTCATGTTAATATATTTTTTAGTTATCACAATTTACATTGTAAAACATTGTGAACACACTTTTGTTAGCCTATTAATTACTCATTACTATTGAAAAAGCAGGTAAGACAATTGAAGCAGACCTGATTCTCAGTTTAGCACAGCTTCAGCAGCTACAAACATGCTGCAGCAGTTTGAATAAACCAGGGATCTAAACCAACAGTTCAAATATTGGTGAGCCTGAGAAAATCTATCCAAAACCTTTTAATCACCAATGACACAGCAAATTAGGTAGTCACAGAGAATTTCCTTGTCAACATATGGTATACAATGAAAGCAGAAAAGCAGTGTCTTCCAAAATACTAAATAGCTTTAATTCCTGCTGAAGTCAGATGGTAATGGAGATAGCTAGCATCTTTCCAGTTTAGCTATTTGGAAAAGCAAAGTAAAAATACAATCCTATTCTATAGATTCAGCAATTGACTGATCTATTATTTTGCGCGACATTAAAGCTTTGAATTATTTGGTTGGTACATTATAAAATAAAGGTAAATATGTTCCCCTACTGACACAATCTGTGGAAACATCAATTAAGAAAATCAACTGGAGAACACATTATCTCTTCTGCTGTTCTCCTCAACATCTAAATTGAAATGCAGAAAACCATGACTAAGAAGTGAAGGAGCTTTTCTGGAATAGGGGTCCTACTACAGTTTAATTTTTCCTAAGTGCATATATGATACCATCCAGATCAACATGACTCCTGTGCTTTAGGGGAAGTTTTCAAAGTGCAAATGGGAACACTCAGCTGAGTCTGCTGCAGCCTTAACTCACTGTGAAAAAAAATCTGTGGGTTTCAGATGCCAAACCTGTTACTGCTTTATTGTATAAAGGTGGGAGAAATCAAACTGCTGGACTCATTAGTCCAGACATTTATGAATCCGACTGTGGAGCATCTTCTTTGCTCTAGAGAAGAATAACTGGCATAGGAAATAAAGGCATTATGAAACACTAATTACATTCTTTGCAAATAACAGATCCCCACGCAAAGACATATGTTTACCTTTCCTTTCCTTTTCTATTCAGCATTTTATAACATAACCAGGGAAAGCAAGTTTGTGCTTAGTGTTCAAAGATACCTTGCTGATACATAGCATGTTCAACACAAGAGCTCAACACTGTAAGCTTTATCCATGTGCATATGGCTGACAAACTCAGCTGTGCATGCCACCTGAGTACCAGACTAATTCAAATATTCCTTGTCTTTGCATACACCCTACCTTCTGTCTGGAAGAAAGTAAATTTTAACATAAGGATTCCTTGGCCTCCCATCTTCCCTTGAAGGAAGATCCTTTGCTCCCAGTATGGTCACTATTAACTGATGACCAACCTTGTCATACCACAGTTTTATCTGTAGGAAGAAAATATTAATTAGTGAACTCATTTCTACAATGAAGTTGTATATTAATCCTTAAAAATAATTTTGCTCATGAGCTTCTATTTATATTGGTTACTTAAACAGAAAATATTATATTCTACTTTTCATTTATAACAAAGAATAAAAATAATATTGTAATAGCTTCAGTATATACCAGGAGTTATTATTTTTTAAAACCCTGTACTATAAGTACCTTATTTCACACTAATTGTTTTTCACATAGTGCTCTGGTGAGGATTATTCTCCCTTGTATTGTATTACTTGAATTACTAATGTATGGTATTCAAATATATATATGTTGCTGAGGAGTTTATGCACAATTAATTATTTTTCTTCTGCTGTTGTGCTAAAGAGACTATGGGATAAACCTGTAAATATTTCATATCACAATATTTTTCAACATATTTACACTTATTCTGAAATCATATAAGTCCTCCATGAATACTGAGAGGAAGTCCAACCCTCTTCACAGTCTAACTCAGTAACAAGGTAAAAACCACTATTATTCATTTGTAGAGATTGTTATTAACCAGTATAAGGCTTGATTTGCTATCCTTTTTCACTACAGTCAGTACGAGCTGCTATTTAGCTATTTCAGTTTCAATTCTATGACTGCAAGTACATCAGCCAAGAAAGGGATTTACCTACTTCAGAGCAGTCACTGCAGAAGGGGGAAATGGTGCAGTTAAGGCAAAACAAAGCCTTCCAAATAGCCAGGGAGCCATTACATGGTGGCAGCACTGCAGCATCACTTGCTACAGCTTACTGAGGAGGCTCTCTTCATGGGGACTTTGCCTGAGATGGGACATACTAGGACATTTAAAGAAAACAGTGACCCTGCCTGAACTTAAGGGAATCAGAGAGGATAATGCCCAGCTGCACACCTAACCAGGCAAGACACCTTTAGGCATGAATATACCCTAGCCAAGGTAGACATAAAGAGGGGAAGGTGCACTTTCTGTGGAAACCATCTCACATAATTTCAGAGACAGGGTTTTCATCTGCTATCATAACTCATCTTCAATGTTTCAGTCTCTTAAAGAAAGGTCTTGATGTAATTCTCAAGACTTTTAACCCATAAAGAAGAGGCTGATTTAGCTCTCTGCCATTCCTAATACTTCACTAAGTGAGATTACACTAAGACACGCCAACTCAATTATAGGTGGCAGTGTACTTCTTCCTTCACTGCTTCAGATCTTGAAATTCCTGTAGCCACCAACCATTTGAATGGATATTAAAACTAGGATATCGATCCTCTATTATCCTGTCATTGGCCCTGCTACAGACTTTAAAGGTTTCTGGTACTAATAGTTAAAGGGCCCTGTGGCTACTCATCTGTGTGTGAATTTTAGATGTTGTTCCTATATTGTTGCAAGGCAAGGGCTTTGACAGTATTTTTTCTACACTGACAATTATCTGGACTTCTAGCTATCTCCATCTAGCTACAGATCAAAAGCAGAAAGCTTTGTACCAACAGTATAGCTTTAATGACCTGTGAAGCACAAGTCAACTTAAATGTCCTTTGACGCTAAATGCATCCACCCGCAGGTTTCCTTGGGAGTCCTGAAGCAAAACACAGACTTGGCTAGTCCTACATCTTAAGGGGATGAAGACAATCTTCTTCATTTGCTTTTTGTGGAAAATTATGCTTGCTTGAGGAGAATTAAATATATTTGTGATACAGACACTATCATAAACTGTGACTGATGAATGTAAAATCATCTAGATATAGGTGCCAAAAATACCAGCAGAATTATGTGTTCATATGCAAGCTAAATATATTTGTTTCAGACCGGATTTTTACATGAAAACTTCAGTCAAAATATTTAGAGAATTACTTAAGCAGAAACTGAAATCATCTGACACCACTTCTTCGAGATGTTTCAACAACTATAGTTTGGAACAAGAGTTCAAAATTTGCAATGACTTACACCTTCTACTTTTCTCCTGATGTTCTGAAAAAAAATTAGAAAAACTTGAACTTAATATTTTCCCTGTAACGCCCTTTAATTTGCCTTGTTACAGGAAAAATCAGGAGTCAGAATTAAGACCAGAAAGCTCTCTCTCTCTCCTGTATTCACACTGCTAGTACTCCAATACACAGCACAGGAACTTGTAACTCAAGCAGTCATTTGACTAGGATGCAAGGAGAAGAAAGGAAGAAACTGCGAAAGAATGGTCAAAGAAGCCCATAGAGGGGAGAATGGGATTGCATTCTGATGGGATTAGAAGAAGGAAGAAGGGACAAATAAAAAGCTGCTTTATAATTACCATGAAAGTAAAATAGACAGGATAATTCTTAGTGAAACATGAGCAGAACAGAACCAGTCATGTCAGGGACCAGAGATTAACAGACAGGCAAAAGTAGAATGAATGAGAGAAATGGTATGAGGTGACAAAAGAACTAGCCATGCTAACTGGCACAAAATATTTTGGAAGAGAGACTGGGATGAACAAAAATCTAGCAAGATTTTTTATACACACACACACTTTTATAAGCTTAGAACATTTAATAAACTTCCACAAAGCAATCCTGATCTAAACGAAGGAAAGGGGAAGATAAACTAACAACACAGAAAATACTCTATAAAAAATTATGCTGGCTGATGCTAATGTGAACACTAACACCTGAACAAAACCTTCTTGAATGGGACTTTGTCTATCTAGATTACTTAGGATGTAGGCACCTAAGATTCACTTAGAAAGTGGTGCAACCTGAATACTTTCCCACTTGGCATTGAAGTCCTGGAGACTAATTAGCAACACACATGCTCATATACATTCCTTCCCTGGGCTCCTTCACCAGTTAGACATGCACCTAATGCTTTATTAAGCTTCTGCTGTGACCTACATTCAGGCAAACAGGCATCTAAATTCAGTGCCTCTTGATACTGAGATGGTCTGTTATTCACAGAGGGGTGCATCTGCTGCACGCCTTGAGACAGGCTGCCAGGCAGGAATAACTGCCACAGAGTGCAGGAAACAGGAACCCTTCTGCACTCAGATGGTTGAAGGAAACAGAGATGTGGGTCTGACCCCAGTTTCATTCTTTCTGGTTATTAACCAGTAGTGGTCTAATACAAGAGCAGTACTCCTGTAGGGTGTCAGGTCTGGAACCTGCTATGCTAAACTGAAGCATGCTTTGATAACACCACACACTTCTATTCACAGGTAAAGAGTATCTCAGCTTCAGATGAGACTTCGTACTCCAGAGAAGAATGGGATGTGGAACAGCTTGATAATAAAGGCACTATTTTGATATACAGGTTCAACCCCTTCATTCCAAACAGTATTTAAACAGCATATGTCCTGTTTCTGGAATAATTCCTACACAAACAGTACATAAAAGCTGACTGCTGGTGCTGCATTCTGGAAGTGAGGATGCAGGTATCTAGGATATCCAGCAAGCATTACTGTTTCACAGAATCATAGAATGGGTAAGGTTGGTCCGCTGTAGCCTCAGTAGAAGGTGCCTCCCCTGGAGAATCAACTCACCCTCTGGAGGAGCCTTAGTTTCAAGTAGAGTTAATGGACTTAGGTGTCTTTTATTTGGGTTGATCACCCACTGCAGGTATTGAGGTACTCAGATCTTTCCTTCAACTCTACAAGTGAAAGCTCTTCCTCAAGGCACCTCACACATATTTGAAGTTAGTATAAGTTATATAAATTAAGGAAATAAATTCAGCTTACTAGACGTCATCGTTTTTCTGTTAGATCACATCTTCAGAAAAAATTTTAGAGCACTGACTGAGATCAGAGTTTAGAAAAGAAGCAATCCTGTATAAGAACCCCTACTCTAATACACATGCATAAGGGAATCAGTTAAGAAGATCTAGATAATATTATTGCTGCACTTCCTATACTTCTGTCTCATGAATGTTTGACTGCTCGACTATGCAATTCTAACGTAGTTTTATATACAGGACATACAGGCAAAACATATCCTCAGTCATAAATTAAGTTTAGAAATAGAATATTTGAAGTTTAAAATCCTATGCTACCATTATGTCTTTGTTATGTAAGGGTTACTTCAAGAATCTCATGAAAAAGAGATAAAACTTGTGCCACTGGGAGAGACCATCTGCCCTACAGCTGATTTTTACCACCACAACCTACTCAAACATCATTGGCTTTTAGAGACAGCTGGCCAAGCTTTTTTTTTCTTCTGTTGCTCATTATAATTTTTCATGTAACCTACATAGATGTTTATTATGTTTATTAAAGTACTATAATGATATACTACTTTTCTTTTTCCCATTATCCCAAAAACAAAGATATACCAGTGGGGTCTGTTGTTTTTTAACAAAAAAAATCTCAGTTTATTTTTAAAAATACTTGTAGTAATCTTTTTATTGGACTTAGGCTTATGTAGATGCTGAAACTGTTCTGAGGTGGTGATGTGTTTGGCATAGCTGGGGCCAGTTTTAAATGTTGTTAAACACACTTCTAAAAACTCCTGAGCACTGAGGGTTGCTAAATCAAACTACTATTGCTTTCTGCTCCAGCTGCTGTCTGATATGCTTGAACAACTACAAGAAAAGGCTGTCAAATGGAAAAGCTCGTAGGATATAAAAGCCAGGAAATTATAGAAGTATTTAGGCTGCCCTCATCCATATTTATTTATAAAATCTCTTTTTTAGGGGTTTTATCTTTTATACCTAATCAAATATAATGATGTTCTGTATTAAAGCCAAAAAGATGGCTGAAATTTTTGAAGTTAGAAAAAACCCAGAAGCAGCTCTGGCTCAAAAGAATGCTTTGCCAAGTAAACAAGAGATACTGCATAGAAAACACAATTTTAAGAACACATTTTTCCCTACAAAGATTCATAAATCATCACTCTGCAAGTCAGAAAATTACTGGTACGCTAAACTGAATCTAAAAGTTCAGGAAATAAAGGTGCACTTTTACAGATACTGTAAAATTAGTAAAAGCTCAGCAGGCTTTTGATAGGAAAGAAACTGAGTGTTTTTCTTCCCAATAAAATAATGATGATTCTATGAAATCATCCGGTGGGCTAGAAGATGAATGAAATGACATGGAGGGAAGTGTGGAAGAGGAGCTTTTGCCAGAAAGGATCAGTTTCAGACTAACAAGTAAAGAAGATGCAAGCAGGAATAAAGACACACATTTCCTGTTGAGAGTAATGAAACAAGTATAAACAGAATATTTAGAGACTCTCATTCTTGTAAGGAGTTCTACGGGTGCAGCTATACCTCAGCCCACAATGAAATTTATACTTCCTGACAACCGTAAACAGCAGCTCAGAGCTCTGATTTAGTGAATTTGTCATGCCAAAAAAGTAACCAGAATTCTGCACTGCTGCTGGACTGCTCCTAATACCCTTGTTTGAAGACCACTGGGAAACTCCTCTTCTTTCAGCAGTCTGCATGGTAAATATAATCTAATATTAATCTTTTTATATGATCTACTACCACCACTAAAAGTGGGCAGATGGATGACTTTTTGTTTCAAAGTAGTTGTGAAGATTTTGCCAAGGTCATCATTTTGAGTTCTTCAGGAACTCTTGTCAAAACCCTTATGTTTAGCATTGACTGTTAATAGTCTTTGCAAAAAAAAAACTGTTAGAGAGGTCCACAAGGACTCCACAGGCATTGATTGTGTAGAGACAAAACTGGGGCTAAGGACAATTCTTACCTACAATATAAAAAAAAAAATCCATCCAAGGCTGAGTGAGTAAGCCTTAAATATTTTCACCTCTTGTTAGATATTTTCTAGCAAACATGACACTTCTTTCCTTTTCTCAACTACCATAATCATTTGAGCAAAGTTTTTTTTTTTTCATTAGAGAATATTGGTCTAAGTAGAACAATTTTTATGTCTATGTCTTTATTTTTTATAACGGAATTAAAATAAGGAACTACTACATGTTATTTCTACATTACAGTATTTCAGGAAACATGCAGGTTTCAGGCAGAGATTTCCTTTCTAAATTGAACAATCAACTGTCATATAATTTTTAAATTTATTTAGCACATATATAAAAAGAAAATAAATACTAAAAAACTACTTATGTCATATGTAATATTTATCTCTATGAACTACTTAACAACTTGTAATTGTACCTCTCTGACTTCATTATCATGAGCAGAATCCAACTTTCTTAATCATGTTAAAGGATGTTTTATAATTTTACCTACAATATAGTTTATGTCAATAGCACATAATAATATTAAATTTAAATCATACAAACAAGGCATTCTTTTATAATCTCTTTTTCTTTAGAAGTTCTTAATTTTGAATTGATATTTAAGCAGTTTTAAGGAACACTTTAGAGAATACTATGTTGTGAAAAAAGTGTACTTTATCAAATATAAGTCATATTTGATGTCTTATTTACAGTCTTATTTAGAATTCCTTTACAAATATATATACGATCTCTTTTCCATTTCATAATGAAATTCAGTCATGTCTTTCTGATCACTTAGATCATCCTTTACATCTTGGTCAATTAATCAAAGAAAAATATTTATAAAGCTGCCACACAAAAGAGTAACATCCTCATAAAGATATTTTGTAATAAAATCAGATAATATTCTAGTTACAAAAAAAAAATGAAAAACATGCAGCAAAGCAAGATAGGCATTGTAAAACCTACTTTTATTAGTAAAACCTACTTTTGCATAAATCTATAGTACCTCAGAAGCTTCCTAATGAAAAAAAGGCAAACAACTTGTACGTAAACAGAATATCAAAGCTAAATAAATTCAGTAAGACAACAGGATCAATTTTTTATTCAAGTAGAGTTTTGGTCATTTTGATGTACTTAAAAATGCTAGAACCAAGTTTCATACACAAGAAATTTGTTTATTTAAACAAGGTACAAATTTTTTGCCCATCTTCTACTCAAGGTGCTACTATTATGTGGAAAATGCAAAAAAAAAAGCGTTAAGTAATGATAATGAATGATTTAAAGAGACATTCATCTTTATATAATAAAGTCAGGCACAAAATTATTTATTTCTTAAAGAATACCCAGGTTTTGTATCTGGGATGCATAGACATCATCACTATTGAAACCTGTATAAGTTTAACATTGGGGAGACAGCAAACAAAACTAGATGTCTCTTTAAATTTTAATTTAATATTTTAACCCCCATGCAGAATTTTACAAGCTGCTCACAAGATGACATGAAAGTTGTTAATATGGTTTAAAGCAACACACTCAAAATATGGGAAAACGGACTATAATGTAACGTTTTCCTACTACGCATTTTCCATAACAAACAAAAGAAAAACCCACAACTTTAGTTTCTGTCAGGCAGACGAAGTCTTTACCTGAACCCTAGGAACAAAAGGCGTTGTTCTTCTACTAAGGCTTTGGCTCTGGTAAGCAAAATTAAAGAAAAAGCAATAAAACAAAACCAAAAAGGACAACACGCTGGAAACTAAAAGACCAAAAGTAAAAACAAAGACACATAACTATTACTTTAAACACAGCTTTACACCAACAACATATTTATCTAACAAAAAGTATTTTAACGCAATGCATAAATTAAATCTGCAAATCTGTTACCAAATCATATCAAAACCCTTTGGTGGAAATTCTTGCCTTAGGGAAGTCAGCAGGAATTTTACCGCTGATTTCCCAGGAGCAAGGATTTCTCTTTGCAAGTCTATAGACAACATTTACAATAGATTTAGAAATAACATGTAAGAAAAACAATAGGTAGGCAAAGTGTGATTTAAAAGTGGGGTTGGAAACATAAGGTTGATCATCTCTTTCAGGGAGATTGCACATGCATACAAGTACAATTGAGAGAGAAACAAGTACAGTTCACACACTGACAGCTTTGGTTACTTAGGAAAGTGAGTAAAACAAAGGGTTTTCTCTTTTTTGTAACTTTAAGAGTCATGTCTAAGAAAAGTCCTCCTAAATACTTAGAAAACAATTAAAAGAAAGTCAGTGCTCTCTGGTATTAACTTTACATGGGGGAAGGTACAATCTATGTATTTCAATTCTCTAGCAATCATGACAGAAATGACATATGGAATACATACAAAACCCTTGCATGAAATGAGATCTAGAAAATTTAGCAAACTGAATATATAGATGCATTTGTACCATATTTTTGTGCTGCAACACTTCAGACCACATACATAGCTTCCAGTGGCTACATCAAGACTACATTGAGTACAGGCAACACAAATTCCTGGACTAGCTGCTAATTCCAAGAACCACTCGCCACCTTCAGCTTAGGGCAACAGCCAATAGAGTGGCACAGAATCGGTACAGAGTATGGGGCATGGACAGGAAAAGGAGCATGTGTTGAAACCTCAGAGGGCTGGTGAGGGGGAGAACAGGAGCATGGAGTATGTCACAATAATCACAGCCATCTGACAGGCTAGAATCTCCTTTACCTCTGCTCAGTTTTCCTGAGATTGTTGATCTAATTCAAAATGATAGAAAGAAGCTACTACTCAACATTCACTTCCATTAGAAATGTAGCCAAAGCATGGAAATAGGCACTGTGATGATGCTTCTGCCACCCTCCTTGCTTATTTGGCATGCACAGATGATGGAGGAATCTGTTCTACAAAATGTGTGAAGTAATCTGTTCTTACATCAAAGAAAGAAGATATATAAGAAAATCTGACAGTCTGGATCACAGGTTTTGTCTGATGTGCTCCCTGTGCTCTGCAAGGTGCAGCAGCTGCACTCTGCCTGCCATTCTGCACAGGCAGGACTGCAGAGCCCAGTGTTAAGGGTGTCAGAATGTGACCTAGTCACAATAAAAGTAGATCTTGCTTCAGCTGCATTTTACAAGGGGAAAAATAAATTATCACAGGATATTGCAGTCCTAAGAGGGACAGAATCTCTCCCACCATGCACCAAGGGTTCTCACCATATTCTGCCTTGGAAATGGAGGAAAATCAATACATTGTGTGCACTACCTGGAACTTTCCAGGTTTTGATGTTAGAGCAACAGCAATTTAATTTTACAGTGGTATAAAGGGGAGGAAAAAAAGGAAAAAGAACACATGAAAGGGGAGGGGTAGCATGTGTTGTACTTGATCTCATCCCCTCAATGTGCTGACATATAGGCCCTTCATAATGTACCATAAAGGCTTTCAGTTATGCTGCATATATTACAACTATAATTAATATAACTTTGTGTTTATTGCTTTATACACTGAATATGTATGGAAAATCTATTGGAGTGGTTCCATGGTTCAAGTGTATAGGGAAACAGATTAATTTTATAAACTAATTTTATAATTAATTAATTAATCTTTTCTGCTAGAACTTTCACCAGTATAAAAATTAAATACTGTGATTTTATACTTGTATCCATTTACATGGTCTTACAGTTATGTTATTATTCCCTAACCTCACTTTTGGAAAAGCACTTCAAGTTATACTTTTCATGCAGTATCAAAAATGTAGCTAAAATTCAGTAGTTAAGCTAAGAGCACCAACATACAAAGAATACATTTGACTTTTTCAAAATTATATTAGAGGAAAAACAACTCAGTGAAAAAATATAGAAACAGGAATGAGACAAAGCAAATAATAACAAAAGTAATAATTGCAATAACAGTCAGATACTCCCCTGAAAAACAACACAAATAAAAAGTGCTACAAAATAAAACACAGATAATATGGATAAATTATATTTGTAAGTTACAACACACAGTAGTTTACTGTAGTTGCACATCATTTGTTCAATTAAATATGTACTTGGGCAGAATAATTATTAACGTAAAGAGGATTTCCAGTCTATGTGCCATGGTTTACTTTGTGGTCAATCCTATTAGTCAGCTCTAGCTGACACTGTAACCTCCACAAAGAAAACACTTACACAGACCAATACCAATACAGAGAAAAACATGGAATACTGAACAGACAGAGAACAACATCCCTGAATACTACAGAGGCATTGCTGCAGCTAAACCAGCCAAAACCATGCTGAACATAAAGAAGTAGATTCCAAAATACTATTTTTATATAAAAATCCTTTAAGGATCTAGAGCACTGTCTGAATAAGCCTATACTCAAGTATTCATTCAAATACTTCAGACTTTCATCCAAACTGTTGTATTTCCACTTCTGCCCACAAGTCTTGTATTTCACTGCCTTTATTTCACAGTAACCACAGCTGCACTAACAGCAGCCCTTCAGGATAAAATGTTACTGTTCAAAGGCACAGAAAATATGGAAAACCCTTCCAAAATCTTGCCTTTCATCTGTTCCCTCAGATCCATCACACCTGCTTGAATTCAGCCACCATCACCCAGAATATCATTGACCCAACACTTCCACAAAGAACAGCATCCTCATTTACTAATTTACAGCTCATTTATTGCCAGGGTTCTGTAGTTATTCTCCTTTCCAGGCACTCTCCACAAAAAAGCACATTCACAATTACATTCAGAATTTAGTATTTTCTTTCATTTCTACCTTACTCAGCTATTTTGAATGAATTTGTGATCCATCAACTGTTCGGTTAGAAAAGAGCTGATTAAGACATAGAAAACCAAAATACTGAAGCACATCCATTTTGTAGCATTCAAAATAAAATATTTCTTGTAACTTGAGGAGATTTTTAAAATTCGGTTTTACCTTACTACTTCACTTTTGTTAAAGGTTCAAAATTAGAAAATGTCATAGTCTGTTCTAATTTTTCAAATCCTCTCCAACTTTACAAACAGGATTTTTTCACTAACTCTTCCAAAGTTTCAAAATTTTAAAAATTACAGAACGATAAACCCCAACATTAAAAAGTGAAGGAAAAGCTATTCATCATACTGCTTTCAAGAACATAAACACCCAAATCTGATGTCACAACATTGTTAATTTTTCAAAATTATCTTGAAGTATCAGATCAAAAAGAAACTACATTGATTGTTTTGAAAACACTGTTCCTGTAGAATAATTCAATTCTCATAAAGTCCTCTATTTCTAAAAATGCATATTAGCCTATACATTGCAATTTGCCCAGTGACATCCCATGTTGCCACCTATCCAGAGCATTTTCAGACTCTATGAGAGCCACCTTTGCTAGCAAAGCACAAAGTTTATTACTTGCCTCCCAAAGTTTTGACCCAACAGCAGCCGGAGCTGGGTTGTGCCCTGAACATGATTAACATTAAATACAGCTATTTCCAATGTCTCATTAGCTGGGCAGACAAGACAAGCATCCAAACTTTCAAACTGTCTACTAATCTTAGATGTCTAAATTGCGACTTTAGAGAGTTACAGAGTGTTTCTGACTTCAGTTTCACCCAGCTGGAGTTTCGTGTTCTCACATAGATATCAGCTGCTCTCTGAGGGAAACACAAATATGAAGTAGGGAGTATTGAATGTAATTGCAAACAGTGCATAGGGAAGTACCAAAAAAAAAATAGGAGACATTTTCTAATGTCTGTTAATATTATTTCGATTCCTTAGATGGAAAGAAACTTTTTAGAATAGGCATTTATATATTGAAACATTAAAAAAATAGGAATTATGCCTTCTTGAGTTAAACACTGAATTTTATATGCCATTCTGAGAAATAAAATCTTTGGATTTCTGTTATACTCAATAAATTAGAATATACCCCAAAATTTCCCAATACTATGATTATATAACTTAAACTTCAGTATCCTATCAAATCACTAAATCAAAAGACTTACTGACTTCACTAAAAAATCCTAATCCTAAATTCATGATGATTTTGATCCGAAACTGAGAAATGAGGAAGTCAGTTCTATGTGGTTCCTATTTGGACAATTATTCTATCGTGTACGTCCACTGATCATCTGAGTGGCTAACTCTGGCTCTTGAATTTCCTGCTGGGAGCTAGGCACCACAACTTTTTGGCAGCCTAATCTTTTATGAAGCTTAGAATAAAGTAATTTCTTTCTTCCCTGTCTCCCCATCAACAATTTTTACTGTCTTGTAAAAATAAGAGGGTTTTTAGAAATTTTGGTCTGTGTATTTTGACAGTTCATGTTCTCTTGTCATTGTACTTTTGCAAAGCACTTTCCATTCTACAGTCAAGATTTTTAGTTTTCCATTTATCCGAAGGATTGAATCTTCCAAAGTAGTTAAGTAGAACAACTACAGAAAATAAAAAATTATATATTGTAAACGGTTGATCTGATGAGCAAACAAATAATGTCTCATGCACTGCAAAATGGAACCAACATGGCCACTGAAAAGACAAAAATATTCTCCATCTCCTCTATCAATACCATAAATCATTTCTGTGAGACCTAGAAACAGCCAGCTTGGATTTTATGCATATCTTTATGGTAAACTCAACAATAACTTGGAAGTAACATGAGTGTGACATTCCTAAACTTGTTTAACACCAGTTTTTCACTGCTTCCATTCCATTTGCCTCTCCTTTTCAATATGGCAGGCCACAACTGAGCACTTTTGAAAAATCACACTTTGGAATTTTAAATAATATGGAAAGGTGCACAAAACCCAACTTCTTCTGTTTGTTACAAAAAAGTACTCTTCAAAAGAAAATATTCACATAATGAACTTTCTTCTCAGTGAGAGTGAAGAACAAAACTGAGTAACATCAGTACAAAGAATACAACACGAGTAAAATATCAGAGGGATATCTGGGGAAGTTATATATGAAAGTTAGTGCATAAGAAATAAGCAGTTGTAACATCCAGGCACACAAGTAATGAAATCTACTAACTCTACAAGCAAGTGTGACAGTTGAAAAAATGTTTACTCTCAGTAGCACAAACATAACTGGAGGCCAAGATTAGACTTTTCCGAAAATCTGACTCTACCAGTCTAGCTTACCAGATAAATATACATGTATATATCAAATTCAACTAATATAAAATTTCCAAAAGCTAATAAAATGGAATATCATTATGAAATTCTGTTCCTGCCTAGACTGAGATGTATAGCATTAAACAAAAAAATGTAGCTAGTTTAACAAGAAATTTCTGTTAGAGGTAGCTAGCTCTTACTACAGTAAGAGTTGTGTATGCAGCAAAAATCACATTAATATCAATGAAATGTTTACATACTGAAAGTTGTCCAGACAAGAACTGTGGAACATCCCTTAACATGCCAGGACTCATAGGAGAAGTCACTGAAATAGAAGGTCGGTCCATTTTTTGAGATTCAAATGAACTAGAACCTGTAATTATAAACAAAAATATTTTACAAATAGTAGCAGTTATGCATATATTTCAACATTCTTTAAACAGAAATTGTAGAAATATACCCAAACATGCAGTAAAGTTGTGATAAATATCACTCTTTAAAATCTATTTAAAATTACCAAATGAAGATACTCAATCTTTTTGTGATCAGATGCAATCAGGAGCTTTTATTTATAGAATGGAATATAGATTATTCAGCTATTTCTGACTGTAATTATGTCAGTAAGTTGAATGCCCAAAAATAAACACTTTACTGTGGTCAAATGAATTCAGTCTTCTGACTTATTATCTTGTACAATCAGACTAATTTTTAATTATATTTTTACAAAAAAATCAAGATATACGTTATGCTTTTTGTGTATTTTGTCAAATCTACAAGGTCTGAAAATGGTCAGAGGACAAGTTTTGACATATAAAACATAGAGGAAAAGTGAAGTATTTTTATAAATACAATACAATACAATAACAATCCACATCTCACAAAACATAAAATTAATTTTAAGAATTGGGCAATGAGTAAAAAAGTCATTGATGGACTTTTTCATATTATTATAATCAAGCTTATGCCATTTCATTTATTCATGGCTTCTATTATAATAGAAGAGTCGTTCTAAAACAACGATAAAAAATAACTCCAGGCTGAAATCCATCTTATCAGATCCAAGGCAAAGAACAAGTTATCCTTCCCTACATGAAATATGGGTTTAGTCAATTTAAGTAGCACTGAGTGGCTCTAATAAAGTAAGGATATTCTGAGTTCAAAGCAGCCATCACTCAGGCTATAAACAAAGAACATTTCTTTCTCATTTTTAGTTTATAAGATGCACTTGAAATGCAAAACAAGAGAACAGGAAATTAAAAATTGCTATTAATATTCTTATATGTTGGTTAGAATTATACTTTCTTCAATCAAAACTCATCTAAGCTTATAACCAATGTTGAACCTAAATTACAATATCCTGAGTTTTGATAGCTTATTATTAAACAAAGGCAGATAGATAATACAGTAAGATGACATATTGAGACAAATCTAGGCAAAAAGACAAGACCTATACTGACTGCAGAGGACGTTTTTCATTCTATCTGTGCTTACATAAAAGAGAAAGATTTTCCTACCCCACAATTGAAACTTACTGGACTCCAGCTGTGCATGTGTGCTGTCAGGTATTCTGGGAATGTCTCTGAAATCAGGAAAATTAAGACAGGCTGATCCTTTATCTAACAAGCATATTTAAATTTCAGTTACACTATAACACTTCCCAATCCACCATGGAATGCCTCACGAATGGTGCATGATCTGTCTTCAGCCACTGGGATGATTATCTGTTATCCAGTATAAATAATTTCAGTGTCAAATTAAATCCTACAGAAAAGATTTGGTGGATGCAGGAGACAGGCTGCACAGTAACAAATAAGATAATTCAGTAAATAAAAGAACAGTCTCAGAGTTAATGGTAGACTAAAACTGTGAGTAGTAGATTTAATGATGACATTATACATTAATTAAATTTACTGGACCCTCATTGAAACATACTTGGCTGCCGATCATGGCTATCCCAGTCCATTCTTCACTGTCCTTGAACCACAAATTTAACCAATCTTACCTTTTCCATAACCAAATAAAGTATAAGTTCGTTTGGCAAAATTCCAGTTTTTCACATAGAAGACGTTGCAACATCTGTATTAAACTGTCTGCAGAGCCAGGTAATTTTAAAGCACTCAATCACATCCCCCCAAGCAAAGGAATATATTATTCCTCTGAGGGGCAAACATTACTGTATGCTAATAAAAACTATCAATATCCGCATAAACAACTTCAGAGCTATTTGAGCAAAACCAAGCCAGATGAAGAGCTTCAGTTGCGAGTCACAGCAAAACCACTATTTACAATCCTGTTGTGTGTTTCAGTGCAGTTGGTTTCTCCAAGGCCACAGCCAGTCCTAGGGGTGGCCATGGTGAGGAGAGGCTGGGGCTGCACCATGCTGGACCCAGCTGCATCCTTGAGTGCCTCTGTGATAACACATTTAATAAAGGACCAAACAGCTGTGCAGCAGCTGTGAGAGAAAACAATGAGGAAAAAAAGGCCACGAGAGAAATGTCATTGCAGACACCGAGGTCAGGGAAGAAGGTGGAGGAGGAGGACTGCCTGCAACTCCTTTTCCCTGTGCCATGGACTGCTTGGCAGAGAGGGGGGCAGAAAAATAAGAGAATTTGAGCCAGGGAAGAAGAGAGGTAGGGATAAGGAGGCTTCAGTTTTGGTTTTATTTCTTACTATCCTTTTATTTTATTAATTCCTAACAAATTAATCTTCCTCAAGTTTGTTTTGCCCACAATGGTAACTGCTGAGTGGCCCGTAAACTTTTCCATCTTATTTCCTCCCCATGTCCTGCTGAGGAGGGAAAGGAGAGAGCAAGTCTTTGGTGCTCAGTCAAGGTCAACCCACCACAAAGGTAAATGAAAAGGAATGGGAAATGAAAAATGTTCCAGTGATATCTACTATTTCATACAATTGAAGAGTCAGTATGATGTATAAATAACTTATATATTTCCTTTAGAAAAGCTTTTCCAGAATACCTTTAGTATATCTTTTCCAAACATTTTTCAAGACTCACTAGAAAGTTAGCTTTACTTAGTAGACTGAGGAATCTTTCCAAGTGAGCTGATGCAGAGTATCCAATAATTGAAATAAATCAGAAGGTATGAAACTGCTCTTTATAACGGGATCCAATACTCGCCTAGTAATTGACTCAGAAATACACTCGAGCTTAACTCACAAATACAAAAAAATTTCTTCTACCATATGAATCTGAAAACTTTGAAAAAAAAATATATAAAATACATAAATCATTCTGAAGAGAGTGAACAAGAGTTTTCTATAGATAGCTGAAAAAATAAACTTGAGAGCTCTGAACATTATCATTGTGTCCTAAAGCACACAGATCCCCATATTTCATGGTATTGTGAATGGCATTTCTTACAAGGAACTCTCATAGAGATAAAAAGATGGAGGAGAAGTAAAATTAGTTTCATAAAGACTCTTTGCATAGTAAGTTATGTTCCACTGCAAACAGGTTGTATAGAGAAATTATTAAAACACGGTGCATTATTTCTTCCAAATTCAAAGCTGAAGAAATCATGAAAATAACATGCATTTTAAGTTATCTGTTTCTGAGAATTAGAAGGCAGAAAATAGGTAAGTTCCTGTGCATAAGGGACAGCCAGCTCACACTGATTAGCAACTTGGCCATCAATTTTTATTTTATGGTGAAAAAAGGGGTAAATTGCATGACAAACTGGCATGTTTTGTTTTGTTGGGATTTTTTCAGAATGGCTTTCAATTTTATCTGTCTTGTCACCTCATCTTGTCATCTTCAGTTTTCATAGCACTCAGCCATAATAAAGGGAAAAACTACGAATTGTGTTTACTGGAATTTGGTTTTGTTCTCAGAATATCAGGAAGTGAACAGTTCTCAGCTAAGTTAATTGCTGGTAACTGAAGATTTCTTACACTATTTAAAGTGTTGCCATGAAACCACCAAGAAATTCTCCTTATAAATAATAAGATTTATCTCAATGCAAAGGCAAAATCCTTCAAGTGGGCATCAATAATTCTAATAAAACAAATATCACTTCTGATATCTAGGAAATAAGAACTTTTAAATATTGTACATGCACTGAAACTTTATTTCCCAGAGCAGACCACAATCCTACAAAGTTATGGTTCCTTGGACAAGCATAGGCTATTAATTTTTATTGTCCATTTGATCATGCACTGAAATCTTCTAAACTGAAAAAAGTAATAGTCCTTCCAGTTCATCACCTCTAACCTCATGAAAAACATTTTTGACATTATGCTGTTAATATCAAACTCCAAAGAGTTACACACACCAATTTGTAGGAAGTATTCATCACTGAGACTCTTTTACATCTACTGCAAAACGACACTGGGAAAAAAAATCTCTGTATACACTGAACAACTCTTTTATCACCAATCTAGCTCAGTTCTTCAGACTACGAGGCAAGAGGTTAATGCAGAAAAAGGCATCTTGAGTGTTGGAACCCAGGGCACAGGGAATGTTCCTCTGTCTGTTCTGACAAACCCTGACCCTCCTGAAAACAGTGCCTTTGACGTCCGTCCGTGGAGAAAACTCCCTAGGCTTTTGGATGATGTACAATCTGCTAAGATATAAGTTGAATTGTAGTGTAGCTGCCACTGGATGAAAAATTTAGACTTTTAGGTTTTTTAGTATGGGGGTGGATGGAGGGCAAAATGGAGAATTTTGGGCGTTGCTCTGTCTTCTTCTCCTTCTTCTTCCACTCCATTTTCTGTAGTATTAGTGACACTGGGTGATTGGTTTGAAGAAGTCACGATGTAGATGCTACGTGTCAGAAGGTTAGTTAGTTATTGGCAGAGAAGTAGAAATAAAGTACGTTTCTAGAGTTTATTGGACAAAATAGCTTTAAAGACCTTGCAACTGTACATCTTGTGACCTTTTTCGCTGTACTCCTAACCACGCTAAGCCTGGTGCAAGGCAGTGTGGAAAAGTTTTGATAAGATAAGAAATAAAGAACAACCTGAAGACCGGAAAAGTTCCCGTTTGTCTCTCAGTTCTAGCATAGACCCTTTGCAGGGGTCTCCCCACGCAGGGGGACCCCACTTGAGAGCCCACATCACTTTGTTTAAGGAATTACAGATGAGCTGCTCGAGTGACAGCAACATAACAGAAGGAAGGAACGGATGATAAGGAAGCTGAACAAGAGACAGCAAATGTAAAAGCACAAGAAATAATACAGGAGATTTTACACAATGGAGAGAATGCAGAAAGGTTTTTTAACATGGGTATTTTTGAGATATCAGTTGTTCCTTGAAACTTTTGCTAAAAATTTCTATTTGAGAGATGCTATGAAATATTTGTGTATGAAATAAATTTGAGACCTCCTTTTGTGAGACAAGTAATGTAGTCCGTCCCTTAGCATTACTATTATACGCACACCTCCCAAGTTATGCAAAGGTTTTTAAAGATAGGACAGATGATACAGTTGTTACCCTAAAGGGGTTGCAACTCCATATGTATGCAGGAGACAACCTTTCATCTCATCGACAAGATAAACCTGGTTTTTTGTTACTATCAAGTTTGTTTAAAATTGTCATACCAAATTAAGTTCCTACACCTTAAATTCCTGATGTGTCCAGCACAAGAAGTTCCTATTATAGCTGAAACCATAGCAGTAGTCCTCACTGAAATGCCATTCACAGATTATATACTTCTACATTTTTTAGTACTTCTTAATGTTTAGTCATGTTTTCTTATATTAAGGTACATCTTATACAAAATAAAGGGATACATATATTTATTAAAATGTAATTATAGAATCCTCAAACAGTTCAGGTTGGAAGTGATCTTGAAAGATCATCTGGTCCAACCTAAAATGGAAAAGAAAATCTAGATGATATTACCTATCACCCTGTCCAGTTGTGTCCTGTATATCACAAAAAATTCGGGGGGAAAAAAGAAAATTCTTAATAACTGTAAATATCTTCAAAATCAGTGATACTCATTCCCCCCTTCACAACCCTGATGTGACCAGATATGGAACTTCCAATGGAGAATTAAAAACATGATGCATATACTTTTAGGGTGTAGGAACTTGGAAGAAAAAGAACAGTTGAAGAAGGGGAAGTACTCACAGTCCAATGTAACAAATCAACTGCTGCTATGCAAGAAAAAATTAAGTTTAGACATTGAGAGGTAGATTTGAAGGTTAATAAAAATGGGCCATGTACAGCACCAAATCAAAAGTCCCATACAATTCTAACTATACATTCAGGTGGATTCTGCATTACATAACAAGCAAGAACTTAGTAATTTCATAGATTTCATACTATATTTCACACAAAATTCTACATTGCAGACTCTCAATAAACAGAGTTCATCATCATAGACCAAATATGATCTCATAATTTTGTGTATGTATTATAAAAAATGGGAATGGGCAAATAAAAATCAACAGTCAAGAATTACAACAGCTAATATAACCATAATTTCACAGCCAGTATAGGCTGGCTCACCAACTTAAAAGCCAGAGAAGGGAACCTATTTTTAACCATAATAGCAGATGATGCCCAAGACTCTGAGAACACAGGATTTCACACCAGCTCTTTTTACTCACTGGAATGATCTATCATTCTAGCTACATTTTCAGTTTAGAATTTTGCATAAGATTTTTATGTTTACAATGTTAATGAATGTTTGATTTACTCCATCCTAAAAGTGAACAATTTTATCATATTTAATATAAAAAATACATGGAATTACTTACCCTATTGGTCTTGAAACTACAAGCTCTACTTGTGGCTCAGGTTTGGATTCTAAAATGATATTATACACCTCCTCAAAGGTGGCTCCTTGTAGTATCCTTCCATTCCATTCTAATACTTCATCACCTGTAAGTCAAGCAACAACACCCTGCTAAGGAAGTTTGCTCTGCACAGCACTTACAATAGCAATTTAAGCCATTCTATTGTCAGTTTTTTGGATTAAGAAACCTGTATTATAGAACAAGTTTGGAAGCCTTCAGGCAGGAAAATCCTGAGTATTGAAGGTTTTCTGCAGCTCACCTTCAAATATGTAAAGTTATGTGAAACAATAATATAATCAGTAGGACCTCTACTGAGTTAAATGCTGCTCTTACTTGCTTTGGCAGCTGTGACTTACAGAAATCCCAACATGTTCTTTCGAAAATTCATAACTAAAACATCATAACTCATCAACTCAGTTCACATAGTTCTTATGTTATTAGTTGATATTTCTTGAACATTCCCCAGTGTAGCAATCAATGGTTTGCGTGTTGGAACAGAAGCAGCTTCCCAGCCAAGGTGGTTCTGCTCATAGCTTTGTAAGAGCTGGTTTGCTCTAAACAAAGTATACACCACAAAATGACTGGGGAGGACATAAACGGAATATTACTTTGAGTATAAAAATGAGCAAAAATGTTAAAATATTTTTTTAACAATATGAGAATATATATTTCACAAAAGCAACCATCTAGTAACAGTGTCAGGTTGAATTCCGCAGTATTTCATCACATCTATTTAATATAATTTCACATGCAATTAAACTTCCTCACTTGTTATCACCTTCAGAAAAAAAACTCAGCAGTACAGATCTATAGTAGATACATACCTGGTCTAAGATGCCCCACAGTATCAGCTAAGCTTCCTTTTTTAACTTTGGTGATAAATGCGCAGAGTCGACCTGATTCAGTCATCTTTCCTCCTACTACCTGTTTCAAATAGGAAGTATTTTCACAGTATGAAAATTACTTTAAATTATTTAAATGTTCTGGCAATAGAAAGAAGAATTCAGCTTTTTCCTTGGGTTTTATGTAGTCCAGGTAACACATATACATTTGAAAAAAACACTATAGAAGTTTGGCTAAAACAGGTTATTTTTGTAGCTATTCTGGCAATTTGTATCATTGGAAAACAATGGAAATAGAAAATACTAAAGCTTTTAAATCTTAGCAAATACATGTATAGTATCTCATTGTATTATAAATTATACCCAAAACAATGTAAGTTATTGGTCATTGGATTGCTCACTTCACTATTTTTTTAACTGGGAAAAGATATAATACTATAACAGAACTCAGGATGTTCACCCTAAGCAATGAAATTCCCTTTGGCTTCACAGGTCAGATGAAAACACTTGTCACACTGAAAATTTCTCTACAGGGAACTTCAACAGGTTTGACCTTAACATTTATCTTAGAATCAGACTTACATGTCAGAATCAGTCATAACTGAATAATCTTCAAATTCTTAAGGTTTCTTAACAGTCTTCATACTGGGATTTAAAATTTGTAATACTAAATCCAGTTTAGTTTACTTTCAATATGTAAATAGTTGAAAAATTCAGGTCAAGGATAACTGTTGGAAATCACTCCTTCCAGACATCTATTGAGATTAAAAAGTAGTTACTCTTGAATCTGAACTATTAATGAATCTCACTGAAGAGCACATCTTCATAATACGAGATTTTAGAAATTTTAACATAGATGTTTAAACAAAAAGTGTTTCCTAATGGCACTGTTAATCTCTTGCATTTTCTGACAATAAGAAAAAATAAACNGTGCAATGCTCCATACTGAAGAACACAGACAGGATTTGGCTTGCCTAGCAAGGGTGCATACTTTGCTAAGACATTCTCAGATAACTTCTGAAAACGTATAATTGGTCAGAAAAACACAATTTTTTAATTCTGACAAGGACTCTGCAAAATTACTCTAGGTAAATGAATATAAAATGTCTATATCGCAATTTTGAGAATGATATTGGTATGCATAAACTATATAATATGAGAATAATCATAAATGTAGCTAGTTTAACTAAGAGAGTTGTTAGTTTCAAAATTGTTCATCACCAACCTTCAATCCAAGCATTGCTCCTGAATCTCTAGGCACACTTCCATCTTTTAGTCGCTTATTTAACAAAATCCGACCAATGAGACGATCTCCATCTTTGGATGGTTGCCAAGTTACTGGATGCTATCATATGGTGTTAATGGAAAATACAGTGAATAGCATTTTAATGAAAAATATTTCAGTGATACTTTTCATTTGCCGGTATATTGTAAAAATGTTATGAAAGTATTATGATTACACTAAAATTTAACGTCAAAAAATGACAGAAAGCTGTGCTGGACAATATTTATTTGGACATATCGTTCATCAAAATGGATGTCAAATATTTAATAACATTAGCTATTATACTAAATCCAATTTTTAAATATCTAGAATGATCTTTCAATGTTGATTTGATAGATAGAGACAACTACACATAGCTATCTACACACAATGAGACCGACACCTGAGTACTGAGAAAAACATTACTAAAAGTCTAGTAAATATGAGTAATTCTGGAAAAGAAGTTTAACTCCAACTGAAAGTTTTATACAAGAAATGTCTTTTTTTTTGCACTACTTCAAACATTTCAATTTTTATCCAAGACCAACAAATATTTTCAGTGTTTTACTTTCTCTCAGTAGTTGTAGATCCAAATTAAAAAATATTGTTAAAAGGTATATTCATTACTTCATTTTAATATTCTGTTTCTTTCTTGGAATAATTAATTCACACATGAAGCACAGTTACAGTGAGCATTATTATTCCATTACAATACATGGACACAGTTATACCTCTCTATTGGCCTAATTAATGAATTGTTAAGATTTTCTTTTGTGTAATCATAGTACTTTCTCACAGAAAAATATTA
>VWZV01015347.1:147495-216641 GCA_013397155.1 Irena cyanogastra | reverse complement strand
CCGAGCCCGGCCCCGGCGCCTCGCGCAGCAGGAGGGAGAAGAGGACGCTGGTGCTGCGGGACAGAAGTGAGTGGAAGGCTGCTCTGCGGGGAGGGAGGGAGGTGCTGTCTCCTGTGGTTATCGGAGTTTCAAGGCCAGCCTGAGCTCCCTCCTGGAGCCTCCTTCCTGCAGACACTGCCTGCCATCCTTCTCGGTGGCTCTGTGAAGTGACTGCATCCATCCTGCTCCCCGAGGGAGGGGAGGGGAGGGGAGTGATTTGTCCACCCTGACAGGAGGATGGAGTGGGGGAATGTCAGACTCTGCTCCCAGACAGTCAGCAGCAGGACAGGAGGAACTGTTGGATCCCTGAAGCCTGGGGAGGTTCAGGCTGGACATCAGGAAGAATGTTTTCATGGAAAATGTAGTCAGGCATTGGGAATCCTCATCCCTGGAGGTGTCCAAGGGACAGCTGGATGTGGCACTCAGTGCTCTGGGCTGGGTGACAAAGTGGCGATGGGTCAGACCTGATGATCTTGGAGGCCTTGCCCAGCCTTAATGATTCTGTGATTTTTTTAGTCTGTTTGTGACCAGGGAACAGCTGAATAAACGCTGCAGTTGAACTCTTCAGTAGGCAGCTTGGGAAAATCCCTGCGATTCATGAGCAAAGGGGGCTCAGAGATGAGACTCCATTGGGAAGAAAACTTTGACTCTGGAGACAGGAGCCGGTGGGGGCTGAGTGCGGTGCCTATGCTTGTCCCCGCAGACCTGTGCGGCTCCAGCGAGGAGAAGCAGCGGCCCAGCGCCCCCAGCGGCCCCGGGGCCGGTGTGTGCTGCGCTGACCCTGGCGACAGCGAGGAGGGCAAGCCCCACTCGTACCTGGAGGCCATCTGCAGCGGGCTGGAGGAGCCGGGGGCCGGGGGCTGCCCGGGGGCCGCGGAGCAGCTGTGTCCCTACGCCGCCGCCGGCACCTGCCACTTCGGGGAGCGCTGCCTCTACCTGCACGGGGAGCTCTGCGAGATCTGCGGCCTCCAGGTGCTGCACCCCTTCGACCAGGAGCAGAGGAAGGCCCACGAGATGGTAAAGGGGGAGCGGGGGGGCTGCTCTGCTCTAAAGATGGAGCTGCTTCCAAAGAGCTTCTGTTGTATTGCTTGTCTAGAGAACGGTGCTAGGAGTGGTCAGCTCAAGCCTCTGGAGCTGAATTGACAGCGATGCTGCAGGTTGCAGCTTGTGGTTTTTGCCTTTTCATCCTCATTAGGGGCTGGCCTGCAGCCTTCTCCCACAGCAACCTGAAGGTCTCCCAGGAGAATGTCTTTGGGAGGTCTCTGACTGAGTCACCAGCTCACCTTGCAGTGCTGTGGAAGTGGGAATGGGTTGTGGATTGTCACTGCTGGGATGAGAAGGGCCGGAGGAAAGCCTGAAATAAGAGACTAATTCCTTAACTGGGTAAAGATTACCATCTGGTGAATGAACGTGACCTTAATTATAATGAGAGGAACACCTTGAGTGTGGCATCTGTTCAGTGAGATGTTTTTTGGGGATGTTTGAAGCATCAAGTAATTCAATACCTGTTCTCTGACAGAGATGCAGAAAGGGGTGAATGAAGCACCCTGGCATCTTATTTCTGACAGCTGAGAGAACACTGAAGGCTGAAATACGTGATTGAATTTAATGTTCTTTAAGTTAAACTCTGACGGTGACAGGTAGGAATGATGCCCTTAGTGAGTGTTCCATGCTTTCCCTGCAGTAGATCCTTTCCAGAGGGAGTTTGGTTTGCCAGGCTGGCACTCACAGTGAGTCTCTCCCCGACAGATGTGCATGGCAACGTTTGAGCACGACATGGAGAGGGCCTTTGCCATCCAGGCCAGCCAGGACAAGGTGTGCAGCATCTGCATGGAGGTGGTGTATGAGAAGCCCTCAGCCTCGGAGAGGAGGTTTGGGATCCTGTCCAACTGCACCCACACGTACTGCCTGTCCTGCATCCGCCAGTGGAGGTGTGCCAAGCAGTTTGAGAACCCCATCATCAAGTGAGTTCTGGCACCTGCCACGGCCCGGGGGGGCTGCAACAGGGGAGGCTGGAGCTGCAGGTGCTAACAGATCAGCAAAGCCTGCTCCAGGTGCTGGCCAGGCCCAGGACGTGGCTGAGAGAGCTGGCTGCACGAGCAGCAGGGTGCACTGGGTGTTCTTTGGGACATTACCTTAATTCCACGCCCCTGCATGGGAGCTTTGGCCACTGAGCCCTCTCTGATTGTGTGGTCAGTGGGCAGAGTGGACTCTGGAACAGCTGGGACCTGGCAGAGCTCTGCCCCTTGTGGAAATGCATCATTTTGTAGGCTCTCAGAACAGATGAAATGCTCTCATGTGGCAGTATCCTGGTGTGCCCAGTGCTGACCAGCAGACATGGAATCTTTAGAATAACCTTCTACCTGTGCCATGAGCTCATAGAGCAGCTGTTACCACTACAGTGCCCACTTCAGTAAGGGGACTTAAGTAAGAACTCACGTTTTTTTCCTAAGTATGTGTTTAATTATGGGATTTTTCCCTAAATTACAGCTTGCTCCAGGTAAATGTCCTGCTAACCACACTTTTATCTGTCTTGGTAAATGCCTTTATTTCCTAGCTCTACAAAAAATGTGTTCCAAACATGTTCCCCCTCAGATGAGAGAATTTAAAACATCCAATTAGGGAAGTTTCCTTCTTTGAGCATCTCTCAAGTTATAAACATGCTAAAGAAAAGGGGGGAAATATTTTCAGTCTTCTACCAAAACTGACTTTTTTGCATGACTTTTATTCCAAATACCATTGAAGTGACTATCAGCTCCTTGCATTTCAAAAGGCTGAGACACCTTAATTTGTGCTTTGGCTTCCTGCTGAGTGGAATCCTCTGAATCCACTCCCAGAACACAGTTTGTTTCTGCACATTGAGGAAATCCCTGTCCCTTTTGCTCAAGTCCAGAAACAAACACAAGCCCTGGGTGCCCTGAACTGGGTTATTCCAACTGAACTCCCAACAAACGCACCCAAAGTGCTGTGCTAACGTGGGAGGAGGTGTCTGCTGCCTGAGGTGACAAAGATCCCTTTGTCTCAGGAGGATCCTCACTGCTTGTGGCAGGTGTGTGGAGGTTTCAGTCTGGGGAGGTACCAGAGCCTCTCTGCTTTGTCTTGTTCCTCCAGGTCCTGCCCTGAGTGCCGGGTGATCTCCGAGTTTGTCATCCCCAGTGCGTACTGGGTGGAAGAACAGGAGAAGAAAAATGAGCTGATTGAAGCATTTAAGCAGGGAGTGGGGTAAGTTCAGCAACCACCCACATTCCTCATGTTGTTCTTCAGCTGCTCCAAGACTCAGTCAATTGCTGAGCCTTTATTTTTAAACTTAATGTATTAATTACAAACCACTCTGCAGAGAGCTCCTCATCTCTGGTCACACTTCTGCTTCACTCTCTGGCTGTGTAATTGTGGTTCAGACACTGAGCCTCCCTGTGCTCAGAAATGGTGAAGCTATTTCAGCTCACTTGCCAAAATTGGCTTTGTGTGGATCCCTGAGCCATAACTGCCTGAAAGGTTGTTGGTGACTGAGGAGAGCAAACAGGGAAGGAAAATGGAAGAGTTTCACTGCTCTCAGCTCAGGAATGGGAGGCCAAAGCTCTGGCTGTGTTACCAGAGCATCACTGAGGCTGTGGGGACTGAACTGCATCTCCTTCCCTTCCAGCTTGAAGGCAATAACCCTCTCTCTTCTAATTAACTCAGGAAAAAGCCCTGCAAGTACTTTGAGCAGGGGAAAGGAACGTGTCCCTTTGGAGGGAAGTGTCTTTACCTCCACGCCTATCCCGACGGGACCCGAGCTGAGCCTGAGAAGCCCAGGAAGCAGCTCAGCTCCGAGGGCACAGTGCGGGTAAGGAGTGCCCTGCTGTCCCCCAGACCTCACTGCAGGGTCCCCTGTGCTGCTGGGAATGGTTCCTGCCAGGCAGGACAAGTGCAGAAAGTCCTTCTCAGTGTTCTTGGGTAAAAGTGCCTCTCATTTAACTACAAAATATCATTGCTTTGTTTTTTCAACCAGTCCAAACTTTTCCTCACAGAATTCTGCCCTTAAAGCTTTCACCCCTAGTACCCAAAGCTCCTCCCCTGTGCTGGCACTAAAGGCAGCTGAAAAGGGTAAAACCTCAGAAAGTGGTGGTGGCTCTGCCCCAACTGTGCCCCCTCACTGCCTGTTCTGGGACATGAGAGCCTGGCTGTCGCCCTGAGCTCAAACCCAGCTTTGGGATCTCAACTTCTGCCCGGTTGCAATGAGGCAGTGCCTGCCCAGGGCAGCGCTGTGCTGGTGCTCAGGCAGCTTTTCTCTGTTGCAGTTCTTCAATTCCGTGCGCCTGTGGGACTTCATCGAGGACAGGGAGAGCAGGAGCGCGCCCGGCGCCGAGGCCGAGGTGACGGAGCTGGGGGAGCTGTTCATGCACCTCTCTGGGGCTGAGGAGGAGCCTGCTGCTGCCAGTGAGCACACACAGCCCCTCTGAGCCCTGCACTGCAGCCAGGCACTAGCCATGCTTTTACTCTCTCCAGCACAGGTAGAACAAAATGTGCCCTGGTGGTTACTTGTGCAGTCCTGGTAAAGTTTTCAGATAGTTTTTATATGGCAACAACAAAAAAAAGACTAAAATATATTTTAAAAAAAAATGGCTGCATGGAAAAAAATCCCTCAATCCCAGGAGGGTTTTTTCCCTCTCTGGCCTAACATATGCTGTCTTGTGAGCTGAGTGGTAGTGTAAATACAGGTCCAGTGAAAGCTTTTAAGCTGGTAAAAACTGTTGCTAAATAGAGTTTGGGTGCTTTTGGGTTTTTTCCCTCCACTAATTCAGCTAAATGTGTAACTACAAAACCCACTGGGAATAATGGTCAGTGTAGGGTTTTCTCCTTAAAAAGGAGCTGGTACATTATACCTCAAATAGTACCTGGAGTTCATCAGAGTAGAGTTTGGACTCTCTGGGTATGGGGCTGGGCAGGCCTGGCTCTGCAGGTGCTGCCCTTGAGCTCCCAGCCCTGTTTTACACCAGGTCCAGTGCTCAGAGCCAGCATTGGCTCCTGGTGGAAAGCAAATGCAGCTGCGCTGATTCCTGAGCTCACTGCACAAACTGGAGCTTGGAAGCTGCAGCACGAGAGCAAGGTGTTCTCACAAAAAAATCCTGGAGTGGCTGTGCAGCAGCTCAGTGCCTCCATTCCCCTTTTCCCCAGGAGGGCTGAGGGATTAATGCACATCTCTGCTGAGTTAACAGTATTGTTACTGAATTCTGGCTTTGTTAAAAATGTGATTTCTGTTGGTGTGGCAGAGGCAGTTTGATTGTGAAATCTGGTACCAGAAGTTAATTCTGCCAAGTCAATTGTATTAACTTTGCAGTTAAACCAAGAACTCAGTGTGCACACCAGTGGCTGCTAACAGTATGGACACACCTGAGCAGGAGCTGTCACTGACTCAGGTCCTTGTAAAGCACTTGGGGATGGAGGGAGCCACTGAGCAGTGTTTGTAAATACAAATAGATGTGGGGTTTATTTTAGAACAGTTTGGTTGCAATGGAAGGCAGGTGTGTGACTGGTTTGGTTATTATCCATAGCAATATAAAAGCATAAAAAATAATACTTAAAAATGTGTAAGAAAGAAAGGCCAAGAGAAGAAAGGTTTGTCATCCCCACCCGTGGATCAGTGATGGTCACAGCCTGATCCACCAGGGCTGGGAAATTATGAAGCAAAATTAGTTCAGAGAGACCTGGGCAGGAAGCTGCTGCCAGCTGGGCACACAGGGCCATCCCTGGGGTAGTGACACCAGGATCTGGAACCCTGCTGGGAGGGACCAGCAGGAACCTTAATCTGGCATTCAAACCTTTTTAACTGGCACCAAGCAGTGACTCTGGGATTATCCATTCAGCTGCTGTTGGCATTTCTGGGGCAGGAGCTCCTCCCCTCTGCCCCTGGCAGCTGTGCCCTCTGTTCTCACCTGGAAATTAAACTTTCCCATCCTTATTCCCCCTGCGGTTAATTTTTAGCAGTGCTCACTGCACAGTCAGGCCTGGCCTTGGCAGTGTCTGTAACAAGCAACAATTCCCAGTTTCTTGGTAAAACTGGCCCAGCAAAGGTCTGAAGTCCAATCAGTGCAATTGGTCAGCACTAATTACAAAGGAGAAGGTAAATTATCCCTAGGAGGGATGTCACACACCAAGATGAATGCTTCAGGGACACCCAAACACTCTTTCTACCCCAGAATACTTCCCCAGCCCTCACCCTCCCACTGAAGCTCATTTTCATCTGCTCCTGCACATTAATTTTTTTTTTTCCAGAAAGAAATACTGTCAGGAATACACTAAAAAAGAAAAAAAATCAATGGAGAGGATGTTCTTTACCTTAAACAAGACATTCCTGATCTACTTTGCCCCAAGAAGCCATGAGGAATAGTCTGAAATTAAAAAGATAACTTGTTTTTCAAAGCTGCCCAGGGACTTACAATGTCTGAGTTTTTAAATTCTTCATGCAGCACCTTTCATTTCATTGGCCATCAAGTGCTGGTTAAAATAAACCTACTTATCAAAAATATTTAATTTTTTTTCAAGAGACACATGATCTGGTTTAAAAATCACAGGTTAATGGTTTCTTTTGGGAAATCAGAGTTAAAGTAAAAGCAGCTTACCTCCCCGGGGGTTTTTTCTTCCATGTTTTAAGCTTATAATGAGGTGAAAATTAGAGATAAATAATGTTTAGAGAGAGTTGCAGTCCAAATACAACAATATTGTTAAAAACCATGCAGAGCTATATGGAGCAGTCTCCTTCAAGTCTCAATTTAATATTGAGGAAGCAAAGCTTACAGGCATTCTGTTATCACCCAGGGATTAATATTCTACCCCTGTTCTGTTATAGAATATTCTGAGGACAAACTGGAGGTGACTTCTGTGTCTGGCTCTCCTCCCTTCCACAGGAGCTTTGTGGGTTCTGCTGCTGCAGAGGAGAAGCTGCAGTGGCTGTTTGGGCATTCCAGGGAGAGCTGGACACAGGAACTGTCACAATTCCCAGCAAAGGCAGCAGCTCTGCCCAGCAGCTTTGGGGTGGAGGTGCCAGAGGGCACAGCCAGCCCCTGTCCCCTCTCCCTGACCCCCAGTACCCTTTGCACCCACAGAAAGGCAGAACCCCAAACTGGGCTTCCACTCGTGCCCTAATAACCACATTTCACCAACTGTTATTTGAAAAAATCCATTTTTAGATTCATCCACCTATTCCTGTCCTCCATGGAGTTCAGGCAACACAGAAACCTCACCTGCACCTCAGTGAACAAGAGCAGAGGGAGCCAAAGTGGTGCAGGGCAAGAGCCTGAGAGCACATCAGGGCAGGTGTCCAAAGCAGCTGCTGCTGAAAGATCACTACAGTACAGAACAACTGTCTTGTCATGTGACTGGAAATGTAGAGGTTGTTTTATCAAGTGTGTTTTTACTTGCACTGCTATTATTTATCAGTTATTTTTAAAAAGTATTCAGAATGTCATTTTTTGAGTTTTCCAAATGCAGATGTCCCACTTGGAACCGTGGATGACTACATTAAAATGATGACGTTGAATCTTAAACCTAAAATTTAATTTATTTTATTAAAATAAGATAATCAGAGGAACCTTGGCTTACAATAAATGCATTTTCTCAGGAGCAATAAAAACAAAATTAAAACCCAAATCAACAAGAAAAACTGTATATGCTCAGTTTCCTCTTGCTAGTGCATCTCTTGGAGAGCTTCCGCTGGGATGCAGCCTCTGCAGGAGGTGGGAACACCCTCAGCCTTTCCCAGCCCCCAGCCCAGCATTCCTCACTCACCCTGCCTGGGCTGCAGGAACAGGTCCATAGTACCAAAGGCAGCTGGGAGGCTTCTCAAGATGACCAAAGCAGGACTGGCTCACCTCCTTCTCTGAGCAGGACAATTCACAACAGATTCCATCCTTTTGCAAGAGTTTTTCTTCTATGTGCAAAACTATTGCAAAACTATTTTGTGTTGAATTAGCATTTGAACTTTTTTCATTGGCTTGGTGAAGCTCTTAGGCAGGAGCTGATTTCCAGAGTTATTTCCTCTTCCCACTCCAGGCACAACTCCCCAGGGTGAGGTGACACTTGGCATGGGGCAAGTCAGAGCACCAGAACATCACCTGTCCTCAGAGCCACCTCACTGAGCACAGAGCAAACCCAGCCAGAACCACTGCCAAAGAAACAGCCATCGCTTCTGGGAAGGGGAAAATAAGGCTCAAGTGCATCTATTAAAAAAATAGTAATAGATCTCTTGATTTGTAGTCTGTTACCTCTCCCAGAACAAGAGATGGTAGCAAAGGCAATGAGGAGCTGTGTCCCTGCAGGCCGCGAACTGCATGGATCCGTAGCAGCTTCTTTGTACAGTGGGACGCAGAGGGTCCTGCTGGAGGAGCCTGGACACCGAGGCTGGGAGGCACAACTCATGTCCCTCCTGCTGCTCCGGCCGGGGCAGCAGGGCAGGAGCAGCTCAGGACACAGCTCAGGACACAGGGCACAGCTCAGAACACGGGCAGCCTGGTGGAGGTCAGCGTGCACGAGTTGATGTCCTCGGTGTGGGCGGCGCGGTGCAGGGACGGCTCCGAGGCGCTGCGGTTGATTTTGGGTAGAGAGTGCTGCAACAGCTCGATGGACGACAGGATCTGGGGAAACAGCAGGTCAGAGCCTTGTGAGACCAGCAGCTCCCTCTGTTCCCATTTAAACATCCATTAACTCATTCATTCACTCATTCAATTCTTATCCAATTCAACCATGGCTTTAAGTTTTATTTTAATGCTCCATGGGGCACTGAAAACAGAGTTGGAGGAGTCCAACTCTGCCCACCATTGTCAGTGCTGTGAGGGCCTCGGGGTTTCAGAGAGTGCTTTTCATCAGTTCACAGACATTAGGGTCAATTAATAAGCATCTAAACTTACAAACTAAGTTACTAGTTACTAGTTACTAAGTAACTGCATCTTCTGCCTGACATTTAAAAAACTTTCTAAACAAAGCTTTACTGCAAGAGCAAGGAGTTACTTTCTGGTGTTAGCCCAGCACAGCCTCAGCCATGGACTTCACAGAAACCACAAGTCCAACCATAACACAAACTGCCAAGAGCTGCATTATGAACAAAGACAAAAACAAGACACAGGCTGCACTTCGATTAACCAAAATTCCTGTGTGAGCAGACTCTTGTGTGTGCTAATGGCTCTTCATAAACCCCTCAGGCTGCTGTGCAGGACACCCACTCACCTGTGGGAACAGAGGTCGTTCTTCCCGAACTTTCTTCAAACAATCTGCTACCAGCCTCTTCATGGCCTTGGGGCAGTTCTTGTACAGCTTGCTGAGGTCTGGGGAAGCATAGCCCCGGCCAACCATGAAAATGATCTGCAAAACAACAGCAGCACAGAAGGCAGGTTACACAAGGGGCCTCACTGCTGGGCAGCTTTAGAGCCCCCCAGGGTGATGAAACCCAGTCCCAAAGGGCACCAACAGAGCCCTGCAGGTCTGGCTGGCTAACAGCACGGCTTAGTAAATACCAAACTCAAATATTCGATATTCAAAGGCTGGACAATAGTTACTGAGTTTTTTTTCCCTTAGTAAAAAGCACCAAATCCAATCTTCCTGATGTAGCAGCAGCATATTTAACAGCAAAATGGGAACTTCCCATAACTGCAAATGTATAAACCAGTATTTTACTGTGCAGCAAAAGCTGTAACCTGGGAATAAATTAGCAAGGCACTTCAAATGTTTATAAACAAGGAATTTTTTCCTTTGAGTACCTGCACTGTCAATACTGGGGTGAACACTCAGTTGCACATTTACTGCTGAAACAAAGCAGGTTGTCAACAGCACCTCAGTTGGTTTGCATTTGTATTTATCCTGCATTTCTCAAGGCCAAGGGATGTGCCACGGCCAGAAATAAACTGGAGTGTTCCCAGAGGGTTCCTCACCTGATCTCTGTTGTTGATGTGGGAGTAGGGCAGCTCTCCTGTCATCAGCTCATATAACACTATTCCATAGGAGTAGACATCTGACTGGAAGCTGAAGGGGTTGCTGTCCTGCATCCGGATCACCTCGGGGGCCTGCCAGGGGGAAAAACCAAATTATGAACAAAACCAGAAGGCACAAGAGAACAGAAAGTATTTGGGAAGCAGAGACAGTGAGCTCAGCTAGAAATGAGTGAGCAAAGGGTATCCCCAAATCTTTGATGAGTTTACCTAAGGCTCTGGAGAAGTTCAGGCAGGGCTATTCCACATCTTATTAAAAATATCAATACAGCACACAAAAAATCAGTGCTTTCATTGAACAAGCATTTTGCCATTAGAAAAAATACTATTATTTGGATTTGCAACATTTATTGACTCCTGTTACACCTTCCACAGAACTGAGCCTGAGTTTCACCATCAGTTCTTAAACGGTACCAAGGTTAAAAGGGAAAAATACAAAATTCTGATCTCTTGTAAATTGACAGCAAAACATGGTCAGGAAATGTGAAAGCCAAACACAAAATAGCACATATTGACCAGATCAGGGAAGAAATTCTTAAACAATGTTAGATGACTGAACAAAACGAGGTGTGAACCATCAGAAGAACTTTCCCATTGGCTAAGATTTTTCCTCCCTCCTAAAGAATTCCCTGAGAATTGTTAAGCAAAGCACTGAAGTACAACAGCATAAAAACCACTATAAGGGATCCCAGGAACTTCCACGGAGACAGAAACAACCTCCCCTTCTATGGCAGCTCAGCAAAGATGGGCTATAAATGGCTAAAATAAATACATTTTTTAAAAAAACCTGCAATGAGAAAATATGCAGGGGTTTTCCCCCCCAAGGTCTGTTTCATGTACACAAATATATTGCATACCATTGGGTAAGTTAGTTTTAAATCCTTTTATGGCAAGTCTTTAAAAATTTGGCTTTTTGTACAATTTTTTTAAAGAAAAGAACATTTCTGCTTCTGGAAACTTGTTTCAGGTGATGTATGTATTTTACAGAGCACAAAACAGTCATAGCCAAGCATCCTGGTGTTTTTAATACACATTCCCAGATAGACTGGCAGCCCTAAATATTTAAAAATGGAGAATCCATGGATGCCTGGTGCCTACATGGCACAATTAATCCCTCCAGCACTTCCATCTGAACTTGTCCTGCAGCTGGAGTGAAAATCTACACAGGACTGACAGACCTGAATGTTCAAGGGACAGGTGCACGAGGGGAACATTCAAAAGCAGGGAACGTTGTGCTCACCATCCACAGGATGGAGCCCGTGGGCTGCTCCACCTGCTGGGATCCACTCCACCTGGATTTTACTGTTGCCAGACCAAAATCTCCTATTTTCACTGTGAGGCCTTCATGAAGAAATATATCTGTAGGCTTGTTAAAGAAACTGCAAAAAATGAAGTCAACAGTTCTGTATTTTCTGACCTGACCAGCAAGTGCTGCTTGTTGTATTGAAACCTGCTGTGAGCTGTATGTGAAACAAACGAAAAGGGATTTTAAATTAACATTGAACACTAAACCAGAGCAGATGTTCCTGCAGCATTTGTAGATTTATCTTTTTGGTGAGCTAGGACAGAAATCAACAGTTCATTACCATGCATGGCTGCAGCTCCTTTAATAACTGGTGCTGAGAAAGGGAAACAGCACAGAGGTCTCACAACTCAGAAAAGTAAGAAAAAAAACCAATTACAAGGAGAAGTTAAGTATCAAAATAAAATCTATTTCCATAAAGTTGTCTGGCAGATCTCCTGATATTTAACTATGATTTTAACTGGAAATAAATCTACACTATTTCAAATTATCTCCTTCATGGATCTGTCTGTTACTGATACCAGCACTTTCTTTGCTGGGGTTATTTTAACAAGTTATCATTTAATGATTACATTTAGGAATGCTGCAAGTTCAAAAAGATAATTCAGAAATATAAACATGACTGACTCTTTCTCGTTTCTATGTCAGGAGCAGAGCTAGCTTATTTCACAGAAATGATCACCATTACTAGGAATCACAGATTTCTGGTCTCCTATACAGTGAAATAATTCAGGGTTTTTTGTTTAAATGAAAATGGAATACACTCACATTCTGGAACTACTGAACTTGGCAGATTTTTATGATGACATTTGCCAAAATATCCTGGTCACATTTGATGGAAGGAAGCCCCAGTTCCTGCTGCTAGCTCCAAGGATGTTCTGGTAGTTTCAAAAGCAGGCGTTTCAAAGGTGAAAGAAATCAGCTCAACATTTCCCCCTCAGATGCGTTACTAAATATACACTTTCGCACGAAATATAATGGTAAAAGGCTGCTTTTTCTTGAGTTTAAAGTAAGATTTTTGGCTTCATTTCTGGCAGCTATGTGAGGAGTTCTAAACATATTAAAAATACACAAGAAACAGAACCAAACCCATGTGTGCACACAGATGAACAGGCACACACACCTCCCATCAATGAGGAGAGCAGCATTTGGGTACCAGAGGACTGAATAAACCCCATTTAAGTAAAATAAGAGACTTCTGGAGCACAGCTGTTGCACATCTTTATCCCAAGTGTGGTAAACAAGCACAGATGTTCTGTGGAAGTCCCTGCTAGCTCATCAGTAGGGATTGCCCATTAGCAGTGATATATATAAATGTATTTTAAATATCTATTGCAACCCCCACAGAAAGAAAGCTCCACATTAACAATAAATCCCTCCCTCCCTGCAGAGAATCAAGATTCAGGAAGGATACTATTGGATTTCATGTCTCTGTGGATGATGTTCTTTGCATGTAAATAGCTGTGAAGGGAAAAGCAGAAGAGCCATTAGCAAGGCTGCTCACAATCAGCATTTTCATTCCCCCCAGACAGTTTATTCAGTTTATTACACACCCAACCCCTTCTGGCTTTCCATGAGTCTACTTTGGGAACAAAGAAATGGAGCTGTGCTCAGTGCAGTAAAGAAATGCCAGGAAGGAGTGGCACAAGTTCCAATAACCCTGGAAAACTGAGACTGTCCTCATACCCATGAAATCTGTATCCTGTGCTGAAGCTGACCATCCCAACTGCCTTCATTTAAATGTGCCTGCAAACCTGGGCCCTGAGCTACAGAATGAAGGAGCTCTGGCAGCAGCAGCTGCTTCTGTGCTCCCAACATCAGAACAAGGGCTGAGAGCAGAGAGGTGAGCCTGGAGCAACTCCGACAGCTGGAAATGCTTCCAAAAACATCTGGGTGAGTCCTGTGGAACAGAGCAGCCACCCCTCATCCCACAGAGATCAATCAATGTGTGTCAAACACGGCAGTGGTACACTAACACAGGGGAGGAAATGCCCCTTCTCTGTGCATTTACAGCAGGATTTCATCCCCTGCACTACAGCAAGACCTCAAGCTGTAAAAGCAGATAAAATAGAGAAAATATAAGTGATAAAAGACATGAGCTAAGGCAAGAATCCATGGGAAAAAGAACTAAATCAAAGNCACTCCATGCCCTGCGCGGTCTGGCGGGCGATGTCGATGAGCTGGAACATCTGGAACTTGGTCTCCTGCACGTGCAGGTGTTTGTAGAGGCTGCTGCCCTCACACCACTGTGTGACAATGGCCAGGTTGTCCTTGGTCATGTAGCCCATGAAGAGCAGGATGTTCACGTGCCGGGTCTTCCTACCAGAGGAGCACCAAGAGAAATCAGTGGCTGCAGGAAAAATGCTTCCCAAGTCTGCTCAAAATGCACTCCAGGCTGAATGGATTTCATCTTTGGAACCCTAGATCAATGTGTGAGTGAAGTCTGGGCTTATAAATAATTAAAATATACCACAGTTGCCATTTTCTTTTTTTCAGCTGTCTTTTGCTTTTTAGTTACAATACTTTCTTCTAGTTATTTAAAATCAACGTTTAAGAAGAGGATGTCTGAAAATTCCAATTGCAACAGTGGGGTTAGAAGTTACTGGAATAACAGAAATCACTCTGAATGCTGGGAAAAAGTGCCAGCTTTAGGTAGAAGACTGAATCCCAAGAGGAAATCAAAGGATAGCTATAAGCCCTAAAGGAATTATCAGATGAGGAGATGGTTATTTTTGTATCTACTTGGTCCTTTTCCAGGAGTAACATCACAGACACCTCATTAGACACTAAAAAACCTCAGGATTTGAAAGCAGGAAACAGTTACACTGATCAGTGCATGTGTTTAAGGAAAAAAAATTATTATGCTGCAATTTGAAGAGGAACAGTTCAAGCGTTTCTGGTGGTGAGAATTAGGGCAGAATTTATTAATTCTCACCTTAACTGCCCAGTGTGGTCTGAACAATGTGGGTGTTAAGAGACCACAAAAACATTCTTTATAAAGAAAGTTTTATAAAGTTTTATAAAAACTGTCTTTTTTATTCTCCTCTGTAAATCTGCTTTTTGTGCCTATCACACACAGAATACTGGGCCAGAAGGCTCCAAGGAGGGCTGGGAGTCCAACGCAGCACCTGGAATATCAGAATTCAGCTGTGGAACACCAGCTCACCTCAGGACAGCCACTTCATTCCTGAAAGCCTGGAACTGTTCTGGGGTTGGGTCTACAACCTTTAGGATCTTCACTGCTACATCTCCTGGAAATAAAATCACCACAGAAGTTACTGAAAATGCAGCTTTCCTTTGCTCTTCAAAACAACATTACTAAACAATGTAATTGAAATTCCTCCTTTGTGCACAGCACACCTCTACTAATTTGTACAAAGGTCAAGATTTCCCTGCAGATACATTTCTGGGGCATCAAGCAATTCATTTAGCTGAATTTCAGTCTAATGGAAAAAGTCATTACTTAATTATTCACACACCTCCCTTCTCATTTTTAAGGGCTATGTTTGGCCAGAATGCTTTTTGCAGGACATATATACACACACCTTTTATTATCTAATGGTTTTATTACCAAATTTAAATACTGAAGTGTTTCTATATATAAACTTCATTTGAGCACATTAGAAAACCCAACACTGCTCCTCATGCAGAATTTCTTTAATTATTTAATTCTTGATATTTGAAGAGGTGTGAATGTTCTATTAAAATAAATTGTAATATGAATTTATTTTTTATTACAAAATCTTACTGAACTTATTTTTCCTCCTGATTTGTGTGTCCCATTTCAGTTCCATAATGAAAATCAGAAACTTTTCATTACTTTTAGTGTAACAAAAGTGCTTCCCTTGCAGCTGACAGCATTTGGGCTTTGAGTCATGAAAGTATTTACTCATCAGAAGGCAGCAGGTAAGTTTACAGATTTGTTTTGTCAGTTTTTTTTCTGACAATACTGCTACTTAAATTAGGGCCTGGAGGGGTTCCTGTGTGTTTCTTTTCAAAATCACAAGCCATGAATTTGGAAACAAATTCTGCAGCTTTGCAGGGTGCCTGTTTACAAAATAGACCCACTACCTACAGATCAGATTCTCACATTAATCATTTTTTCATTGAAAAAACTCCACCATTTATGCTGATTTCCTTTCCATCACACCTTGAAATGAAGCATGCTAATTAAACCACAAAGGTTTAAGAGAAGCTAAATATAATTTAACTGTGGAATTAGCTGTGGAATTTCCCAGCTAATAGAAAACAAACCCTTTTCAGAAAGCAAGCTGGTATGCAACATGGGAATGAAGAGATCAGTGGAGTGAAAATGGAGATGCAGTTGTGAGATTCAGGTTTTGGTGTTTGTGCTTTGCTTTAATACCAGTGCTGCTCTTACAAAGCAGTTCCTGTTTCTGCCTGGTGCCTCTGGTGAAGGATGAGAACCCAGCACCCCTAAATCCATTTTCCCTGTGCCTTTGGTGAAGGATGAGCACCCAGCAGCAATAAATCCATTTTCCCTTTGGTGGCAGATGAGCACCCAGCACCCCCACATCCACTTTCCCTGGGTTGCTGTCCCCCAGATCAAGACTCACCGTGCCACTTGCCCTTGTAAACTGTCCCAAAAGAGCCTGAGCCTATCCTGGTGGAGAGCATCACTTCACTGGCTTCTATTTCCCAGTAATAACTGGAGTCTCTCTGTCCACGAGGCCTCTGTAACAACAATTCACAGGGATTTCGGTTTTAATCACTTGTATCATACACACAAAAAAAGTAAATAACTTCCTTCACACAAGCTCAAGTTGACCTGAAAACTTGAGAGGTTTGTGCTGAAGTTTGGATTTTTGTTTTTCTCCTCAGTTTGGGAGGGGTACTAGGGGTTTTTAGCAAGAAACCCAAACAACAAATCACCACATTTTCTTGGATGCCTTGAATTAAACCCTAATCTGAGATCCTAAAAGGAACATATATTTTAAGATCAATTATTTAAAAACATCTGAAATATTTAAGAAAGTGGTTTCTTCAAAAGCACAATGCTGAAATTCTGGAACTCTTACATATATAAATGGAAGAAGCCAAATATATGAGACCAAAATTTTTAAAATGTCTAAGTGAGCAAAAACTGGGAATCCTACTAAGCAACTGTGTTTTCACTGTGAAAGCTTACAAGCCTTCACAAATTTCAAGATATTATCAATTATTATTCTAACTCTTCTGTCCTTCCCCCCACCCCTAAGTTTAAACCAAACCTTTTAGGGAAAAGTTGCATTCTGTAAAACCTGTTTTTCCCTGAGACATTTGATTCTCCAATGAAAACGAAGGCATTGTCAATATCCGCTTCCCATGGAAACAACACAGTTCAAACAGTGCTAATAAAGCCAATTTTAAATATATTAAAACTGAAACAAAAAGATGCAACCTCTAAAGACTTAAAAGGTAATCCTTGGACCTGCACTGACAATGTCACGCCAACTGCCTGACATTTATTTGCAACCCAGAACACTTTGTTCTGAGTATTTATAACCCACGGCAACAGCGCCATCATTCCCAAATTAATTACAATAAATGGCTCCTGTATACACAGTGCAGAGCAATCCAAGATTGCTTTGCACCTTTTAGTGCAGAAATTTATCCCAACACACCACTCCTCCCAGTATAGTTTAACTCATTTTTAAATTAAAACAAACATCACAATACTTACAATTTTGTTTTTTTCTTGTGTGTTAGATCCAGGGGCTCTCTCTCTTTGGGCTGGGACTGGGGTTTTAGGCTGAGACCAGCCAGTTGGGCTCATATTGTTAGGACTTCCAGATAGAGCAGAGGGTGAGGCTTTAAGATAGAAATACAAGAAAACAGTTGATGAACAAGAAAACAACCAAATCAAATTATATTAGAAAATTTCATTTTTGAAACCATACCTGATTCACTATGGCTTCGAATGGCATCCTGCAACAGAGAAGAGGGATGATAAAGTTAATAAACATAAGGGAGCACCCAAAGGAACAAGCAGGGCTGGTGTGGAAATTGCTGGGCCAGTTTTGGTCAAGTGCAACACAGTACTGGCCAGCAGCTCCAGGATTGGGATTTGCTCATCACACCAATCCTGCAGGAAACCCATGCAACTTGTGAATTCTCACAACACAGGAAGAGATTCACAGTATATTGAAAGGACTGCTACCAAGAAGGAAAAAGGAAAAAAAGGACACAAAACAAGAAGAACCAGCAGCAACACTGTCTGCATTCCCCCTGCACGTCATGCTCGTGTTCCAGGTGTGGACAGAGCTCCTGGGATGGCCTCTGCCCCAGGGGACAACTCCCAAACAGCTTTTGGGTTAAAGGAGGACTTTTAAGACCCTCCAAAATATTCCACTTCAATATCCAGTGTGAAATAACTCTACACACTACTTCAGCTCCCAAAAAAGGCTACATCAAGTGCCCCTACACAAACCCCTCTCCTTTTCCAAGCACATTCCCACAGGGAATTTGGCATTTGAGCAGTGTTTTCCCACAGGTCACCAGGACAGTGCCACAAGTGTCACCTCATGCCACGGGCACAACACAACTCTACAGCCATGCACAAGAGAGAACTAAGCTCTGACAAACAGCACTGCACAGCTTTTCTCACCTGCCATTTGTATTATCCCAAAGTACAAACAGGAAAGGGAAAATATCCAGGGACTGTGTAAGTACAAAGCAAGAACATGCACTACAGAGAGGTTAAACAGAAGTCAATTCAAATTCTCTAACTAATTAGTAGAATAATAAATGTAAGATTTCATAGGAGGACAGAACAAGCCCACATCGCACTCCACAATTTCAAATTAAGATTATCCTTAGCAAAGATTCAGTTATGAAATAAATTGTTTTAGCTAATTAGTTGCATTCACCCAGGCTGGACTAAGTATAGCATTCTTGCAGATTGCCTCTGCTCCACACCTGAATGGATTAAAATCTGCATGAACAACCAATGAAAAACTCCTGAATTTACTATTTTTTTTCAATTTAAAAATAATAAAATCTTTCAGAACCTGAATAACAAGTGATTGGTTTTGTACATCAGCCTGAGAATGTAACTGCTTTCAAGGAATGTGGCAAAAGATAACTAAAGAATTTAAATTGTTTCTCATACTTATCTATGTGGAGTTCTTACTTTGAGAAAGTATTTTTGAGCTTCAATCCTGATGTGAATATTTACTTATTTGCTTCTGAATTCAACAGCAAACAAACCAAACCCCCTGTTTTTTAGAGCTGTTCTTACAACACAAATAACACCATCCCCAGTGCTGTAGTCTGTCAACTTTACTTTGATGGGAAACCAAAACAGTACAATGTGTTCTTCATCTCAGGGCTTTGGATGGGTACAGTCAATAAAAACCATTTCCAGAGGGAAAAAGCCATACAATGGATGTGTTTTGGGAAGGTTTTGCTTTAAAGGCTGTGTGACCCAATGCATTCTCACCCAAGCTCATTCACATTAAGAGGATGATGAATTCAGCCAGCTATACTAAACATGAAGCTCTTTATCAATTTGTTTCTTTCAATTAACAGCCTCAATATTTGAGTACAAACATGCTGGAAGGAGTCTCATTAAATCAGGTCCAGATTAAACACTTCACGTGGACACTGCCATGGCTCACAAGTTATAGCAATCCTGTTAATCACAAGAAAACAGAAGGCACCAAGGAAATACCTACTCTTCCCCTCAAACAAAAGCGTCTGCACCAGGAGCTGGGAGAAGCATTCAGGCTGTTATTCTAGGCCAACACAGTAAGAGATAAAAGAAAAGAACAGAAGAAGTATAAAAAATATTTTTAAATATTAAATGTTAGGCTAAATGAAAGAAAAAGTAACCTAATTTGCTTGATAAATGATAATTAAGTGCAGTAAAATTTTTAAGTATTCCTGCTCAAACCCAGAGGTTCACTAGGATCTATCCTTGGGTAAACCACTTTATGATGGTTTTTCTCCTGGTGTACCAGAAAGTCTCTGCTACTTTCTTTCTGCATTGCTTTGGGGCCTTTTAAAAGCCTTTAGGACATAACAAGTATTTTTATGGTAATGTGAAGAGCCAGAACAGAAAGTATTTCTGTCTTTACTGCTCTGCATAAAGAAAGCAATGTCTCATTAAAGACTCATCACTCTACCAAGGTAAATAATTCAGATTTTCTTGAGTGCTTCATTGTGGTTTATGCCATCAGAGATGGGCAGCCCAGCCTCTGAACCAGCAAAAAGGGCTGGGAGCCAAAGAAGCCAACAAGAAAGGGAGGACACCTTTTCCCACAAACCCAGCTGACACAAAGCCCCAGACCAAAAATGCTTCCTGGGGCTGCAGGGCACTTCTGCTCTGGTGCCAAGGGCCAGAGGAATTCTCTAACTCCCTTCAGAGTATCCTCATGTTCCACAGAAGTCCATAAATCACCAGCTGAAGATGCAGGTGAGCTCAGCAGTGAAAGGCTTTTGCTTGGCCTCCAGAGTTTTTAAACTATTCCAGAGCAAAAGCAACAAACAGTGCTTGCTCTCTCTTCCAAGTCCTGCAGTTCAGCACTCTCTTCTGCCAGCCTTTCCTGCACACCAGTTTGTTAAGGTTATCACAAAACAAAATTAAAGAAACCCAACCACTTTAGGCCTGATTTTCAAGAGCTGTCCCTCACTGTCAGTCTAAGGTAGGAAAACACAAGAAGAGCAGAAATAGTCTCAAGAGAGAGCTGGCTTCAGCCCACAGGCCCAGCATTGTCATTAATTCCATACAGGTGTAACACAAAACAGATCCCCAGAAAGCTTTGACCTGAGCATTCCAAGTCCAAAAACTACACCCAGACTTAGGGCACCTTTAGTCTGATTTAAAATTAACACCAGCCCCCGCACGAACCCAGACTTTCAAATTTGGAAGAAGATTTTTAGACATGTCTAAAAAGCACTTCTTCACAAAACTGAGCTTAATTGTTAAGCTCCACCCCATCCTCATACACCCCTAGAATTTACCAATTACTCAGCAAAGTTGATAGACTGCAAGAATTAATTATTAACTTCCTATGCAAATGTGTCTCCTAAGCCGTTCAGCACTCAGGCAGCTGAGGCAAACAGTGAGCAAAGGAGAGGAGGGCAGGAAGGAAATCCAGCAGTGCCTGTGGGTGGGCAGAGGCAGCTGCAGCCGAGCTCGGTGCCCTCGCCCCAGCGTTACCTCGATGATGCGGCTGTCCACGGGCATCGTGGTGCTGACCATGTGCACGTTTGGGGTGGATGTGGAGCGCTGCCTTTGGGACAGAGAGCCCTCAGAGGAAGGGTTGGATGGGTTGAAAGTGAAGGCATGAGGTGTAGAATACCTGTGCTGGGAGCTGAGAAGGGAAAAGAGACAAAGGGAGAGTTGTGGTTATCGTTTTTCCCCTCTGGCAAGTGAAAAACACTGTTCAATGCAACCTGTCCACAAGCAATAAACACAAGATTCTAAGCAGAGAAAAAGCTGGGATTTACACATCAACTAAACTACTTGCTCAGCTGAATCATTCCCAGTTTAATTTAAGAAATAAATTTGAAAAACTTGAAGATCTTGTCAGTTCACATATTTAATTAGCGTGTTTAGCCGAGGTCTGTTTTTGCTGTTAGGAGTTTTGCCACAGTTCACCTCAATCCCCATCAAATCACATTTAATACATTGACAAAATACTGGCTGAGAGATGAATTCAGGACTGTGAAACTAAACAAACTGCTCATTTCAAGCCTGTTAAATGCACAGCTTAAGAGCTAAGTCCTAAGTTCGTAAAGCTTTGCAAGACTGTTCAATGGTTTGCACAGAACAGCCAGCAAGGAAGTCATGAAACCCAACACCAGTTAAAAGGAGGCCAAGACTAAAATCCAGCTCAACAAAGAGTTATAAATCACAGCTAAGGCCACTGAGACCATAAGGATCCCAACACACAAATGTATCTTAACTGAAATGAGCCAGCCTTCACAAAACCCTTCAAAAGATCTATAAAGTTAGTAAGTCACTGTTCAACAACTTCGGAAATAAGAGTAAGATAGCAAAGATTAATTCCTAATGCAGTTCCCATTAAAATAAAGAAATAAAGACATAGAACCATTTACAAGTCAGCTACGTGTTCTGTGCCTCATTCCTGACCAGATTTTTCAAATAGGCGCAGAAAAAACAAAAGCTGGCCTGCTCTCCTCAGCTTCTAGAATTTCAAGGGAAAGAATACAGGCACGTGTTAGGGTCGGGGACAGGCCCCTTGGAAAGGGACACAAGTTTCATTTCAGCACTCAAAACTACAGGAATGTTCCCTTTAGGTATCAAAATTTTCTTTAAGAGGAGTGTATTTTCAGTTCCCACTGTTCTCTCATTAAATTCCTATCTATCATCATAATACCAGAGTATTATTTGAGTTATGGATGTGAATCATCCACCACGAAACACAAATTCTCGATGCACACTACCTGATCAGATAAAATAAAATTAACTCATAAAAATACCAAAAGGGAGCCTTGGATTTTCTCAGGCAGGAAAACAAAGGTCTCCAAAAAAGCCTTTAATACTCTACCTTAAAATTTTAAGGGTAAAAATTGAAAATATGAAATCTCAAATCAATGCTTTGGTGGATCTAAGAGCAAGAAAGAATTGTCTGTGATGAAGTGGTGTTGCTGCCTTGCACATTCATCCCAACCTTCTATCAGACTGCTCTGCTTTGGAGGAGCTGGGGGTCTTTGGTTGCTTTGGATTGACTGTTTTGAAAGAAGTGTATTTCCCAAAAGAGAAATGACAGGAAATACAAGCTTACCTAACAGGTATCCGGGAGACAGACTCCCGCATCCGTCTCATTGTCAAGGGAGGTAGTGCAGGGACACCACTGTCACTGATATTTGAATTTGGGAACAATCTGAAATATCAACAAAAACAATTACAATTTCAACTGCTACACTACCTCCTGTACAATGCTCTTGAAAGCTGAAATTTTACAGGGCTGTTTGTTTGCAGCGTGATTAACTTCATGAACACATTCCTATCTTTATATTGTGTTTTTCCTCTGTGTACAACTAAAATCTCTGCCTTCAGACTCCCAAAGAAAAGTTCCACGTGTTCTTTCCAAACTTGTGAGACAAAATCTTTTTATATCAGACTTCAGATTTTCCTGAAAGGGTACTTGACACAATTAAGTTCTATTAAAGCCAGGTAGCACCAAGTGGCACAAGTCATCCTGCACTCTCTTAGTATGAGAAAATGCAGAACCACATGACCAAGTTTAGTTATAAAAAATTACAACCACTGAGGCACATAAAAACAATTACAGGCTTTAACACTTTTGCATAAAAGGACTTCTAACATAATAATTTCCAACTTTTTGTAACTGGTATTAGGAAAGTATTATCCTCCATCCATTTTCTCACCATTCGCCATTTTCACCAGTGGTAGAACAGGTGAACACTAATGCTTCCAACAGCTAAAATCCAACTGAATCGTGGCCTGGTTTAATCCTAACATGTGTTGCGTGAGAGGAATTGCTGTCCCTCTGTTCAAACAGAGGGCATTGGAGCAACTGCCTGGTCATTCAAGGTGTTTGTTTGCTTGTCCCAGAATATTAAAATCCAGAGCAAGAACAAAACGCAATTGATGTACATGGCCTTCTCCCCTGGGAACAGACACTCATTGCTGGCTGTTTCACAAGCTCAATCCACAATTCTGCACACTGATCACAGGGACTGCCTTCCCAACAACCCAAAAAAAGGATCTCTGTGATCAGAGACACAAAAGCAAGTGTCAGCCAGAACTGCTGCTGCCATTAGAAAGGAGCAGTCCTTACAAGAGCTGCCTGATGTTGCTCCAGTCCACACACATCGTTGGCACCTTGGTGCTGCAGTGCTCATGGAATTTGTAACCACACGTCTGACACCGAAAGCCATTGAGCAGGAACTTCTGGCAGATGTCACAGAAGGCAAGCTTCAGAAATGTCTTCCGAGCCTGGAAAACACAGCCAGTGATTAATCTGAGCTAATTATCTCTTCATTAACTGAGATGTGGATCTTCAGAGCCCGACAGAAATAAATAACCATGCTAAAATGCTGTATGAGCCCCCAGGTTGCTACTGAGCTTAAAACCACACTCAAATATTCTAGCATGGATTTCCAGTTTGGTTGGAAACCTGGAAAGTTTAGAAACACTGAAGGCTTTATTTATTAAAAAAAAAAAACAAAACAAACAAGTAAAAAAAAGGACAAATGTTCTGTCAAATGCAAAAGCAATTTTTTTGCTCAGCAAGGTGACAGAGCTGTGCGAGCCAAGAGCTGGGGCTTTTGTTTGTTTTCAGTAGCACCAAAGAGGTGAAAGAGGATCAGACTGGAAGGCCCACCTCATCTTTTTAATTGGCCAAAACTCTTGGTGTTTATAACTAACCAATATCCCTTGCATGAGAAATGTATTTCTTAGTAATCAAAATAATCTAAAGAATTTGTACTTCTTAAAATGAGAGCCTACTTTGTTTTTTTTAAAGCTTCTGAAGTATGAAAAAATATTAAAATTAACCAAGGGGTTTCTTCCTCCAGACCCTACTGGACAGAAGGCTCCAAATCTCAGCTTCTTCCAGACCTGGAGAAAAATATTAATTTTCTGCTGACCAACTGCAGATGATATTTTCTGTAGTTTTTTTTAAATGTAATGTAGAAGTAAAGTGCCTTTCAGGTTTTATAAATCAATCCTAACCTTTCTAATGGATGTTAATCACTATCCTTTGGGATTTAGGATTACCACAGTGTATTTCTAGAACAAAGCAAGAAAAAAGCTAAAATATGTGAACAGAGTTCCTTTCCAGGGAGAAGACAATAATGCAAGGTAAAATTGTTAGAGTTGGGCATTATCTCTTTGTAAAAAAAAGCATTTAAAAAATGTTTAAAAATTAAAAAACCCACAAAGCACAAAACCACCTTCTACTTATTTGTTTTGTATGGAATAAGTAATCCATTTTTGAGAAGGAACTACAAAATAAAGCCTTTCATTTCCCCAAAGAACACACTGTCAAATTATAAGGCAGCATTAGCTCACAAAATAATGTCATTACCTACAGAATTAACAGCGCCCCTGAATATCCAGTACAAATAATAAATACTGGACCATCAGTCCGATAAAGCTGCTGAACTTATCCAGCCTTTCTTGTCTGATGAGCCAGAGACTGAAAATGCAAATTTTCTCCCTCTTCTGGACTTTAAAGACATGGGTATTTTACCACGAGAGTTACAGACACAGGTACTTATGTAAAATAAAAATGGCAACCATCAGACCTGTGAAGAATACGCACAATGTGAGCTCTGACTGCCTGTGACACCTGGGGATCACCAGTGCAATAAATACAGTTCTGGCATTTCACTGCAAATTGATACTTAGGGTATGAAATTTGTGGGGAACAGGGGCAAAGGAACCAACCACAACTTCTGGGCCCAGATTCTGGAAAATCCCTGGGCCCAGAAAGTCAATAGCTGCCTAATGCCCAAAACATTCTTTGGCCAAATCTGTGGCTCAATTGATAAAATTCACAGCAGAATACAGAGCAGGAAAAGCTTACAAAATTGTGTGTGGTAAGTGGGACATGGTCAAGGAAGTCCACTTGCAGCTCCTCTCCAATCAGGGAGGCAGCATCTGTGTTCCAATCCAAACGCACCTTCTTTCTGAAAGAGAAAATGGGGACAACAAAATCACTCTGGAGAGAAGTCTGCCCTCATCAATCATTATGATTGGTGAGTTTTCTTGAGTAAACTGAAAACAAATATCCAAAAAAACACCGCTAATAACCTCTTACAGTGAGCTAGATAGAGCTCAGTGTCTTTCACTCAAAGAATCAGAAGCAACTTGGAATATATTCCAAGTCACTTCTTTTTCTGCTCACTTTCAGCATCTTATTTATAAAATATTTGACATAAAGCACCTGGAAGCTTTAATGGAGTCACAGAAATACCCTTATAAATGTAACAAATTATGAGTGACACCCTCAGTGACACAAGAGCCTTTATTAGGTGCTTGGGCAGTGACTGGTGACCCCAGAATGGCCTCAGTTGCTCAGAGATGTAACCCCACAAATGCCTGAGACTGCAGGGAGCTTTAGGCCCAAGCCTTAGGAGGTGTGAAGTTAAGTGCATTAACTCCATGAGATACCTTCACTCCCTCAGCTTGTAAAACAATCATTTGGTATGTAATAGCAGCATCCCCAGTCCTATAAAAAAATAAGGAATATCTGAAGTGAGACTGAAATCCAAATATTGAGAAGCTGTAGAGGAATGCAGAGCCTCAAAACTGAGCACACAGTTCCTGTTCAGGGAAGTGGGCTAAGAATCACTGACACTGAATTTACCAACTACAAAGGCAGCACAGAAATGCACCTCAAATATGAAGGAAGACACCACTTCATCTAGAGCATGGCAAAACCCTAAGGGGCTGCAAGCACCTGAGTGAACCCCTTCATTTTAAGTATATTCAATATTTAGCTTTGAAACAAAAATGAAATGGCAAATACACAGGAAGCTGACAAGTTACCCTAGAAGAGGGCAAAGAAACCAACACGAAGTGTTCACAACCAAACTGCTTTTAAAAGAAATTAGTCAGAGGGGAAGAAAACATTACTGCTGCTATTCCAAACCCAAGATTTTTACATTCTCTGGGAGGAAGTTTCACTCTTACCCTTTCGGTTCAGCAAGAAATCGAAAAACTGCACAGCACTCTGGCTGCAGACCTCTGACTTTCAGTGCCTTCATGAGACAGTCATGCAAGGTCATCCCATTTCTCACGTTCACCTGTGAACAAACGGAAAAAACAACACAGCATTTAGGCAGCGCTGCACCATTTCTTTAAGCTTTTCCAAAAGCAGAAAAGCATTTTCTCATTTTCTTTGTGCAGTTTTCCTGGAATTTCTAAAGTGCACTCCTGCAAAGGACGTTCTGAAGCCATTTTATATCTTCTCAGTTTCTTACAATGACTGAGTTTCTATGAAACAGGATTTTACACAAGCAGGCAGCCTATAGAAGGAACAGAAATGCAGGCAAATGGAGTAACCTCAAGTACAGAAAAAGGCTTAATTTAGATCTCAGGAAACTTTGGGTAAGACTATTATTAGGTACACTCAGCTCCAAGAAACTGAACAGAAGTGTTCCCTCAACAAGTTTCACTTCAGCTTTAACCCCCACACTTCATTGTGGGCATCCAAGCAAGGAAAATGACAGAAATGTCATGCAGACATCATTGTTTAGGTCAGCCAACAATGACTTTTAATGTGGAATATGCTCATGTGCTTTAGAAAATCCACAGCATTGAGGCAGAGCAATACAGCTTCTCAAAATATAGATACAGCAAATGTTTAAAATAAAATATATCCTCTAACGCCAACCAACTGCTGACTATCACTAAATCACAGTAAGACCCTTCTGGAGTGGGCACTTCTGGCGCCAGATCCACATCCCAGTGTGAGCAGTGGAACAGGACAGGATTTGTGAGCTGAAGGCAGCCCAGACTCACCACAGTGCGCTGCTTGTTGGGCAGGAAGACACGGATGGTGTTGCTGGTTTTGGACGTATCCGAGATTTTGCCATCGTCGGATGCCCGGCGCTGGTAACCAAACTGCTGCACGATGGTGGGGGAGATACAGTTGGGGCCATCAAAGACAGAATCCTTGAGCCCAAACCCATTGCTGATGGTCTTCCAAGCTCCCTGGATGTGCTCCATCAGTGCGGCCTAAGGAAGATTGGGACAGTCAGGGAAACAGGCACGTCCTTCACTCTGGAGTAGGGCTTCCTCACACAACAAACCTCAGCCTTTTCTGGAAGCATCTGAAGCTGCACTGCCTTGTGAGGTGATCAGGGTACAGCTCACCACAGCTGCACCATCAGCCTGAAAGCATTTCACATTCTACACACAAACAGAGCACAGGAATAGATGTGTAACTCCTCCCACTGCACCTCAGGGGCACAGGAGCACTTCACCAGCAGGGTAATCTACAAAATTAGTGCCTGAGGGGCTTTCAGAAAGGTGGCCAGACTATAGAACCAGAGAATATCCTGGACTGGAAGGGACCCACAGGCTCACCCAGTGCAGCCCCCGGCCCTGCACAGACCCCCCAACAATCTCACCCTGGCCATCCCTGGGAATGTTGCTCCTGGAGCTCTGGCAGGCTCAGGGCCGTGCCCATTCCCTGGGGAGCCTGGGCAGTGCCAGCACCCTCTGGGGTAGAACCTTTCCCTGAGATCCAGCCTGAGCCTCCCTGGTCACAAGAATAAAGAGTTCTGTGGGAGGACAGCACAACAGTTCTGAAAACCAGATATGCCACACAAGCATGAGCCCAGACTATTAAGAAAAGAGACTCAACAGGAATTACAATAAAAAGAATTAATTAAGGCAACTATTTTTATCACTGATTTTGAAGCTTTCATTATTTGGGTTTTTTTTTAATACTATCACATTTTACATAGTGTGAAACAGCAAAAAAAAAAAAATTCTCAACCCTCACACCCACTATGCTCAGTTATATCTCAGCATAAATAAAGCCTGGACAACTGGGATTGTTCAGTTTGGGAAAGAGAAGGCTCCAGGGTGACCTAGCTGAAACCCTCCAGTACCTGAAGGGAGCCAACAAGAAAGATGGAGAGGGATTATTTACAATTAACAGGATACAAGGAATAGCTTCAAACTGACAGGGGGTAGGGTTAGATGAGAGATTGGGAAGGAATTCTTCCCTGTGAGGGTGGGCAGGCCCTGGCACAGGTACCCAGAGAAGCTGTGGCTGCCCCTGGATCCCTGGCAGTGTCCCAGGCCAGGCTGGATGGGGCTTGGAGCAGCCTGGGACAGTGGAAGGTGTCCCTGCCCAGGGCAGAGGTGGCACTGGACGGGCTTTGAGGTCCCTTGCAACCCAAATAATTTTACGGTTTTACAAACATCTTCCAGTGCAAGGACACCAACAACCCCTGCACACTTCCAAACCAGCAGGTTTCTGCACATGCAGGGACAAACATAAAGGTATCACTGGATTTTTTCCCCAGCTACCCCAACTGCAATGCAGTTTGAACTCCAAATTATACTCAAACATCTTATACAAAATTAGGCAAAACCAGTCTGTACTGAAATCAACCTGATCCAGAACACCCAACACTGCATGACTGAACACCTGTCAGCAGCTGCTCAAGTCTCATTTCATGTGTGGTCCTGCACCTCCTTTGCTGCAAATTATTTGAACCTCCCAATATACTTCCTCATGTTTATGTCAGAGAAAAGCCAACAGTGCTTGTTTCAGTTGAAAACAATTCCACTGAAACAATGGAATTCTTGGACAAAAAAGATCTCCACTAATGTTAAGTGTCCATTCTGGGGTGCCCAAAAGGATAAGCTGAATTTCAGAGTGTTTTCCTTCACACCACAGCTCTGAAAAGCCACAGTAGATTTGCAAGTAACTTTGGTCCAGACCTCAACCCAGGTGTGACAAGCAGCCAGAAAGGAAATGTAACAAAGTTCCAGAGAAAGGTTTGGTTTAGGTGAAGTCACTACCATCACATGCAAAGCCCAGAGCAGCAGAACCTCAGCCTCAGAGGGAACTTTCAGTCAGTTCCTGAATATCTCCTTCACTGAGAAGGTACACACTGACAACACAGCCTCACCTTCCCTCCTGCCAGTCCCTGTCACTCCTCAACCCATCAGCTCTGCAGGTCCAGCTTCCCAAAGGTTCAAAACATTTAATTGTCAGTAAGATTTAAACTCCATGCCCAATCACCTAACAGGATTGAGATACTTGGATTTTTTTACTTTTACATCTATGGCACATAAATGACAAGAGTTTTTTATTTGATGTAAAAAAGGGAATAAGGATAGGAAGACACTGAGACATTCTGAAAAATGGGAGATAAAACTGAGGAATGCAACCAAGTTCACCACACAAAAGCACCTATAACATCTCACAATTCCTAGGCACCAGAAAGGTGAAAAACAAGTTATGCTCAGTTACAACACCCATACAATGCACATGGCAGCTGAAAGAGTAACTACTGAGATGGCAGCAATAAAAACTGAGATAAACAGTTAGATAAGAGGGGGAAGATGAAACCCAGAGCTTCTCTTAACTTATCCCCTATGGGAAACTTCTTCGTTTCACCCTTCCAGGTAACAGATGAGACTAAACAAAAAGAGGAGTTCAATTTGCTTTTTCTGCTGAGCTAAGGAACAGCAGGACAGACATCAAAACCTCCTTGTCCCTGCTGATATGTTGACAACACCCCAGCATTACAGCCTTTATATTTAATACTTTGATATGCTGCCAACATTTCCTGAAAAATTCCAGAGAAAGCAGGAAATGACAAAGAACTCAAACTTGCATTTTGACAAAAGATAAGCTTCATACCCAAAATGTTACTTCCCTGCTCTCAGGGTATCCTCTCCCCCGAACCCTGCACACTGAAGCACAGCCTACCAGGGAAGATCACAGCAATGTATTTTAAGGTTGTCGCACACACAGGAAAACAGACAGCAACTGCTCTCAGCCTCCTGAAGATCCAAATTCCAGTTCTATCTTTTATGAGGCATTTGCATCCTTCTCTCCCAGGATCTGTGCCTCAGTAAGTGCTGGATAATTCAGAACCGGGCACAGTCCTCCCTTGCAGCAATGCCCCGCTCTCTCTTGCCATCGGTGGGGCTTTGCCATCTCTTCTGGCTGAAGATTCAGTCCCTGGCAGGCTGGGTTTGCTCACAGATGTTGAGAGCTCTTTCCCTAGAAAATGGATGTACCACACACACCACCCTGAGCTCTTCTCCCGAACCTGAGGGCTCCGGGTGCTACTCGGGCACTCAGGGAGGAGCCAGCACCAAAGGGAAAAGATGAGAACAGAGGTCAGACCTGGCCTGGAGCTGGCAAAAACCTGCCAAGGGGCCTGAGGGTGGAGGGCAGAGGAGAAGAAAGGGAAGTTTAACAGATCTCCACAGTCTCCGGGGAGAGACAGGGAATCCCTGCTGGAAAGTTGCTAAACCTGCTCTGGCATCCACTGTACAAGGGCTTGCAGATGGAAAGGTGGAGCTGGTTGAAGAAACCCAAACTGTCCTGATGCTGACACCTGCAGCTATTCAGAGACAGCCCTCCGAGGGCGCCAGAGGTTCCAGGGCCTCACAAACACCTCTTCACTCCACCAACAGTCTGGTTGAGAACATTCAAACTCTGGCAGAGCACAGGCAGCCACGTTCACTTCTCAAGCCTTATTCCACATTTTTATCATGGAAGAACAGACAGTCAGAAAAGCTGCTGTTTAGGAGGTGATTTTTGAGTGACTTACACCTTTCTCTTGCCCACCAGTGCAAAGAAAGCTGGCTTCAAATTTATATAAATATACACAAAACCATTCCCTTGGAACTGCAGCAGCACACTGCACACACAGCTGTGAGAAAAGAGAATTAACATGGCACCTAAATGACCAGCTTAGAGCTGACAGAAGTAACATTTAATGACACAGCCTAACACTGCACATCCACACACCACGTCTGGCTCGCTCAGAGAGCCCTGAATCAGCACAACAGCAGAACAAAGCTGGGAGAACATCTCTGGCCACAGGCCTGAGTCCACCTGAACAGGTCATTCATGTGCAGAGCACAGCCCACCTGCAGAGTCCTGTAACCTGGGTCTGGCAGCAGTTTTATTCTCTTTGGGTATTCTGCTCCAAGCAGTAATCAATTAAAGGCATTTTTACTCACTACACTCATTTACTTCAGCTCCCCCACCATCCACACCAATTCACTCAAATGAAAAGATGTTTGAAACTCTGTTCTAAAGAGAAATTTAATTTAAATTAAAGGAGGAAAGACTTTACAATGATACCTTCATAACTATATTCTTCTAAGGTTTGTGTCTTCCAGAAAATATAGCTTTTCTCTCTTTAAATTAATTACAAGCATATTTCTGAAACATAATCATTACCAGATACTGGATTTATGTTTATGCCACACTCAAATAATCCACTGCCAGCTGGATGTTTTCATGTATATTTCTAAAAATTTTCTTTAAATCTTTTCTTCCTGCAGCTCATCACTTTCATGAAAATGACTTCAAACAACCTTTCTCCAACTGACAAACTGCAACAGCAGCATTCAAAAAATATTTTAAGATATTAAAGTACATCAGTCCCCTTGTAGATCCAGGACTGCTGGGAAACTGATACTGACTGGTTTCATATTAAATGTTCAGCCTAAGCAGAAAAATAATGTCATTTAACTGCTGCAAGTCCCCCAGGAGTTCTGCACACTGTGACCAAGACTGCACTTTTCATTAGTGCTTTCTGCACACATTACAGATTCTGCTAATGAATCACTGGAACAAGTATTAAACCAAAAGCATGGAACAGCTCTGGAATGTGCACATCTGACAGGAACAAATTCCTGGAGATCAGTCACTCATATACAATCAATACATTCATGTCATTCATTCCAGTTCAAAAGGTATTGGAAGTTACTCTGGCTTTTTCCATGAGCAGGACAAATCGCTGGTCTGAACTTTTACAAATTTCAGTCTCCCTCCCTAAGAAATGCCCAAACTAGTACTGAGTTAGGCTGAAAATTAACATGTTACAAAGCTGAACTCTCACTCCAAAGTTTAGGTACTTTGTCCTTTCTTTTTTCTGGAACAAACACCCAAAGCTTTTAAAAACACGTCAAAACAGCTCCCCCTGCCAGCACACACACATGCTGCCATTTTTATCCACACAAATTCATGGAATTTCGTGTTTCGTGGAATACACTGGCAAAGACACAACAGCCCAGAACAAAGTCCAGAATCCATTTCAAACTGAACACTTCTGTCAAGTTTTAAATGTAAGCTTGAAAAGCTGCTTAGAAGCAAAGTTTTCATCTCTGACACAAAAAGATCAATGATCCATTTAACTGTGGCCTTTTCTTCTCCCATACAGTAATTAATTGATCTAATATTGTTCGGGTGACCAATGAGCTGGGAGAAAACCAGGAATTCAAACCAGACAAATCCCTCTTGTGATCTATAGCAGAGTTTTTTAAAAGTAGCTTTTCAGCATAGTAGAGTATAAATATGTACCCATTCCTATATTAATAAATAAAGCTGTGATCTACAGAAATATAAATGCAGGGCATGAGTTGGGATCAGTGTGACAACCCAGACAGAGCCCTCTTACATCTACAAGGTTGGTGTTTTTCCTTCACATGTCCTTCATTTTAAGAGATCAATGCCAAAAAAACAAATTCCTCCCTCAGACAACTGACAAAAATTAAAAATTAATAGAAGGAAATAACGTCAGCATTCAGGAAAAAAACCAAACGGAACAAAACCCAACAGAAACACATACAATTTCTGCCTCTGCTGTTCTGATCTTGGAAGTATCTTTTCTGCTCTTTTTCCTTATTTGTCACAAGTATTCTGTTTTTAGTCACTACCTCAGCCTTCAGGAGAAAACTGACATTGGTTTTCCAACAAGTGGGCCCTACAGCAAGGAGGACAGAAGCAATACAACTCTCAACCTGCTTTCAGACTTACTCATTTGCAAGATTAGTATCTTTTTGTATGTAAAAGCTGCTGTCAGATAAAAACTCTGGCTAGTAAGCACAAACCAAGTCAGAGTCCCAGGCTGCAGCAAGCTGTACTTTGGGCTCTGCTTAGCAGGAGTTTGTCACCAAAACAATCTGCACCTTTGGCCACCCTGTGCCTGCTCTCTGTTGTGGCTGTAGCAGCTCCAGGCTACTTTTCCCCGCCAATTCCCAGGACAATCTGCTTGGTTTGTCCTTTCCACACAGATCATTCCCATGTCAGTCACTCATTTTTTTCCACATGGTATTTCTATGAAATTCAAATGTGGAGCTCTGAGTTTCCCTAGAAAACCACAATTCCTACATCAGAGAAACAGGAGCACTGAATACTCTGTATCTGAAAGAGGGATACGGAATCCAAAGCTTTGCCTTTCCCAAAGCAAAAAAACAATCCCAGGTAAAAAGAAAAATGCAGCAGGTGCTTCTAATCAGTCAGTGTTTTTAAACTGGATTTAAGTACAGCTGCAGAGTTTATATAGATTCACAAACAAGTTTATGGAATTGCTACTGAAACAGTAGGAAAGGAAAAAGCAAGCAAGGAAAGTGCTCATACATTCTTACAAAGCATCGGAACTCTGCCATGGAATAAAATTTCCACTTTTCTTTAGTATAATATTTCATCATTTTTTATCTAATGTGCCCTTAACATTATGAAAAGTATTAAAGCTGAAGTGATATTTAAGACATGCTCTTTTTTTTAATTCAGTAAACTCAAACTCATCACTAGAAACAAAAAGCACTGAACACTGCTTTTTATAGCTGATTGTATCAGAATCACATTATATGACAGTCCTGTCACTCAGACTTCATGTTTCTGTGCCATAATGTTAAATCCTTCTCACGAGAATCCTCCAAAGGGAGATTTACAGAGAGATTTCTTTAACGTGGGCCTTGCACTGCAGGCAGAAGTGGGACTACACGTGTTTTGTCTTTCTTTACTCTGGACAAGCCTTTTTTCTCCCAAATTTCTCAATCAAGTGCACATACCTTCCCAGGCATGTGCCTATTTGCATTCTGCACTTGCTCATGCCCCAATTGTTCCCAGTCTGAAAGCCCCAAACTGTGTTTGCAGTTGCCTGGAACTCATCCACTTTACAGCAAGGATGAAAAAAGTTACTCAAATGTCAGCAATCTACCAAATGTCCTTCCCACACGAGTTCTCAAGGATTAAACAAAAAAGTGACTGAGAACCTCGGCACAAAGAATGCCTGGCTCTGTCCTCCCTCGGCCGCGTGTAGGAAATGCAGCAGCACTGAGAACACCCCAGACTGAGAGCCTGGAGAGAAGGAACAGCCTGAGGATTATTAAAGCTGCTGGGAGCTGTGCTGACATCTCACTGTGCAGAGAGCCTGCAAGGTGCTGTTAACAGCACTGCACAGCACCAGGCAATGCTGAATTAGCTGTACATCCAAGAGGATGCAGTGCCCCAGCCTGTCCCAGAGCCAAGTGCTCCCTGCCTGCACTCAGGGCAGCTCACAGCCAATAGATGGATGTGATGAAACGTGGGCTCCGTGCCAGGCCTGCAGTGCCACGTGGAGGTCAATAATGTGATTCCAGGAGCTTGGAAACATTGTCCAGAGGGGCAGAGGGCAGGGCACAGACACATGAGCACCGAGCCATGCTTGGAAACGGCCTCCAGAGATCTTCTGGAGGAGAGAAAATAAAGGATTCTCTTGTACTCTATAACAAGATGCACCTGGGAATAGCTGGATATGTCCTTCCTGGACAGCTGTAACAACTTTATTTTCATGGTTTGTATGCACCTGTATTTGCCAAGAAACCTGAGTAAAATTGCAAATAAAAACGGAATGTACTTTAAAATTTAAGACTGTATACAACAAAAAATACTTAAGACTATGTTAAACATCTACTGTCCTGAGAGCCTCCAAAAGAAATTATATTCCATTTTAACATTGTCTTATTAAATACACCCATGAAATTACAGTTCTGGTTTGGGTGGGTTTTTATTTACTTAACAAAGTGCCATACCAGCCTTTTTGTTTCAGAGATAGAGTTTGAAGATAATGTCACAGACAGGATTTACATTTCGTCTGGATTATTCCCAACAGACCCACAGTTGTGTGGAAAGGCAAATGCTCTTTGGAGAAGACAGGCAAATATCAAGAGCTGAAGTTCTAAACTGAGGAAGGGCTTTTCCCCTACAAAGCAAATATCCAGGGAGACTGACTCAAGTAAGAGCTTAAGTTAAACACACACTTCCGATAAAGCAAATCCTGGAACAACTGTAGTTCCACGTCGATTTTGTGGCATTTTTCAAAAAACAAAAGGCATATTTTAGCAGCAGTGCAAGAATACAAGCACAGAGGGGCTGAGCTGAGCTTCCCTTCCTGAAGGCAAGGTCCAGGCATCTCCAAAGAAAGAATGGGGCAGGAGAAGGAGGAAGGGAAAGATACAAGAGAAAGTTATTTATACCTTTAGTTTTCCTTTCAGCAAATGAAGTCCTATGACAAAAGGATGAAGCACATCATCTGTGGAAGAGAAAAAAACGGAAGATATTTACATTTTAATAGACAAACATATACATACTACTTACCAAATAAATAACAGAAAAACTTCATCAGTGATAAATTATCACCCTTTTACTTTCAGAGTCTTCCAGCCTTCCATTATTTTATGCAGCATTTCAGTGTAAGGAGACAGACTGCACAACAACCAAATGTCATCCTGCTCAAAAGCATTTCATTCTTATTCCAGAATATCAGAAAAATCTTTTACAGCTAAGAACTCACTGAAGTAAAAATGAAATAGGAGTTGAATACTCCCTTCTCACACGTCAGTTCCTCACTCAGACAAACACCTTGCTGACTCACAAATGTTGACAAATCTTGGAGACAAAACAAACAGTTAACAAGCAGCCAAGTCTCTGAAGGCTCTCTGTATCTTGCATAAAACCGCCAACTGTAAAATGAAGAATTCCTAAGGAAGTTGAAAAAAATCTTGATGGTATCATGCCTCACAAAGCTTTCTCTTCTCCAGACCAAGAAGTCTCAGCTGCCTCATGTCTTTCTAAAAAATGCAAGAAAAAAAATCAAGACGAGATCTACATTGCCAGCTCACTTGTGGTTAGAGGTATCCACTTTTCTGGACCGAGCAGATGGGGAAAAAACTAAAAACGAAAGAGAAACTGTAATGATTTTACCAAGACAGCAAACTCTCAAAGATTAACAAGAAACCAGATGAATGCTTTGGGACCTCCACCCTGAGCCATTTTCAGTCATTTTAAAAGTAAAATCTACTGACAGTCTGAACTGTGAATTTACCCTGCTTACACCTAGCACACCTGTCTCCAACAAACACTAAGGAATGTGGCATATAAAATACTGCAAATATGCCTTCCATCATGGAAAAAGATAAGCAAGGAGACTGGGGAGAAGGAAGGAATTCTGGTTTTCTCACACCAGAGGAAAAGGTGAGATCTTTAGTTATAACCAAATACAAGAGATGACAATGAGTCACTAAGATGGATAATGTTACATGAAAAAAGGGAGAAAACTGATGGAGAAATTTCATTTACAGAATGAAAACCCAAAGCATTTTTACAGTAAAATCAGCAAGAAGAAAAAGAAATCTCATGCACAAATCAAGAAGAGACAGCACAGCATAAAAGAAGTGTTGAAGAAGTAGCTGCAGTATTTCTATCTGCCACCAAAGCAATAGTTATAAGGCAGGAAAAATTACTTTTCATTACAGATAAGGAGACACACAACAAAAAACATCAGTAAGAACATCTGCTAACAGAACTGGCAACAGCAAGGGTTTAAGGAATAAAAGAGTTGCCCAAAAGCCCAGCTTTACTGCAGATGTGAGGTTCAATTAAACGTGACTAGAATTGTTCACATAAGACACTGGCAGAGCAGAGGGAGAAGAAAACCCCTGGGTCCTGGAGGAAGTTTCCTGCATGCAGGATTTCCACCTGAGGTGCTCTGAGGAGAAGGAGCAAGGCCAGCAGGGGCCTGTGAGGGAAAGGCTGAATGCACAAATTCATCACTCATCACACTTCAATGGCAAACCACTGCTTTGGAAAGACTCTGCCCCATATCTACTCCTAAATGCACTAAGAGCCAGGACAAAAGCTTGAGGTGTGGGTTTCAGCGTAGTCAATCACTTCTGAACTGTGGATTGATGGTTTTAGAAAACACACCTCGTATTTCAGATGAGGTAATCACAAATGTCAGACATTTCAGCAGCCACACATCTCTACATGATACCTGTGCCACTGAACCCCCCTGTCCCACTGTCAGGGCATTCTTGCTGTTTGCTCCAGTTTCCACTACAAATATTTGGATAGATAGACCATTTTGTCACTGGAAGTGCTGTTAATTCACTCCCAGAAAAAATATTAATTTCCTACAGTGTGCAGGAATACAAAATAAAATTTAGTCAGCATCAGCCCAGCCTTTTAGAAATTAGGACAAAACCTCATACTGCACTGATTCCTGGGCTACACTGTTAATCCCCACCTTTAAAACTCACATTGCCTGTTTAAAGTCTCCACATGAGAAATGGAGAAAGACAAAATAATCAATATACAAAGGAACCCAAAATTTAAAAAAAGAAGAACTCTGCCAGACATAAAATATGCAAACAAAAGTAAAACAATCTCTTGTAGTCACAGCTACAGTATTATTTGTGCTGACAGAAGAAAAGAATATTTTTCAGTGTAAGACAGTTTTGGCGTCAATCTGCCCAATTCTATTGAACGTTTTCTTCAGCACATACAGCACTTTGTAACAGAAAATTATTCCAGGTACTGTCCTGTAATTCAACATCACAAGGGCAGATCTTACTGGAATAGGTAAAAATAGCAGCAGTGAGCATGCCAAAGGACAGTCTTTCCACTACAGGGGCAGTGCTTACATTGCAACATCAGCTGGCTCTCTTTTTATAACCTCTCATTGCCAGTGAGCGAGTTGCACAGGCAACTTAAAAGGCTGGAGAAATCCAAGAGTAAGCTCTGCCCTGTTTCTGAGCTGAAATCAATCCCCTGCATCACTGTGATCCCAAGGCTCTGCTGCAGCACTGTTATTGCCTGTGTAAGCTTTCTACCTGCTCCAAAGCCTTCAGCACAGAGGGATGATGTCACCCAGAATTCAGCGTATTTCTTGTCAAATGTCAGCATAAAATTAGAGCCTTGCACACTTTGTTGCTCCTTTTGGCTGCAGCACACTGGAAGCTCCTTAATTTACTCCATTCTCTGCCAGCCACATGACCCATCCTCTAAAAAACTCCTTTTATCCCATTTCTGCAGGCCAACCATCCGGGAACAACCCCTCCCCAGCACTGAACTCTCACTGGGTTTTTGCCATGTTTCCACATAAAGATAACAACCACCCCAGCCTGAGCATTCCAGCTGTGAGCCCAGTGATCAAACAAAGGCAGAAATGTTGTTTTACCAGAAGAGACTCTGCTCCATAGCCAGCAGCCTGACTTGCAGGTGACCAAAAGTGCTTAGCTTTCTAATTAGGCACCAGGGAAACCTGCACCCTCCCATCTCAACACCACAAACAGGTTCCTGCCTGCTCATCCTCCACACGGGGATTGATTGGACACAGCTTCCCAAAGGCACTGGAGGCAGATGTAGAGGGAGAGGGAAGCTTGGGAAAAGCAGAGAGGCACGGAGCTGGCACAGATGCTCTCACAGTTTGCTGCCTCAATCGAAGAAAAACTGACTGACCATCAACATATTTACCTGCCCTTAAACCTGCAAGCCCTGCAATAATCAGAGATGTTTGTTATTTGCACACAGTGGCCCCACCACTGTGTGTTTGTTTTAAAAACTAAGCATCAGCCTCATGCAAAATCAAGAGTAAAGAGAGTTTATACACTTCTGCCATACTTTTAATGCATGAATTAAGTTTCACAAAAAAACCACATCAAATTACAACACAAATACACAAGAACTGAAAAAATATTTTAATGGGGTTATGCAATAGATTGGACCTGAAGGAATTCCATTGCTATCAGAAACCATCAAAATAAGGAAAATATTAACCCGACAGTAGTCTTGGAATTAACAATTACTAGGTAAATTCTGAACTTCGGGAATTGAAAAAAAAAAGGAAAGGTCTTCTTGACTGTGAAGGTCGAGTCACATCCTCGGCCATAAATACAAGCAACTTTCAGAGAAACTTTAAAACAAAGTTTCTAAGGTAAAGTTTAAACAAGCCCAAGTTCCCATGTATCAAAATACACCTTTCCAAGTGAAAGCTGAAGAGCTAATTACAGGCACTCTTACCTCCACATTAACTGGAATTAAAAGCCACTTTACTTTCTCTTTTACAAGAAACTTTTAATAGTGTACTTTCTATGGTAATGATTTGGAAACAATATAAATAGCATTTTTTTGGGTAGCAATAAATTAGGAATTAAAAAAAAATAAAGTAAGATCAACCAGTATTTTTTCTCCCCAGTAACACTTCCAGTCTAATGGTCCCCCCTCTATCTGCTCTGCTTTGCAGGATTCTCCCTGTGTTCCCACATTTCTGCAACAATTCCATGCAAACAAAAGGGAGTACACACATCTTCACCTGCCTCAGCACACTCCTCCAGTTTCAGCAAAAAACTTTAATGTAAAAGCTCACATTTCTTATACACAAAGCAAATCCGAATAAAGAAAAAAGAGTGATAATTTAGTCATCTCTGCCACAGATAGCAAGTGAGTAAAGAGAGCAGTGCCTTTTGTGGTGTGCTAATAGACTGAAAAACCACTCTAAAATACTGAAAGTATAACCAGACTTTGAGCAAACAAGTCTTAAATGGCTGAGAAGAAGAAAGAGCAATACACAAAAACCAGCACAAATTACAAACTGTCAGTAGAGCTGACAGGGACATACACTGGAAGCAGACTAAAAGACATTACAGAAAAAGAAGGAAAACCGGTCATATGGTAAAATATTTCAATATATACTCTAAATGTTGTTTTCCCCAACAGAAGCATTAGAGACATCTTTCTTCTAGTTCTGCACTATCCCGCATCTCCCTCTTAGTAATCTGTCAGTTCAGTGTTCCAAAAATGCCCACTTTCAGAACTCCAGCTTGTTCTACGGTGAAAAAAATGTATCTAACAGAAGACTATAATGGGGGCTCAGAGCCATTTCTGAGTGACTGAACCTCTGAGCCAGCTTTAATTAATCCAGTTAACCCCATGCCACACCCAGATGCGAGTTAGGGAAGCAACCTCTCTCAGCCTGGGAACTAAAAATACACCAATGGCTCAACTGCTGCACCGATACTACGTCTGTCCATCGGAATGCCCCGGGAATTAACGCCCTTTGTCAGCTGCGCCTCGCAACGGCGGCGTGCGAGGGGCAAACCGACGGCAGGTACGGGAGCGGAGTTCAATCCGACACGGAGCAGCGAGGGAAACCGCAGCGCCCGCCAATCCAGGCGGAGGGAGAGGCTGCGAGGGCACGAGAGGGGCTCAGAGGGCAGCAGCGGGAGGCACCGGTCCCTCTGCACATCCCCAGGCACCCGACTCGCCACGTGCACTCAGGATTTGCAAGGCAATTCCCCAGCGCTTCTGCCCCGAGTGAAACAGCTCTGACTGATTTAACGGTGCTGCTGCTCCGCTCCCTTGCTGCATGCAGGACGCGTCTGGAGCAGCACAGAAGTGGCAGAGCTGCCGCCCCTGCACCTGCAAACAAACCCTGCAGTGGCCACCCTGCTGTGCCACACAGATCCCGAGTTCTGCTGCTAAAATCTCCCATTCCCAAGAAGCAAGCAAAATACACAATTCAATCACGTGGACTCCATCACTTAGAAGCCTGACAATAGGTTACTTCTGTAAACACGCTATTTATTAATGATCAGTTCTAATTCCTAGCTCTGAAAATGCTTTTCTCATTTACAAATGACTCCAGACCAGCACTTTGTTTATCCTCGTCTGCTGTGTGCACTGCAGCATTTCAGTACACAAATGACCATATTCTATTAAACTGTAAAAGGTCAGTACACACTGCTGCAATAAAATCAACTTTGTGTAAAACAGATGACATTTATAGTACAAACACAATATTCAAGTCACTAAAGGAATAAACGTGTGCCAGCTGCTTTTCAAAGCAAAAGCCTTGTTTACAAAAAAACAGCACACGCAGCAAGAGCCAGCAGAGCTCAGAGAATTATTCACAGAACTTGGGCCAAAAGAGACTTTCTTTTCAGAAAAAATAAGAACATCACTAAACATGGGTTACCCATACAGAATAAATTTTATGTACTTCATGCTGTCTCAAAAGCCATGAGCTAATGCATGCTCATTGCTAAAATACCTTGTTAATTTGTCATAAATTTAGAATTTTTAACCAAATCCATACTGTTACATCAACCTCTCTTTCAATTAATTTGTAAAGCTGACCAAATGTTTCCACAACCTTATTCAATACACAGTGGATATATTTCATACTCGAAAATACCAAAGCATTTTGCATAAGCAATTACACAAAATCAGTCAAAATCGGTACAATGTAAACATGTCTATTTACAAATTAAATTTATGTGAAACTGACTGAAATAATGCTTCAATCACACTGCTTGGTAAATCACAAGTTTTCATCTTGTTCTGATGACTTCTGTTACTTCCCCAAATAAAGAACACTAACTTATGCAATTTGATGGTTTTATTATAAACAGAACTCTAAATACTATTTTTAATTACACACTCTTCAGATTTCTGTGTTTCTAATTTAGAAGATGGTCCAAGAACTCAGATCTTACAACACAATTATCCTGTTCCACCATTCATTTGCACACAGTGGCCAAACATTCACTTGTTTCCTGAACTGCCATGAAAGTTTTGGAAATGCAGCTGCACAAATCCCATTATCCTCGTTCCCTGGGCAACTGGTGGCACCAACTGTCCTGCCTCTCCTCTAGCAATTCTTGGGTATTTGTCACTTTTAAAGTTAGGCAGAGGCACAAAGAACAGGACATTCCCACAGGATACAGAAATAGGAAGCCAAAGCATGGGGGAATTCCTTGCTCTCCACCAGCCAGGGCACATCCCCCACATCCCAGGCCCCAGCAGGAGCACATCCCCAGTGAGGAGCCCGAATCCAGGGAAATCCCTCCCTCCCTCCTGCCCAGCTGGCAGCCCAGGGAGGGAGGCCAAGAGCCGTGACAACACGGGAAGGGGAGGAGCAAAACATCCGCGGATGTAGAAGGAAAGCAGAAGCAGAGGGGTGCTGGAGGTGTGACAAAGGTAGGGAAGGACAGACTGTGTGCAGAGACCCAAATACCAACCTGCACTGAACTGCCCAAGTTCATTTGCGCTGCTAACTTAATTAGCAATATAAAAACTATTTAAACATCCTGTATCCACAACATCAATTCAACTCCTAAACTGAATTCAATCTTGATTGAAGGCTCCTTTATAGAAAATAATTCCACCTAAAAGCTTTTGGTTCCCATCTCCTACAGGAGCTTGGAAACCAACAGCTCTGAATTTAATGTTTTCCAACAAGGAAAACTTGGTTTTCTTCTTTACTCCTGGTTTTCCAACAGCACAAACAGCCACATAAATAATCTGGAGGGAGGAGGGGAGGAGATGTCCCAGAAGAAATTACTGCTGATGTAGCGTACCAAGAAGTGCTGACCAATGATTTCCGTGGGTCATGTTTGTGGTTTAGAAAATGAGTTATTTTAATAAGATATAGTAAGTTCAGGCCCTGAGACAGCAGTGACTTCATACGTAATTTGAACAGAATGCACGGTTGGTTAAGAATAAAAAATGGAAAAGGAATTAAACTGAAAAAAGTAAGTTTAGATCTTCTTTGGAAAAAAAACAGGCTTTTTTCCTGCCACTTCCAGCTTTTCCTTCAAAGCAGGTTAATCAGCAATGTTGCACAATAAGTTGTCCAGTCCTGAAAACATTAAGAATAGCAACAAACTGTATGAAAAGCATATTCCAAGACTCTAAAAGCATCACTGCCCCAATCCAACAATGCTACTTCGCTTCTGATTTAATAATCTAAGATTAAATTGCTTACTACATTAATCAGTCACCATATTCATTTCATGATCACACACAGAGATCCCTACATCTTTCATGATTAATTGCAGCCTTAGGGTTTGCCTGCAGAAAACCCTCATTAAGACAAACCAAACTAAAGCCACTTCCATTCTGAGTGGGTATCCCCAGAAGAGATTTAAGAGAATTGCCTGGAATTAACTCTCACATTCATCACCTCAGTCTCTCCTTCTGCACCGACACTGCAGACACAGCCTGAAGAATAAGCATGCTCATTCCAGTTTGGCACAATGCAGTGATCCTTCAGGCAATAGCTGGAGCTGAGTTTTTCAGAAGCATTAAAATAAAAAACATCTTCAGATATTTTAAGCTGGTTTCAGTTTTGGAAAGGCTCTGAGTTTTACACCACTGTAGAGCCTTCTGGTTCTGCACACCTGCAGCTGCAGCTGGAACACAAACTGTGCTGCAGCAATCCCACTGCAACTGGTTCTGCAGTCTCACTGGCCCAGCCAAAGCCCCTGCATTTATGGATGTCACTTCGAGGCTGAGAAGGAAAACAACTCTGCACAAGTCATTTGGCCTGTCACAGGTGAGATGAACAACAGGCAGCAGTGGGACAGGCAGGTTACTGGTGTGGGCGGTCAGGCTAGAGATACAGTGAGGCAGGAACAGGACAGGGCTGCAGCCCAGGCTCTGCAGGAGCACCACTGCTACAGGCAGGGCTGAACAGCTGACAAAGCATCAGGACCCTTGGCATCAAGGCAATCTTACCCGTCTGCAAATGTCTAACAGATTTTAGCTTGCAAAAAATAACCAAGCAAGCAATTCAGACGAAAGAATGCCCGAGCAGAAAGAACTCAGCTGTGCTGATATACCTAAAGGTGTTTTCTGTTCCCAGTTCAGCACACTATGGATGACAGTCACAGGAGGGTCAGGAAGCCCCGCTGCAAGTGCGGGAGGGACAAAGCTACAGCATCACAGCGGGGACACGAGGAGACCGGGCCGGCACACCCCGTCTGTGGGCAGGGCACGGCTCCAGCTGTGCGGGATGCTCATCCCGCTGTTCACCCTCCCTGCACAGGGCACGGCTCCAGCCGTGCGGGATGCCCGCTCGCACTCCCAGCACAGGGCACGGCTCCAGCCGTGCGGGATGCTCACCGGGCGCTGCGGGCCCACCCGCGCGGCTCCGCGCTGGCGCTGACAGGCGGCGGCCACGACCCGGCCCCGCTCCCCCCGACCCTCGGGCACCCTCGCCCCGCCCCGGCCCTCTCGGCGCCGATCCTCCCGGCCCGGCCCGGGCAATCCGACCGCGAAGGTCCGCGGGTCCGAAGCCGCCCGGTTCGCCTCCTCCTTCCCCAGTGTCCGCCGGGGCCGAACGGCCGAGGCGGCGGCCGGGTCAGCGCGCCCGGGGCCGAGCCCGGAGCGGCGCCAGCGCGGAACGTAGCGCTGCAGAGAGAGGAAATACGGGGAACGGCTCTCCCGCTCGCCCTTGGCGCTCCCCGGCCACCTGTACCTGTGTCCCGGGCCCCCGGCGGGTCTCCCGCGCCCCGGTCCCGCCCGGCGCCGCTCGCTCCGCGCCTCAGAGAAAATGGCGGCCCCGCGCCCAGGCAGACATTTATCCCCGCCCATCGCCCGCTCGGCGCTCGACGCCGTCCCTGCGCCCGCCTGCCTGGCCGCTCCCGCCTCCCCGCCTGGCGCGGGAGCGCCGAGCTGTGGATCGGCCGCTCCGCCCCGCCGCCATTTGGGAGCAGCTGAGGCGCCGAGGGCTCGGCGGACGGAGGGGAGGGGAGGGGATCCCGAGGGGATCCCGCCGCCGCTGCGCCTCCAGCCTGCCCGCGAGCCGGCCTGCGAGTGCGCCATGAGCGCTGCCGCCGCGCCGGGGGCTGGAGCGGGCGCCGGTGGGGCGGCAGAGCCGGCTGCCCTCAGGGAAGCGCAGCGCTGCCGCCTCACAGGCACCGCCGGCCGCACCTCCACCCCGCACCAGCCCTGCCGCGGCTGAGGCCTTGACAGTTTGACAATTAATTAGTTAATGAATCAGCCCCGGTGTGCGGACACCGGCACCGGTCGGGTCCGACAGAGCCACGAGCCCTGAGCTGTGCCGAGGCAGCCCTGCCTTACCTGGGCAAAGCCAGCCTGTCCTACCTGTGCACAGCAAAGCCTGGCTCTGAAGGGAGCAGGCAGCAATTCCTAAGGGGCGGTACGTGCTCAGGGGTGGGGTGTGAGCTGCTGGGAAAGGTATCTGGGGAGAAATAAAAAAAATAAATAAAGAAACCGGCGTGCAAGCTCTTTTCCTGGAGGAGACAGGGGCCAGCTGTCAGGCAGCAGTCCTTGTGTAACTCCGCATAGCCCCCATGGAAAAGCAGGGATACCAAAGGGCTCTGCTCGCTGTTAACTCGCTTATTTTAGCTTTGAAAACGTACAGAACGGCACATCAAAATAATAAACAAATTATCACCCCAAAATACAGCTTCTCAGGGTAGCCATTGCAAAGGAAAACATTTCTCCTAGAACTGTTTTCAAAGAGCATTCATTACACGTTTGCATTTATGGTCATGTAAATTACATTAATTGTTAATTAAATTCACGTTACTCTAAAAAAGAGCCTCCAGCGAAATTCTCAGCCTTATTTTGGATCTCTCTACGGAAAAAAAGTTCTGATATAAACCAAAACCTGAGTTCAGCTAAAGTCACATTAACCTCAGAAAGGCATAGCAAGGACAAGGAAAAAGCAGCACTGTTGGGTTTGCCTCTCCTAAGCACCAAATAAGAAAAGAACCCCAAAACACAAGAGAGTGCCTAGGTCCTGGTGCCCCCCAGGAAGAGGTGTAGTTGCCAAGGAATAGGGGATTGAAATGGGGATGGCAACGAGGAGCTCTGACAGCTGAAACAGAAGTTTCCACATCTTTAAAGTGCTGTGATTCCCATCTGCTCTGAAAGTTACCACTGATTCCAGTGCAATAATGCCTTCAACTTAGAGGATATTGCTAAAAGAAATATTTAAGCTTTTATAGCACCCTTTTACAAGACAAACCACACTGAGATTCCAGCTACTAAGAAAAGACCTTACTCTCTGATTTTCCTCTTCCCCACTGCCATGGGCTCAGACCTACCAGAAAACCAAATCCAGACTGAGGTGGTATCCACTGAGGGCAGTATAAATCTAAATCATTCTTTTCAAATTCTTACAGAGTAACTTCTCAATGTCACATTTCAACTGAAGAAGTCTCATGATGCACAGATCCAGTTTATTTATACAACTTGAACAGGAGTCATGTCCATGTATCTGACTGCAAAACTTAGCCCAGGAGAAAAAAATGCAAAAATATACTCCAAGCAGTGTGTACAATAAATATTCACATTGCTTTAGACTCAGCATGTCCATGTAATATGGTAGAGTAGTACAGATTTTAGCAAAATATGCAAAAGGATCTTTAAATACTGTAATATAAAATATAAACACAATGAGGAGCTTGAAAGGAAAGCAGGAAAGGAGGGAAAACCACCTCAAGAAGAGGAGGTTTTGCCAAAGACCTTTCATAAAGCTTTAAACTTCTTTTAAAAGACCAGAACAGTGAAGGAGTGTAGTCATGGAGCAAATAAACACAGAGCTGGAGGAAAGCAAGCCAGATTTCAGAGTCAAACAGTGCAGCACATGCAAAGGAAGACAATAATTGCAAGAAAGAAACAGAAAAGCAAACAGGGAAACTGAAACATTACAGCACTGAGGTAGAAGGGAAACAAAAACTGAACAGACTTTCCAAAATATAAATTATCAGCATTCTTCCCGAGGTTGATCTGGTTTATGTTTGTGGTGAGACATTTACAGTGTGAATGTCCAGGTGTTAGACTTCCATTTGTCCAGGCCTGTGATCAGCCCTTGCACTGTCACCATCTGGAGGGTTTCCTACCTGTAAAAAAGCAGCCTGGGGAGCGATTGGAAGAGAAGGAAACCCCTGGGCTGGAGGCTGTGGCAGCACCCTTACCCCGAGCTGTGAGGCTGGGCTGCCTGGGCATTCATTCCCTTTCCTCCATGGGTTTGTCACACAGAAAAGCCATCTCAGCCCCGTGGGCCTCAGCTTCCTCACAGTCCAAAACAGGAGGGATGATCCCCATCTTCAAGGAGGGTTTTCACCCTCACTGCTGGAAAGGAGCATGGAAAAGTGAAACCTTTCCTAATTTGTGGTGATTCTATTTGCTATGTGCAATATTCCTGTGTTCCCTGTCTTTACTTGGGGATTCTCCCAAAATATCAAATGTTTGAAGTGCCACCACATAACCTTAATTGTACCCTTAATACCTCTAAGCCTCAGAAGAATGAGCAGCAAGAATTAGAAGTGGAATGTTGGCTGGGAAAAAGAAGAAATGCATAGACACACTTTATGATGGAATTTTGCATACCCAATCTTCCTCCCTTCCTCCTCAAGCCAAGGATTGCTGCAGACAAACTTTGCCATTTTATCCAGCCACAGTCAAAGCATTGTCCTTCTGCAAGGTTGGATCATGCTACAATTTATCCTCTTACTCCTGCATAAGTTTTTGTTGTTGTTGTTGTTGTGGGGGTTTTTTTCTTTTTTTTTTTTTTATGGGTAAGAGAACATTGCTTAGGAAAAAATTTAAGTCAAGTTAGATACAGAAGAAATCCAGCATACAGAGACCATGAAGAATGTGGCCTTGAACAAATCAAGCATTAGCAACCTAAAAGAGAAGCCAAATAAGGCATCCCTTATTTGTATGATGATGCATAAATTATTTATATTTTATCACCAAGCTGAAAGGCTTTATTATTTCCCTGTGTCACTAAAGTGTTCAAAGGAGTGGAAATACAGTTTTTAGTTTGGGTTTTTCATGCACTGAGAATTTAAATTGCATAAATTACCTTACAACAATAGGAGACCTTATATATGAAGCTGTTAACAGTGCAGTTAACTTGTTTTGCTGAAATGAAAACCATTGGTTTTGTTGCTTTGTCCTGAATAAATCATCAGTTTTTTACTTTATTCATATCCAGCCAAAGGTGGTAGCTTGGGCTGGTTACATGCCTCTCTCACCCTGTCCAGCAGCTTTTCAGCCAAATCTTAGGAGCCAAATCTCTCTCTTCCATATGAAAATCTCTTTACTATAGTCTATTAGGTGTTCATACTTATATGGTTCTTGAGTGTCTTTCTATAAAATGAACAATAAATATGTTGGATGAAAATATCAATTATGTAGATTTTCAATATCAGTTTGTGTGGGAGCACTTCAGAGTATAAATTGAAACAGCTCTTCATTAAGCCTTGCAGTAATTAAATTATTCTGAGAGTGCAGCTCTATAAACAGTAAACAACAATCTCCTACTGAAAAATAAAGTTATGTTAGCCCTTCCTCATTGATAATTTTACAGGAAAGATTCTCAGAATTCTCAAGGAACTCTGCAGCAGTTTATTTGCTGCAGAATAAAAACTGCAAGGCAATTTGTGGCCCTGCAGCTGTGCAGTGTCCCTGGCCTGGCTCTGTGCAGTGCAGCAGAGCATTGCTGCTCTCCCACTGCACTGCACTGCAATGCAATTTGCGTCTGGAAAATTCAAGGCACTGCACTCCCTCAGCCAGTTCTCTCAGACTCTCCTCCAGACAGACTGAGCTCAGTGGCTTTCCTGAATTTTAGGTTCTCATTTGCAGCACTTATGCCCAAGATTTAACTTTCTGCTGGTGTGACAAGAAGCTGTGGCATGCGAGAATGCTGCTGCGAGCTTTGAAACCTGAGCGCTGTCAAGTGCAGCTCGGCTCCCAGACAATTTCCCCACCACCCAGCCAATCCTCGCAGTCCCTTGCTGTTCCACACCTCGGTGCCCATTTGTTTGTACAGATCAACTGAGAAAAAGCAAATAGAAAATATCCCTAAAGCCACGTGGCTTCAAAGTGCTCTCTGTTGTGTCAGACGGGTGCAAATTTATTTTATCAGGTGACTGTAACTGTTTTTTCCCCATAGCTGGAAATGTGTCCAAGGAATAGCAGTTAAATTCCAAATAATTTTGGAAAGGATTGAGAGCTTGGGTAAATCTCCTTTCAGAACACAGGAAATTTCAAAGAGCACAAGACAAATGCACCAGGTCAGTCACAGTAGCACTGGATACTGAGAATATCAAAGCATGAAAATAATTTTAGAATAATATTTTATAAATTTAAGGTGGAGATGCTGAACTGATGAGTGCTGCCTGCACAGGGAATAAAAACTCAGTCTGAATAAGTGTTATTATTTGAGCTCCAAAAAGAGGACACATTTTTTTAAAACTAAAAATCTAGGCTATAATTTGTGTCTATTTGAACAGTCATTCCTACTGCAGAGACAATAAATACAGCACTTTGATTTACACGTGTATTCTATTTTTGAAACCTAACCAAACTGGTTTATTTGGTTTATTTTGACTTTCTGAAAAAGTCTAACCACAACAAAATCTCTTCAGAGCTAGGTACTACAGTTTAAAAATAACAAAGCATAAATAGCTCATTCCTGTCAAACATTTTTAGAACCCAGCCTGAACATATCATGAAAACCTCTTCTTCAGCAGAGCAATTACACCTGATAGAGAGCTACATGAAGGATTTATGACCTGATTTAGTGTGACATAAAGCTGTGCATTAACAATTTCTCATGGTCACTGAACTCCACTCAGTATTTAGTTTCTCTCCAAGCAGAAGAATTACAGCTGTTCATTATAATAAGGCAGAGGACAACAGCAACATTTCATTTTCCTGCAAGGAATCCTGAATATGGAATGAGTAGTGACAGGGTAGGATAGAAGGCTGCTATCAGACTCTAGCTGAAAATACACAAACCTTCCTTTATCTCTTCACAGATCATTTTTGTTCTGTTTCTTCATCAAAAAGCCCAAGTGGTTTTTTTTATAGTTCTGGTGAGAAGCCTGCTCTCACTGTGATGTATTTGTACAGAAAGCCTCACTCCTGCCCTGCTCACGTCACTCTCTTTTTATCAAAGGAAGATTCCAGAGACAAGGAAACCCAGAGCAGCGACTCCATCCTACAGCTCTGCAGCTCTGCTATTCCCAGATAACACACACTAATTAACATGTGCCTGTAAGGTCATAAATACCTGCATCTCTCAAAGGTTCATGCAGGCAGCGCAAAGACAAAAGTCCATTTTAGCCATGTGCCTGCATTCCTGCACTAAGAGAAATGCAACTCTCATTAACTGGATTCTGGTACAAAAAGCAACACAAAATAAGAAAAAAGCTGTCTGGCTTTCAGCTCCAGCCTATTTATCCATTGTCTTTCAAGTTCATCTCAAACCTTGGGATAAACAAAGATAGGTGATCAAAGGGCTGCGCTACTTTTGGCAACACGCCCCTGTTGTAGCCAGCCTTTGATTCTTGTCCTCCATGTCCTACAGAGCAATTTGTGCTTTGAGGGCCAGGACAATTAAAAATCATGTTGCAAGCACCTACCTTCAGCAGCAGTGCACTGATGAAGATGTGCCAGCAGGGCAGGGGCTTGGTCATGCAGCTGAGGTGAGGATTGCTGGCTGTACAAGGGGAAGTTCTCACCAGCCCTGTCCAGAGCACTCCAGAGCTGCACAGGAGGAAATGTCACTCTGGGCTGGTGGACAAATCCTGCACAGGGATCAGCACTGCTCTGTCACACCACAGGGCATCAGGAGATTCCCCCTGGGGAGCTCTAACAGGACACACCAGTATAGCTGTGCAATTTTTAAAAACTTTCATACATATATGGCTCATTTAGTGTCTGATTATAAAGGTGAGGGATGTTTTTGTCAGATGTTTCATTTATTAAGGCCTTTTTTGCTGTTGCACATTCATTTCTCAGACTGGCCAGTGGCAATCAGGTTGATTATCTATATCAGGATATTCTTCTGCTTCAATAGAAAAGTCAACTCTGATTAAGTGAACGATGATGTTCACTTTGGTCTTACTTTTGAACGAACTTCTTCTTTAATTTCTTTTTGCAAGATAATAAAAACCCAAAACAATGCTATGAGCAAAAGAAGTAAATTACTTGAGCAGTAATTAGCAAAGACATCAGGCCAAAGGAATGCAAACATACAAGTCTCCTGCTGGAGCTCAGAGCAGGAGCCCAGTGTGCTGCGTTAGGAGATTTGTTCCATCTCTCAGCAACTGCACAGAAATGAGTGTGGACATGTCTGCTTGTACCTGAGTATTTTTAATACTTTGGAGATACACATCTAATACTCACAGGTATTCACATTCATTTATTCAGACATTCCTCTCCTTCAAACCTATTTCTGGTGGAGGCAGAAGCTCTGCATTAGCAACAAATTATGCAAGGCTTTCTTCTGCCCTCCACAGAGATGGAACAGTGACACAAGGGCTTGAGTAACTGCTGGAACATCATTGCTGAGACATCCATTTGGTTTGATAGTGAGGCCACAGAAATACCAAAAAAGAAAAATCTAAAGCAAGCTAAAGTCTTTGTTTGTCATACAGCAAGTATTTGTAACTTGGAATAACTGATTCTATGCTCACACATTAAATTCTAGACAGGAAATTTTAAAAAAGGTTATTTTCCCCCCCATAACATATGAAGTGGAATGGATGGAAAGGAATAGCAATGTTTTGTTGATAGTATGTAATAATGTATTTATTTATAATTCCAGCTTGGGGTTTGATGGCTTCAGCATGCCCCCATGTCAGTCCTTACATGGATTCCATGCTATCACCTGAATTCTGAGCAGTGTCACTGCAGGGTCACAGGCACTGGGGCTCTCTGCTGGTGCTGAAATTGCAGGAAAGCCAAAGCTGTCCCAGGGCAGGGAGGGAGAAACCCCGAGGCATTATTTCCATCTGGGAGGTTCTGTGCTCAGACATTTCCCCAGGACACACCTGACAGATTCACCTCTTCCAAGGCTGTCTTTTGACAACAAACCAAGGTGGATTTTCTCCTCCTCTTGCGAAAACCTTATCCTTGTAAATAAGGAACAGCATAACCAAAAATATCTTATGTTAGGGCAGGCTTCAGTCTTCAGATGCTTTGCCCCAGCACTCTCTGGGTAAATTATCTAACTTCTTGTAGCTTTCAGACTTCAAAATTACCTATTTTAACTAAATTTTTGGGTGAAACATTCATTACAAAGCAATAAATTATTTCCCCAAGAAATGGATTTTGATGTATCAAGTTTTCAAGTAGGATCATGCTCTTGGCTGACAAGAATGCAAGCAAAATTATTTGCCTTCATTTTTCCCCCCTCCCTTTTCATTTATCTTTTGATAACAGTCAACTGCACTTATTCTTAAAGAAGTATTGATGGTTATAGCCATAGTTTTATTCAAAACAAAATATGCATAATTTATATGCAAATTTAATAATATTTCAAATATAATATACAGTATGTGTATTATTATACATTAAATATATTATTTTTAAAATTCACCTCTGCTTTTTTATACCAGGACAGTTCAGGATATTTCCATTACAACCAAATGCCTAAATTCAGGTTTTTAGTGCTATCAGAATAAAGTACATTATTGAGATTGTATAAAACAGACCTACTCAAGAGGAATTGCTGTTTCTGGAGCAATCCTTGGAAGACTTTGAGTAAGGATAAGAAATAGGATCCATTCTCATATTTGACACAATAAAATATCATGTATTTATTTAGTTTAATGTATTGTAATTCACTTGAGTATTTAACTTAAGCAGGTGGAAAATCCTAGTTTCTCTTAGGGATAGGAAATAGACTCAAGCCATTAAAAGTCTTTGGTTACTTTTCCTGGTAGCTTTTTGTTGCTTGTTTTTGCAGGAAGTTAAGAATTCTCTGAGGAAAGCTCCGAGCTGTTTGTGTGGCTTTGTGAGTAATGGAAAGAATTTACACAAAATATGCCACTGCTATGTAGTGATATGGAACAGTAAAAAATAAAATAGGCAAGAGGTAGGAATTGCTCCAACTCCCTTTCTATAAAATTGCTCTTCCTAGAGGGGAGTGGAACAACTCATATGAAACAGTTGGGATGATAATTGCCAAGGAAGGCTGCTTTGGAATTTGGCAAGGAGCCATGATGTCCTAATTACCTTTACTTTGCAATTTTTGGTCTGGAAGTAGCTGGTGTTGTAGAATTCACTAATCCGGAGTAAATAGGATTGTTCTGCTGCAGCAGAAACCTGGGCAGGCTTTCAAAAAATAAGAATTGTTGAAGATATTATTTTGGAAAAGACTTGACCAGGATATAAAATCCTAGGTAGCCAAAGTTGAGCAGCATTGTAAATAATCCTTTATGCAGGCTATTAAAATTAACAATTATTTTCTTATGAAAATTGGTCGTTTTCCATTCAATATCATGTTCCTCATTGAAGGAACATCAGTTCCAAGAAAACTTTTATCACAGATGGCAAGAATATGGAATTATCCTTTCAGAATAACTTACTGCAGCAGAAAACTTTCAAAGCAATAAGCCCTATAAATACCATCCTTACCACAACTATTCACTACAAGGTATAACAGCCCTGCTCTTCATTAGCATTGTGAAATTAATGACTGTCATTAGCAAAGGCAGTGTGAAGCATAATTCACCCCGCATTGAAGCAGCTGCTGCTGTGCCATGCAGTTGTCTCAGTTCCACCAGCATCCACCTTCTACCAGCCTCATATCCGCTGGATTTGGAAGCTTCCCCTGAAGGTGCTGCTGTGATTTCCCGGTCGGTACTCCCGGTGCAGACGAGCAGCCCGCTGTTACCGGGCAGCCTGGACCGGAGCTGCCGCCTCACCCGCACCGCAGCCGCTGCTGCCACCCCGGACCGCCACCGGCCGGGCCAGCGGGGCTTCCCCGCACAGGGCTCACGGGATTGGGCTAAAACAGTTTGGTGAGTAATTCTTACTAGACTCACACGATCAGACAGATTAACTGAGTCAGGCTTCAGGTTTCCTTCAAGAACGTGTAATTTTTTGGCATGATTTCCAGGCACAAGCACGGGCGGTATGCGCGGAACCTCTCACAGGTGATGTGCTTCCAGCAAGGCACAGTCTGACAGGCAGTTCTGGCTTTGCCGAAGGTTCCAGTTCCACTCTGCAGCAGTGAGAAAACCAAGGTTTGCTTCACAAAAGAGAAAAGCAGGGTTTGGTTCAATTCTCTGAACCTCACCTTCTCCTCTGCGAATCAAAAGTAGGAGCAGTGCTCTGCTTTAGGGCTGAGGTGCAGATTAACAGTACACGTAACTGTAATTACATCCCGAGTAAATGGGATTGTTTTGCTGCAGCAGAAACCTGGGCAGTCTTTAAAAAAAATAAGAACACACCGAAGATAGTATTTTGTAAAAGAACACTTGCCAAGGCTATAAAATCCAAAGGGTGCCAAAGGAACAGCCCCTTTCCCCCCCGCAGCCCTCTCTGCCCCTCTCACCCTGGAGCAGCACTCACATCGAGCCAGATTTTATTTTTTATTTATTTTTACTGGCTGACACCGTCCCAGCTCTCCTTGAGCAAGGCCAGGGCAGGCTGAGGTGTGCAGGGACTGGAATCTCCCCATTTGGCAGCAGCCCACGAGCCGAGTTATTGGCTGGGAACCTGCAGCCTGAGCAGCTGGAAGCTGATCCCACAAAAAGCAGCTTTTGCATATGCAAAGTCGATCTCAAAGGGCAGCCCTGCTTACTCAGCTGCTTATCACCCTCACATCAGCAGCAGTATCATTAGACACAGTCAGAGCTGAAGACGTTAATTATTTTTTAACCTATTGTTCAAAATTCCATATACGCTATACTTAATTTACCTGCCACAGGTATTTTTGAAGAAAGCCCATGTGACTTCTCCAAAATGTTATAAAAAATAACAACAGGAGTACACTGGAAAGCAAGAAAATTTGCTGATAAACAAAATTTTCAAGATACTGAGACTAAAAGACAGACAATGAAAAAGTGCAGTATTTGATGACAAAATTGTTGATTACACCTTATGGAAGTGGATACAAAGCAACAGTCTAGGGAAAAACAACCTAAACTCTGTGTGTGTCATCACTCAGGGGTTCTGCTCTAGCTCTTGTCAACTAGATAAAGACAGGTGGGATTTACTGGGAAGAGCTCCCTAAAAATGCCAGCTGAGTGCTCAGCAATGATTAAAACAAGAAAAAATGCCAGGAGTTTAGGATGGGAGGCAGATGACAACAAAACAGAAGAGAATATTTACTTAAATTGCAGAATTTAAAGATGTGCTTACATTTTGAACATAGCATGAAGGTGTGCTCCTGCACTGCCATTTCTTTGTAACAAAATTAAGGGGGACAGAAAAGAGCACCAGGGATTTGGAGAGATACAAACCAGCATGATAAGCAGCTGAAGGCATTAGGACTCTTCAGCTGGGGAGAGAAAAGGATGAGAGAAAAAATAAAGTCATTTTCATAAGACAAGCACCTCTCACATGCCTATACAGTTATCCTGTAGAGAAGATTTGAATAAAAAATGGGAAAACTTAGAAAACAGGGGCTGTGCTGGGTATTTGCAGATATTCTCTATCAAACCATGGCAAATCCACTGACAGGTGATCAGGCAGGGCTCTGCATGCAAACACAAAAGTGGTTTTTCTCCCACTATGACCTCCAGTGTTGCAATCAATGAAAGGTTTTCCTGAATTGGAGGCTGATTTACTCTTTCTGGCCATTTGAAATTCTTTTATGATTTCTCTAAATTGCCATTTGAGATTTGTGTGCAGCTTACTATAACTTTGTATTTGAAATACCAGAGCCAAGAGCTTTTAAATTGTCATTTAGAAAGAACTTACACTGTGACAAATTGCTTCTTGGCAGCTAATATTGCTCGGTTTATCCTGTTTAGATTTTGAGGGAAAGATCCTTTTAGTTATTTTTTTTTCTAAATAAAAATCTTTAGATTATGTTGAGTGTCTGAACAACCTGCAAGCATTTTATCCTTTTAGCTGTTACTTCAAAATGCAGAGAGAGATGGATAAAATCAATAATCTATTATTGAAAAATAATCTATTATTAATATGCATTACTTGTGCATCTCCTAATTTGAGAAGTATTTAGGACACAAGATTTAGATGCAGATCAGTTCTCCAAATGTTCCAGAGCTGTTAGAATCTGGATCTGCTAAGCCAGGACAGCCTAGGGTTTTCAAAATAATTGTGGCTCAGCTTTAGAGATGCTCTTGCTCCCTCCCACAGTCCTGGAGAGCACGTTTTGCCATGCTTGACCTTTGTTTAATTAAGTAGGATAAACACAGAGTTGTTTCTCCAACACAGCAAAAATACCATATGACATAACAGTACTTAGAATGGTTTTGACAGTAAAGCAGAAAACCCACATGGTTTCTGTTTTGAAGGGTTAAAAAGCTGTGCTGTGTTTACAAAAATTCTACAAATAACTTGAAAATCCTTGACAGGTAAATCCCAGAGAAACATTTGGGGTGTTAATTCTGGGATAAAGGTGCATGGAGTATATAAAAAGATGTTGAACTCAGAGTTTTTGTTTATACAGAGCTTGGCAACACAAAGCCCCATGGAAATGTGTGACATGTTTTTAAAAAGCAAGTTTAAAACACACGGAGTTGTCATCCCAGATTTCTCACACCTAAATTAAGAAAAAAATATGGAACTAGGATGGGAGAGGAAAGAGAAATAACATTTTCCCCTGCAGGTATTCTGGAGAGAACAGCAGACTCAACTCAACAGACAGTTTGCAGAAAGCCAGGCTTAAAAGAGAAGTAAAATAAGGAACTCTGCAGTAGAAAAAAAAAATACAGAAGTTCTCCAGCTAAATAAATGTTCAGTGCTAAAATTTATCAGCCTGATTCTAGGAACTCAGTGATATCACCACGGGCTACAAAAATAACCCCCCAAGGAGTCACATGGGGTGATGTCATGTGAATGTGGAATAAATCCTTGCTTTTTTTAAACTGAAAAATTTATATTCAGCCAGACTCTAGGAAAAAGCACAAAGCAACACAAAGGGCAGTGGGCCAGGTCAGGAGAGTGTAGCTGTGCCCTCCTGGTGCTCCAGCAGTGTCCTGTGGCAGAATAGAGAATTCACTGCATGGAAGTGATGGTAACACCTTTATTTCTGATTAAATGCATCAGCACAAAGCCTGCATCATTAATCCCTGCTGTTCCTGGAGGGAATGGATATGGAGGATGCAGCAGCCCCAGGCTGAGGTCCTGCCCTCAGGCAGGCACTCCATCCTTCTCAAATACAAATACAGAGTTTTTATTTTCTCTCCTGTGTTGGAAACAAAGGTACCAGGAGATCAGGATGCAGCACGGGGCAGTGGTGGCATTCCAGCCTGGCCAGCCCGCACTCCCACAGGAACATGCTCCAGGAGAAAGTTTTACAAAATCTCAAGTATTTCAAAGAGCCTTTATTAAAAATATAATCCTAAACCATTTCTAAGTGAGCCAGAAAGAAAATACAATGACTTTTGAGACTTCCATTAGAATACAGTGGAAAAGACCAGAGTGCTGAGCTGTGACTGGTTAAAAATAATAATAAAAAAATAATTTAGAATACACTGGAAAAGACCAGAGTGCTGAGCTGGTTAAAGATAATTAATGGCTGGATGCAGTGTGTTAATCACTGATGGCAGCAAAGAGCATCATTCCATAGCCCTGCTGCATGAGATCATGGGCCAAGTGGGTATTTCTAACCACATGAGAGAAGTATTGCTCCTTCCAGCATGGAATATGGCCAGAAAGGGGGGAAAAAAAGTTTTAGAATGTCCCTTATGAAAAAAAACAAAGTGGCTCTGCTATGAGCTGAACATGATGCGCCAGGTCCATCTTTTAGAACTGATCTTGAATTTAAATCAGCCCATAAATTGATTCTGCATTTCTCCCACATCATGACAGCAGTGAGGAGTTTAGCAACAGCCTCGTGTGGCTGGAACCTGTCACAGCTTCTGCCTGTTGAAGTTGCTCTCATTATCCAGCTCCATCAATTCCAGGTTTCCTTTCCAGACTACCTGAATATTCAAGTGTGATGCTTTATGCCACTTAATTCTCCTCATAGAGCTATGTGTTAATAAGGAAATATTGTGGTTTTAAGATAGAATGCACAACAAAAATATACACAACAACATCATGGCAAATTTTATATGATAATGAGCAACAATACAAAGGCTTTGGATTTAAAGCAGTGAAGGGCTCAAATTGTGGCTCTACTTAGCCAAGTCACTTGAGGGAGTAATTGAAATTAGCAGATCTTAAATGTTTTACTGGCTCTGAGATGAAGTTAAAAGAAATAAAGATTTCCAACAATGGCAAAATGACTTTGTTAGTGATAGTGGGAACCAGTTGGGAAACAGTGTGAAGCAGCAAGGAATAAAACCAGGGATTATCTATTGTATTGTACGCCTGGAGCTTCCAAAGCATCAAACCAGAGCTGTGAGATCACACTAAAGTAAAAATAGATAACCCTGCTTAGTCCTGTTTGTTGCTCTCCCTCTGTGCCCAGAAGAGAAGAGGATATCTCAGATTATGACCACCACCCCCAGCTCAAATTCAAGAGCTCTTTCAGAACCCCACATTTCACTCTGGGTTTTTCTGTTCCGTCCCAGCCTGCAGTGTGCAGCAAGGAGGAAATCAGCATTTCACAGGGGTCCTGTCCTGTCCTGAGCTAGGCTGAAATCCCCAGAGGAGCTGGAACTTCTCAAACCCTCCCAAGAGCAATGTCCATCCTCACGTGACCCGGGGAAGTCACAGGGCTTGGTGACCCTGGGCTAGGAAGGCTGAGCAGTTCTGCTGTGACTTTGCCACGTGTCCTTGCATTTGGGCTTTGTGTGAGAGGCTCTGGAGGAGCCACTCAGGGCAGCTCTCACACCTCTGCTAGCTGCTTTTTCTTGTCTTAATTTTTTTTTCTTGTTTTGGGGGTTTTTTGGGTGGTTTTGTTTCTTGCGTTTTTGGTTTGGTTTGCTTTGGTTTTTGGGTTTTTTGTTTGGGGTTTTTTTGTCTTTAAGTCTCTCCTGATAGAACTGGTTTACTTTGTATAACTACACAAAAATAGGAGCAAAACCCTGGAACTTCTTTGTTCTGAGCAATTGGCCTAGACTATGTGATAATTTGGAATGGACACCTCATCCAAGCCAGAAACTTTGAATTAGAACTCTGAGACCTTCCCTTTAAAAAGCTTCACCAAAATAAATTGGTTTCCATGCAAAACTTTGAACTTCCCATGCAAAACTGGGTGTGAATCTCGTTTTCCAATGAGAAAGAGTTCTGTTAAAAAGATCCTTGGTGAGTTCTTTTTCTGAAGCAATACTTTTTGAGTCATCACTCTGCAGGCCAAGGAAATATTTGAAAATCATGAGCTTCATCAGTGTCATCCAACATGCAATTTTATGTAAGTGCTTAACTTGACAAATACACAGAGTATTCTCCACTGGCTTGCTGTTATTTTCAGGCAGCTGCAATTTATTGATGAGTGGTCTTTGCATATGAATAGATTTTGATCTGTGCATGACTAATTTCTACTTCTGAAAGAGATTTAACATCTTCTGCTTCCTGCTAGAAAGTAATTACAATTTCTGTGGACAATTCAGCGTGGAACACTACCCTTAGATTGGAAGCTGGGTTTCATTCTCCACTTGTTTGCTTGCTTTTGATATTGCCCAATAAATTCCACTGAAGCAGAATCTTAAAGGCCCATCAAGTGATAATTTATGGGACTCGGAGCACTGAAATTAGAGGAACACAGGAGAATCTGAATGTTTTGTATTATCTTTGTGCTCACTTCAAACCAGACACATAAAGAGGCTTTTTGCAGTGGAATGCTCACAACTTCTGCTCCACTGCAAGAGAAGATGTGATCACAAATGGCCCTGCCAGGTTTTGTACAGGGAGATCGAGGTAAAACAACTTGAGTTATCATGAATGTCAGCCTAGAGAGCAGCTTTAATGTATATAATATGTACACATTCCCTAATAAGCCATGTATTCCTGCTCCAGAGGACTCTGGTGAGTTTTACTGACCTCCAGATGGAACAAGATCAAAGCAGAGGTGTCTCCACACGGGGAGGCTGTGCTGGGAGTGTTGAAACACCCTCCACCTGTAACTCCAGGGCACCACCTGGAGAGGTTTGCTGCTGGTGATGTAGGAGCAGCACAGGAATTACTGCTGATGGAATTTACTGCTTAGTTCAGTCTCTGGGCACAGGTACTGCCCTTAAGATTTGAGAAATCCACTTTTCTTGGATGCTCTCTGGTCACCATTTGCACAAAAGTGACTGTGGACAAGACAAGCAGCATAAATTCCCAGTTTTTCAATAATTTTCCCTCCTGACTTGAACATCCTGTGCCTTATTCCTGGAGAAGAGAGAAGAGAAGAGAAGAGAAGAGAAGAGAAGAGAAGAGAAGAGAAGAGAAGAGAAGAGAAGAGAAGAGAAGAGAAACCACCACACCTCTGCTAGCATGGCCAATAAGTTTTCATCTCCCCTCCAACCTTTTTAAAATCCAGCACTATAGGGGTGTTCAAGCTACTAATACTGAATTCAGAGTTCCACAACCGTGTTCAAAAGAGCTCTGAATGCTGCATTTTGCTTGCTGAATAAGAAAAACAATTTCAGTCCACTGGTAGTTGGAGACACTTCAGCAATGAGATAATATCTTTTTATAATCTCAGTATTCAGTGTGCAGTTGAAACCAGGAGAATAAAAAATTGACTTTTAACGACAGAATCTCTGATTCACTCTCAGTCTCTGCTGAGTGTGAATCCACTCACATTTGGAGGGGCAGGGTGCAGAAAGGTGGGATTTGGAGCAGTTTACCGCAGTCAAAGGGGCCCAGAGCAATGCATTAAGGGACATTTTTCATATAAATTGATATTTGATAATATAAAGGCGTGGAAAACAGGAAGAGAAGCAAGCACTGGATAAGAAGTATTAGTGTGAAGGATTCATTTCACACAAAGGATTCATTTCTACCCTATCAAAGAATGATGATCCTGCTGACTCCATGGTTCATCTCTGGTATCTTTGTCCGTATATAAACACTTCAGTCAGTAATCACTTCATTTCAAGTGATGCTGATCAGATATCAGTGTTTATTCTGTGCCATGGCATCTATTTAGTCTTAACAAAAGTGGTGTAACAGCCACATATGAATCAAGACAATTTTATAAACAATATTGCACAAGTTTCTGATTAAGACCTAAATGTGTAAAACTTTGTGTACCAGTAGTTCTTCATTAGTCTGCATTCAAGAATTTGAGTAATTCTTTGGTGAAATAATAAATTTCCCACAAGCCCTTGTTAGCACATCAACTTTGAATTGAAGTGGCATCTGCTTAAGCACAGCTTCATCAGCTCCTAAGCCAATATGAATTGGTGGAATTCTCCTGGCAGAGCTGAGGCTGTCACTGCAGTCCTTCAGCTCTGTGTTGGTAGAATTGGGTCAAAGAAGGAACCAGGAAAAGGTAAGTAAAGCATTCTTCTGGAATGTTGAGGATTTGAGGAAAGGACTGCGGGATTTTGGCAATGGGTGAAGGAATCCAAATGCACAGCCTGTGAGAGAAACCAGATTCACCAAGGTGCTGGAAAACAGTGGGAGACACTGGTTGGCAGGATGGGAGAGTGATTAAGCCCAGAAAGCTGGCAGGGAGGCTGAGGGGGAGCCTGGGGAAAATTCAGCCAGATCTGGTGTTGTTTTTCACAGCTCCACCTCGAGCTTGTTCTTACAGCTGCATCCTGGCAGGTGGGGATGGCATTGACCAGCAGGGCAGGACACTCTCAAATGGATTTTGAAATTGAGGGCTGCCTGTCTGTAGAGGTAGCTGTTACCAGCCTGGCTTTTTAGCCAGGGGAAACACTTCCTTCAGATTGCAGCCACTGTCCCCAGCAGACGCTTGAGTCACAGCTGGTTTGGCTGCACTCCTGCATCCCCTGGCTGCAGCTGCTGATGACAGGAGAAAGGAGCAGCCTTGTGGAAATAGCACAGGAGCAGGACACTTCTAACTGCCCTCATGGGATCTCAGAGCCCTGGGGGTTAGAGCACCCTCAGAGAAAGGTTTGTGTGGATAGAACAGAGAAATGGTTTGCCTTAATTCACTCACATACAAAACTGCACTGATCTGGTTCTAGACTGATTTGAGCTCCCCTGAGAGAACTGAATCCTGTGAAAATCTAGGAATAATAAATTAATAATAAAGTAGCATATAATGAATTTAATCATTTTTAGGAACCTTTCAGACACTGGTTCCTTCAGTTGAATTAGGAGAAAGGAATGATTATCAAACCTTTTTTTTTTCCAATCCCAGTACATAGGAATGTCAACTGTTGTAATGCAATCTGGCAGTATTTTCTCAGAAATAAAATTGCTGCAAGAATCCCCTCTTCCTTGTACCCATACCCTCCCATAGCACCATCCACCCCTCCGTGTAGGGTGGAAACTTTGATAGAAGGAGTTAACTTGGGCAGAGGAAGAGCTGAAATAGCCAGTGAGGCTACACATCCCTGGTGTGTGAATTAACTGCAGGGCCTGGGTAAATTCCTCAGTTCTGGCTGCTCAACATAGGCTTCAATATCTGCTTAATTCCAAGCACTATTTATTTATTTATTCTGTGAGCTGAATGCCTTCAAAAGGGACACAAAACTGTCCCAAGGGTCTCTTGCCTACCCTATGTTTCCACGCAAAGAATTAGAGCTGTCTCCAGTCCATGTGTAAAATTAACTGTGGTATTTAAATGCTTTTCACAACTAACACAGCCCCAATTTATCATGATTAAATGGCTTTCTCAGGACAGCAACCAACTTTGCTTATTTTTGTACTGACCAATATATGATATACTGTAAGTAAAAGTAAAACCATATCCATGTGTTGAAACAACAAAACAAGATTTAGAAATGTATATCTAACTTTGATATATAATCTGAAGAGCAGAGTTCCTTCTGCACCTTGAAAATTTCGCCTTTGATTAAACAACGATTACAATCTTCCCTCAGATAAAATACATATGTGTGTGTATATATTTATGTGTATCATTTCAAAATCAAAGCCTTGCACTTCTTCTGGATGTCATCTGCTGGCACTGGGAGCTGATGCCAGCACCCCAGAATGCAGCCTGGCAGGAATCCATCTCCTGCTTAGGAAGGGCTCCCTAATTGCCCTGCGTTTTTCCCTTTTGAACTGGCTCACTAACCTGTAATTTCTCCTGCCATCTGCCCAAGGTAAATGAAGTATATGGTACACCCAAGGAATTCCTCACCTGCTGCAGGTGACTTCAGATGGGGAGCTGCCAGCACCAAGGAGGGATGGATTTCCACGTGGCCAGGTTCCACTAATACCCTCAGGCAGGGGAGCTGCTCCTGCTCCCATCCTTGCCCTGTTTGTCAGCTCTGGGCAGGGGAACAGCCTTGGTGGAGCCTCCTAACCCTGAGCACCAGACTGGAACTGGGAGAGATTCTGATCATTGAGCAAGTATTGGCTTGATTTAATAAGGCAAGGAGAGCCTCAGAGAGCAAATGCAGTTGCTGCTGCTGGTGCTGAGCAATGCAGCACCTTCAGCCTGACACACTTTTTGTTCTCCCTTTTAAAAAATCAGGGTTATTCTTGCTTTTGGCACTTTGCACTTAGGCAAAGGCATTCCCATGAATCCTCCACTGCCTCAGTTTGGAGAGATTTGCTGTTCAAAAGGAGCTGGTCAAGGCCAGTGCCATGGAAAAGCGGGGAGGAGGCTGCAGGATGAAATGCAGATCAGCATGGAGTGACAATGGGTCTGTGGCAACCAAAGAAAGGGCTTGGGCTGAAATATGGAAACACCAGCTCCTCTCCTTCTCCTCACTTTGAGAAACTCTTCTCCCTCCTAGCACCCTGGTGTCAAGCCCCTTCTTTCATTGTGGCCTCTGCCTTGTTCCACGTGTGACACCAGGAAAATCATCAATCCCAAGCACCTGGAGTCTGGCTTTTGGAATGCACGGGGAGGACAGTATTTGTAACAAAGTCTGTGATAACTTTCTCCAAACAGCACTGCTTTCTCTGCCTCAACAGTCCAGCTTCTGCACCCAAAACTCTTCCCTGTCTTTCAATGGTCAAAACTACAAAGCTCATTTCAAATCCACTACAGATTTCCTACCAAAAAAAAAAAAAAAAAAAAAAAGGGAATAATTTTCTATGTGAAAGTTCTGGGAGGATGCTCAAGTTTTAGCCAGCTGGTTTAGGTATTGCTGAATTGGTGGACAAACAGATTATAAATTCAAGTGAAACCAGTGAAATTATTCCCATGTATGTGCTAAGAAGTGAAAGTGGGAGAAAACAAGCCAGTCTGTGTGGTGACTGTGTGTGTGGTGCTTCCATCAGCACTGGAGACAGTGGGTGGAGAGGTTGGAGGGGGTGTGGAGACATTGTACAAAAGCAAAAACAACCTACAGGTGCAGCTAAAAATACTCTGCTTCCAATTCAGTCAACAGGTTAAAAACGGCAGTGAAGTCCCAGAGTGTGAACCCACCAGCATTCCTTAAAAATGTTTATTCTCTTTTTCCTTTAATACAGTTCCTTCAGTAATTATTTCAGTAATTACATACTGTAAGAGCTGGAGAGCTGGGGCTTGGCTCCTACAGAGTGGTTCAGCTTTTAGATTTTCTTTTTCTTCTCCACCTCTGTGCACACAAATTTATTTGTATGCAAACAGTATTTGTGCAGGTGCCTCCCTGGCGTTTGGGGCACGCAATGCAAACTTTGCATTTTTTGTTTTTCCTTTTACTAAGCAAACAATCATTTCACATACCTGAGTGCTTGGGCACCAGAGGGATGCATTCTGTATTAAAGTCCACATTTTTTTATGGAACTATTATACTTTCTGCTTGCTGAGGGTGGAATAGAATAGAATAGAATAGAATAGAATAGAATAGAATAGAATAGAACAGAACCTTGTAACAGAATTCTGGACTCTTTCTCTGCAGCCTCCAAAGTAAAAAGGTTTCTCTCTTGACCCCCCAATACACCTCCTGCTACCAGGGTAACAAAATAATTGAGGCAAGAAGAAAGAGTGATGATTCCTGGCTGGAAATGTTCAGAGGAGGGGACAAGCTTAGGACTCTCAGACATGAGGTTCTTTAAGCAGAGGCTCCTGGACACCTTGTGGGATCAAAATGAGCAAGGCTTAAACCTGAGTGTCCAACTGAATCTGCTGGTATTCAACAGATTGCAAAAGTCAATATCATCCTGAGCATCAAAATGAACAAGGATTTCATTAAACTTCCAAAAATTTTCATTTTGACTGAAAATGAAATAAGCCCTAACACATCTTTTATGGGAGAACTGTGTAACTACAGCAGAGTTTTGTGCCAGGATCAGTGCAGGGGCAGAGGGAATTTTGGAGTGAATGCTGCTCCATCCTTGGGCCTTGCTGGCAGCTCTGCTCCTCTTTGGGGCTGTCTCTGGCACCTCCAGGAGAGATGTGGCAGCTCTGTGCTCAGGAAGAGAAGCACAGCAACATTCTCATGTTCCCCCAGGCAGAGGAAGGAGCACAGAGCACCCCAGCACAATCCAAACCAGAAGGACATGGGAAAAAATGGGGAAAATGTCACATTTGGACTTCAGAGATGAGGGAGGCAGCGAGCACATCAAGGAGCAGAGAACCCAGGCTCAGCAGGAGCTGAGGGAGTGCTGCCTTCAGCACGGTGTGCAGGGAGACTACACTCATTAACTACAGTCATTAACCACAGTAATCCAATTTACAATGCCCAAAACACTCATCCCAACCTTCTTCCTTCAGATTGTGGGGAAGTGTGGGATGCCTGTCAGTGAAAGGAGATGCAGTGTGGCCTTGGAGCTTAGAGGGGAAAATCCAGCAACAGAACATTTGGGGGAAAAGCTTAGTGCACTCCCATTTTGTTATTCTTTCTCCCCCAGCCTGATGAGTGGTGTCCTGTTAGGGATTTGGATTGGGAATATAACTTGGCATTAGATTTAACTTGTAAACTCCTCTTTCAAAACAGAGCACAAAATGTGCTCCATTGTCCAACACAAGCAGGTATCTCTGCCAAGAAAAAGGACACTGGGCAAAGGGGTTCTGATGGCTATTGTTTGGCACTGGTCTGTGTTTGTAAAAAACCTCCACTTCCAGTCCTTTGGGTGGGGAGTTTTTATGGAATAAGCTTGATTGGGTTGCTTTTCTAAGGAGAGGAAGCTTATGTAATGGCTCAGTCTGTCTCTTGCTCCAAATTTCATACATATTTGACACATGAGTCAAGGCCTCAAGAAGAATTAATTTTCTAAAGTTTCTTGGAAGTCAGCAACTGAAGACAGAAAAAGGAACCATGTTCATTCCTCAGCTGAAGGAAAGAAAGAACTCAGGCACCAAATATTCCTGTTTATGCAGCAGGCTGGTCAGTGCCCACCTACCTGAGGCTAAATTAGCCCCAGCATGTGAGGGGTTTGCCCTCTGAAATGAGAACCACAGCTAAGATATCCTTATTTATATATATTTTATAGATATTTATCCTTATATGCAAATATATATATTTATCCTTATAGCAGAGGTGCTTCAGCGATGATAAATTTGTGGTGAACTGCTTTAGACTTGCTGTTTGAGGAGCAATGGGTTTTGGTTTGTTTTTTGGGTTTTTCCCTTGAAATGTGCTCTGACATTCAGAACACCCTTGTTCTTAAAAAAAAACCATGGAATACTCGACAAACTGTGCCAAAGATGAGGCACAAAGCAATTAAAATACTGGGAGATATCCACAACATGATGGTCCTTGGTTGTTTCACTCTGGAATGAATGGGCAAAGGTGGGGAATCACCTCTGATCCACCTCTCTCAGCTCACTTGGATTTCCCCAGGTTGCCAGAGAAAAGAACAGAAGTGGAGCTGCTCAAGTGCAATTTTTGACTCTGATTTTGCTGAGGAATAGCAGCAATGCAGTGATATAACTGCAGGAAGCTGTCCAAAATCATAAAATACCTCACTTCCCCCCTCCCCCATATCTGTGTCATTCCCTTTCCATTTGTTGCTCACAGCCTGAATTCCTCAGATAACTTTGCTGCAGACTTGAGTTTTACTGCAGATATGGAAAACTGCCTGGAAGTTCTGCTCCCTGGTTGCTCTGGCTGCTTTCCAGCCTCAGTAATACTCAAGATGCAACACATCCAACTTGCTCCAGCAATCATTCTATAAAATACAGCAAAAAACAAAGGATCCCATACAAAATTAGCTGCTACCTTAATTAATGACTTCAGGAAGCAGTAAAAGTGAGCCTGGCCCACGTCTTTGGAGGGCTAATTCTAATTCTGCTGGAGAGGTGAAGTGAGCCTAAAATCCATCAATACAGGGCTAATCCTGAGGTCAGTAAGCACTGCAGATTTTCAGTGCATAGTGGGGTTTTCTGTCCAATAACCAGAGGATGTTGGTAGCTCTGCCTGCACCCTGGGCACACCTTGAAGCTATTCCCAGCACTTGCTGCTAGAAAATGAATGTAGGGACACCTGAGTTGTATCAGGCAACTCTTTTAACAAAAACTGAGCTGATTCTGTGAAGCAGAGCTTCCACCAGGAGGAAAAGTCCTGAATAAGGAGTGAAGCTGCACGAGGCACACAGGGACAGCCAGGCAGGTTTGGAGAGAACGTGACACAAACTACACACTGCACATCCAGTGCTGGGACAGCCCTGCCCAAGGATGCTCAGGGGGATTGGGGTGTCTGTGCAGGGCCAGGGGTGGGCTGGATGATCTGTGGGTCCCTCCTGGCTCAGATGTTCCGTGATCCCACCAAAAACACCTGTGCAGTTTCAAACACCCACCTGATGTCGGCAGGAGGTCACCTCCAGCTTCCTTCAGAAAGAGCTGCTGTTTTTAAGGTAAAGAACCAAAGCAAATATCAAAACTGCACCCCAGGGCAAGGTGCTGGCCCCTGCTCCATCCCCTGCAGGTCCCTGCTGCACACCAGGCTCTGCAGGCCCTGAGCAGCACCGCCAGGCCCAGCTCCCCGTGTGCAGCAGCAGAACCAAATGATCTTAAAGGTCTTTTCCAACCTAGGTCATTCTGTGATTCCCAGTGCTCACAAAACCCTAACGAGAGCCAGGATTAAACTGTGGCACACTTGGACAACCCAGGCCTTAATGCACATTAATCTCAGCCATCATTTGGAGACTCCTGACCCACACGCAGGGAGCTCCCGGGGCAGATGGACTCCCGGGGCCCCAGGAGTGTGTGGACAGAATTCATTGTTATGCAAACACACAGCTGCTTTTAAACCTCACTTTCACACTCCTGGAGGGTTTAGTTTCAAAGCATACAAAAAAGAGGCAGAGATAAAGCCTCCTGCAAAGAGGCTTCGATTAAATCTAGAAATGGTTTTTGCAGACAGGTCAAAGACAAGCCTGGAAGCCTGAAATGGAGCTGTGCTGCTCCAGGAAAGGGCACTCTTCAAAATACAACTTTGTACCTGGTAAACATTAATCCCTGTATCTATTTAATATTTAAATAGAAAACGACAATTTCAAAGATTATTAGATTATGATTTGTGCTCAGAAAATGTGGAAATTTCCACCAAATCCTTCATACAATATTCATAAACCTCCCCTTAGAAATAGCACTGCACCTTTTCCATCGGATTGCAGACTAATTAATTTAGCCTTTGGAAGCAAGTTCGGTGAGTATTTAATCCTGACCCTTTAGCCTGGATTCACAGATCCATTGTTAACCTTCCGGACAATCAGGAGTGCTTCAGAAGCTGTGAAAACCCCGTTCCCCCACGGGACCCCTCAGGACTCACCAGAGCCGCGCTCCCACTCCCAGCACCATCCGAGGGCTTTGGATCCAAGGGAATCCAAGGCTGGGACTGCTGAGCCAGCTGTAGCCGGGGTTAGGAGTTCTCAGGGCCACTGGGGATGGTTCTGCTTCCCAAAAGGCTCCAAATCCCTCTTTGTGCGAGCACAAATACCTGGAGCCACAGCAGGGCCCTGCAGGGTCACACGGGTGACAGGGCTAAAACCAGGCAAACCCAGAGGCTTAATTTAAACTGCCCCAAAACCTTGGTGCTTTCCCCCGGGGCTGTCGTGCGCCTCTTCCAGCTCTTCCCGCAGCTTTCCTGGAATTTTAATATCCCGCTCTCTTCGGGGTTTGTGCTTTGGATTCTTTTATTTTTAGCTGCAGCCTTTTGCCGCGGCCCGCAGAGCCCTCCTGACGCCAGCAAATGTAACTGGATGCCGAGCGCTGCGAGCCAGGAATTGCAGCCACCCTCAGCACAAACCCTGGGCACAACTCGGAGCCCGAACCCTGAATTTATCCCCTGCCCTGGGAAAGCAGGCAGGGAAACTGCATCAGAACGCAGGGAAAGGCTGGGAAGGGTTATGGGTGAGCAAATAAAATTTAAAGGTGCGAAGAGGTTTGTCCTGCAACAGAGCTGTGTGAGCTGAGTGCCAAAAGCAGGAGTTTACACAAAAAAA
>VWZV01015347.1:135037-147486 GCA_013397155.1 Irena cyanogastra | reverse complement strand
AAAAAAAAAAAAGCCAAGATATTTGACTGCAGTAACCCAGACACAGGCCAGGCATGCACAGAGGCACAGGACAGGCTGCCTTGGAAAGGGTTCCTGTCAGCAGGGCTGGCCTGGGGGATAAATCAGAGCAGGGCAGCAGGTCACTGCTCCTGGGACACGTCCCAGGCTATGGTGGCTCCTTTCATACACACACAGCTGCAGCCCCCAGGTCTGTTCCAGATAAATAAGGGCCACATCTCCTACCCAGCTGTCAGGCTTTTACCTTTCCCTTCCACACTGTACACCTGGAATAAATCTGGCTGAATCACCTTATCTGAGCTTACATTTTAGCTCTCTGTTCTGGCCCTGTAGCAGAGAACCAAGTAAAGGATTGCCAATTTATCTGATCAAAAAATTGTTCATCCTAACTGCTCGAGAATCTGTGACCACAGCAATGTGTCTACACCAGAGTGATTGCTCCAAGGAAGGAAAACACGAGTGTTTGGAGGCATTTCACCTCCCAGAGGTGACAGGACGAGCCAGCAGCAGAGCCCCGGCTGCAGTGGAGTGCTCACCCTGCCCATCCTGGGGACAGTCACTGCTCCTGCTGCAGCCTGCAGAGAACAGAGTTCCAAAGCTGGGAATGTTCCTCTGCCCTCTGCTGCCCTTTGCTGTGTGGCTGTGTTCTGGCAGGGCTCGGGGTTTGTTGCCAGGAAAGAGGAGAGATCAAGGCAAACAGAAAGCACTGGGCCTGCCATGGAGCAAGGGGAGCACGGAGCTCCTCGTGGGGAGGCAGGAATGCTGGGCTGCCAGGATGCATTTCCTGGGGATCCAGGGTGTCTGTGACACTGACAGTGCCTGAAAATCCATTTTTTACAAGGCAGCTTCTCTGTCCTTTCACAAGGAACAGATGCGGAGCAGAACAAGTTGAAAGCAGAGATCTTAGCAGAGCAACCATGAGCTGTCAGTTTTCTCCACAGCATGAAGTTTACAGATTTGGGGTGTTTTCATTACTAGTGTATTTAAAACTGGTTTGGGTAAATTTGGGTAACCTGAGCGTGTTTCCTTGGCAAAGTGGCATTATTTCATATTTGCTCACCTAACTGGGAGCAGCTCTGCCAGCTGTCCCTGGTGCCACCTCACACAGAGGCAGGAGCTGTTCTGCACTGCTCTGCTGAGGCACAGACTGGGAAGGGACTGGAAAAACACACCTCATGCACCTCCTGTGTCCTCATCCTCTCGCTTTTCAGATACTCTTTGGATCTTTCCTCTCAGTTCTCCTTGGTCCTGCTCATTCCTGATGAACCCTTCATTTTCTTTGTCCAAACCAGCAGACGAAAAGAAAAGAAAAAAGAAAAAAGAAAAGAAAAGAAAAGAAAAGAAAAGAAAAGAAAAGAAAAGAAAAGAAAAGAAAAGAAAAGAAAAGAAAAGAAAAGAAAAGAAAAGAAAAGAAAAGAAAAGAAAAGAGAAAAGAGGGGAGGGGAGGGGAGGGGAGGGAAGGGAAGGGAAGGGAAGGGAAGGGAAGGGAAGGGAAGGGAAGGGAAGAGTGACATGATTTACCCTCAGTGCTGCATATCAGAGTTCAGGAGCTGCTGTTGCCACTGTGATGCTGCAGTGCCTCATCACCTCGAGCATAACTGAAGTGAAAAACTTGCTAGTCTTTCATGCTGGGGCAAATTTTCCATAGAATTGTTCTTCTCATCCAGATTTTTCCTGAAGTGACACCAAGCCTCACTTTCTCTTCCTGCTGTTGGCTGGCAGCCTGAGACACCTCCTTGAAAGTGCTTCAGATTCAGGCTCAATGATGAGCCAAAAATTGGCAATTTGCCCATGTCCCATTGCCTTGCTCTTTTTTCTTTTTTCTTTTTTTTTTTTTTTTTAGTGGTAGAAGAGTAATGGTGACTTGTTAGGGGAATTTCTGATCTGCTCTTTAATTTTTCTGGTTTCTGACATTCTGGATGCACAGACTCTGCCAGGGGGTGAGAGCTGACCCAGCAGCTGGCAGAGGGCTCTGGAATGTCACAACTGCCTCAGAAATCTCTTAGCTAGCTCCACAGGGCTTGGAGGAGGGATCAAGGCAGAAAATGCAGTGAGTGCTGAGACTGGGCTGGTCCCTGGGCAAGTGGGAGCAGCTCTGGATTACCCAGCACCAAGGAGCCCCCTGAGCACAGCCTGGCACTGCCAGGGATCCAGGGGCAGCCACAGCTGCTCTGGGCACCTGTGCCAGGGCCAACCCTCACAGTCAAGAGTTTTTTCCCTAAAATCCAATCTCAACCTATTCCCTTTCCATCTGAGCCCATTCCCTTTGTCCTGTCCCTGCTGGCCCTGGTAAATAATCCTGCCCCACCCTCCCTTCAAGCTCTGGGACACCACAGTGGGGTCACCCCAAAGATTCTCCTCTCCAGGCTGAACAACCCCTCAGCCTCTCCTCACATCAGAGCTGCTCCAGCTCTCTTAGCAACCTGGTGGCCTCCTCTGGACTGGCCCCAAAGCAGATCTGAGCAGCAGAATAGAAAAGATGGGACACCACACTGTCCTGCTTGGGAAGAAAATTCCGTCAGAATATTCCGTGAGAAATTCCATGGATGGCCACAAGACAATCCCTTTAAAGCTGAGCCCCAAAGCATGGCTGGGGGGGATGTATAACAACCCATTTAATAAATTTCCTTGCTAAAAGTGCTGTTAAGTGTGCTCTGTGTTTACCAGAGCTCTGCACGTGCAGGGCAGTGCTTTGGGGCTGGATGGTGCAGGAGTGTTTGTGCTGGGCAGGGAAAGCAGGCAGAGCCTCAGGGTGTGCACAGGCAGCCCGGGCCACTGGTGGAGAGAAAAGGGGGTGCTGGTGGTGGAACACAGAGTTACCACTTCTGTCATGCTTCTTCCAGGCACTTTTTGCATTTCTCTCAGCAAGAAACACAGCCAGGGAGCCCCTGAGTGCAGGACACACAAGAAGCCTTAAGCTCCTGCCATGTAAATATTTGTACAGCAGGCAGTGAGTCCTGTGCATCAGGGTAAACAGAAGTTCTGCTCTGCTCTCCAGCACAAGGGTATTTTATTCCAACCCTAATCTATGTAGCTGCCACCAAAACCCAGTTTATTTACAAGCAATCTCTACAAAGAGATTGTCTCCTGCCTGCCCTGACATGTCCTTGCAGGCAGCTCACTCTGTTGATTTATTATTTCTTTTTTTGGACATGGTAAAAAACCATTAATCTGGGAATCTGTACTGGGGAGGAGGCAGGGTTGAAACCCAATTATGCTGAGATAATTGTGGAAGGTGTGGATAATTCAAGCTCAAATCCAAAGGTTTTTATTCAGTGCTGCAACTTCAGAGAGAGCAATTTTAGCTCTGTTTTTCAGCAGGGATGAGAGTTTCCACACAGTCTGATTTGCAGTATCTGCACTTGGGGTCTCTCAGGAAAGAAGTGGACTCTCACCTTTTATTTAAGTTACCTTATGGAAGACCTTGTCTCTCTTTTTTGTTGGGTACAGAGTGTGCCAGGATAAGCAGAGCCAAACCATTTTACATTAATTCCTTCCATAGGAGGATTTTCCTTCAGAATGGGGAGGCTGTGATCTCCTCTCCCTTGTTTCACTGGGAGAGAAAAATTCCTGCTCTCTCAAATGTTGGCCAGATGCAACTCCCAGAGCTGCTTTGCTAGTCCATGCTTTTCATTGACACGTTTTTCACATGCAGTTCCAGATCTCAGCTGACAATGTGCCTGTCACTTGTGCCATCAGCCAAAATCCTTCAATATCTGCTTTCCTAAGTGTTTCCTTAAATAGGGCAAGAAGTGTAGCCCTGATTTGTTATGTTTTATGGCCTACACATATCCATAAATGGAACATTCTTTAATAATATGCACTTTGTACTACCTTTGACCTAATTTTTTGTGTGCAGGGAAATTACCTGAATTAGTTCACTGATGAAAAAGCATTCTTTATGCAAAGAATATTTTCAAGGAGCTCAGGTTCCTACCAATGCCACTCTGTTACTAACTTGCACTTGCTTCTTGAGTGTTGTTGCAGTGTTTTCACCTGGTTTCTTTCTGTTTTGGAGTCTGATTTCTGGTTGTTTGTGCAGCTCAGAGGAAGGCCAGTGCTTTCAGAAGTGCAGGAACCCACCAGAATACTGCCTGCAGTTAAGGATGTCACTACTAAAATAAGCAAATAAATTCATTTTAGATGTTTTATCACAGTGCTTAAAGAAGTATTTCTTTTTCAGAATCAAAGCAGGCCACCCTGCCTGGTCTCTTTTCACATCTCTTACCTTCTGATCGACTTAACTGCAAACCCTGTGGTTAAAATATGCCCTATGCCCTCATCCTTGTAGCTTAATACTCAACAAAATTAGAAGTAAAATAAGCAAATCCTAGATTTCTTACAGCAATTGCTGTACCTGGTCACTTGGACACTGGGGCATGATGCAATAGCTGACATTTTGTTTGCCTTTCTCACGCAGGCTCCCACGCCCTTGCAGCCTCCGTGTAACGTGGATGGCTTCAGAGAGGAGACACTGCAAAGCAGGAGCCAAATGTGAGCGGGGCAGTGAGCTCCCCTGTGGCCATTACATCACTGAGGAGTGTCACCAGCCTCTCTCTATTTCAGAAGAGAGCAATCACACCATATTGCTAAATAGAAAACTGGATTTTTTGGTACATCTGGGACAGGGCTGAGCCTGAAAACTATGCAGAAGTAATATCATTTTGGAGAAAAATGAACTCTCTCCTTTTTTTCCTTACCTCATAAAACTGATAACCAGAATGATTCTGATGATTCTGATAGTTTGGAGTGAGCTGGCGTGTCAGGAGTTCAGGAGTGCAGCAGGAAGCACTGAAGTGTTGCATTTGTAAACTACCCTGAGAAAAATTCAGCAGCTCAGGAGAGGCAAAACCAAGAGAGGATCCCAGAGTCCTCCCAGTCCATAGTTACACCTGGGTTAAAATGACGATTTGTGGGAAAGAAATCTGGGCTTTGGTGTCTCTGCCATGCCATGCCCATGGATGAATTCCCCGTGATTGATCCATGGATCAGTGGGGGTTGCTACCCTGAGCAGCGTGGCAAACAGGCATCCCAAGGGCAGGGGCAGCAGGAAGGACGCAGAAACTGGGATCTGGAGACATTTGTGCCGGAACAAGGACTTCAGACTCGCCCAGCTGTTGGTCCGTGCCCCAGACACAGGAAAGGCAACTCCTCAGGTGTTTGCCTTCCTGGCGCAGGTCGGGAGCCAGCAGCAGAACAAAGGCACTCCTTGGGGCTGATAAGGACCCGGTGCTTTGTGGTTGAAACTGGATCCGAGGTGCTGGGAGCCGGTTTCGTGCGGCAGCCTGGGAGGAGTGCCCGGCTCCATCCCTGCTATCAGCTGGCAGCCAGCGCTCCCTTTCCCTGCTGCTGCTGGGGCTCGCTCCAATCTGCCCAAGAGCTGAGCAGCTTTGCTTTGTGCAGGGCTTTGAGACTCCAGTCAAAATTAAAATAGCAGCTGAGTTTCAGATCTAGGAATTTAACCACTTAGTAGCAATAAGAACTTTATTTTCTGCAGTCAGATGTCATAACCGTGCCATCACCTGGGAGCCACCCCTGACATCTCAGCACGGTGCTCCTTGCACAGAGCCAGAGAATTCCACACAAAGCCACAGAGCCCTGAGGTTTTTTGTGTGACTTTAGGGAGATCCTGTGTCTTGCTCAGTACTTTCCTCAAAGACAGGTAGGAAGTGAAGCCAGTTGTGGGTCGGGAAGGTTGTACAGCACTGAAAGAGTAGTACACAGGTAAGAATTGGAACTTTTGCAGTTTTTGACTTCAAATGTGCAACAGCCTGAACTTTTCACTCATTCCTCGCTGTTTGTAATACAAAAAAATAGAAGATCTGGAAAAGAATGAAAGAAATTCTAATTAAAATGAGATTTCCCCAAGCTTGAAGAACAGAGCAGAAAACCAATTTATGGTATAAGAAGCCTCTGGTCGTTCTGAACGTTTAGATCCCTCCATGCTAGTGTTATTCCTAACAGGGGCAGCAGCTGTGAAACCTCTTTTCTGGTCTGGTAGGGACACTTTGGGTCTCTGTGCAGGACTTCAGCCCCTCAGCCAGGAGCAGGGTACCTGGGACACGCCTGCTCAGCTGTGCCAGGTATTTTCTAGCAAGGCAAGAGCTGAGTTCCCATCAGGGCTTCACGAGTCCCAGTCCCACATGCCCAGAGCAGGAGTCAGGAGGAGCTGCTGGGGCTCTTTGGGCACTGTGTGACCCCAAGGGACGGCAGCTGGAGCGGAGCCGTGTCCCCAGTGCCACTGTCCGGGCGGGCAGTGTCCCTGCAGAGCTGAGGAATGAGGTGGGCAGCGTCCCTGCAGAGCTGAGGAATGAGGTGGGCAGTGTCCCTGCAGAGCTGGCAGCCCTGCCCAGCCGTGGGCTGGCACATCCCTGCGGGCAGGGATCACCAGCAGCTCTCTGCCCCTCACACCAGGGCAGCCCTGGGCAAACCCCCGGGAAACGCCGAGGGCAGCTCGCTGCTCTGAATCCCTGGGGGAATAAAGCACACCGACTGCACTTCCTTCATGGTGCAAAAAGCCATGCTTTATTCACATAACTGGTTTTTATCCAGTTTTACAGGCCTCCTGTGGGACTCCCATTGCTTGCCAATTACTTTATTGGTTATTAACAAGTTGTTATCCTGTATTGATTGGTCACTCAAACCCCCAGGTGTACATGCAGGAAAAGTTGTGTGTGAGAAAGAGTTTTCATTTTTCTATCTAACCTTGTAAAAAACTTGCCTTGTGCAGGACTTTGAGACTCCAGCCACTATAAAAGTAGCAGTTAAGTTTCAGATCTCAGAATTTAACCACTTAGTAGCAATAAGAACTTTATTTTCTGGAGTCAGGTGTTCTAAGCGTGCCATCACCTCGGAGCCACCCCTGACATCTCCAGGGTGACTGGCACAGTTTATGCAGGTCTAAGCTGTTGCTCACCCAGGAATAGATTGTCATGTTAACAAACTGCTCACACCAGGATTGCTTTCACACGGGAACTTGCAAAGTGCCAGCTTCCCTTAGCAGAAATGACAGATTAGCTACCGATACAACAGAGCAGGCCTGATTTTATGAGACCTTTTTCTTATAATTTTTCCACTTTACTGCAACAAATCCCGTGCAGAGCATCCCTGGGCAGGCAGAGCTGAGCTCTGGTGGCTGCCATCCGCCTCGGAAGGGAATGCCAGCTCCTCTGAAGACACCTGCGGGGACACGGGGCTTGCTCAGAGCCACCAGTGACTCATTTACTGCCCAAACCGTTTGGGCCGTTTCACACCGGGTCTAAATTCCAAATGACACCTACCCCTAAGGCTTTTCTATAAAGGGAGCTGGCAGGCATGGCACGGTGCTGATCTGCTTTGCACATTTCCCTGCTCTCCAGCCAGGCTGGTGGCCACAGGCAGCTGCTGACCCAGCACTCTGAGCCCTCAGTGCCCAGGAGAGATGCAGGGTCACTCCTTGGTGGGGTACTGGGGGCAGCTACCACACTGTCATTGTCACCGTTAGAAATGAAGGGATGGAACTCTTTTCCAGCTAGGAAGGATTTATTGCTCAGACAAACATCAGTCTCAGAGGCTGGGAGATTTTAGAGCAGCCAGCACTCGGCCATAGCTCAGGGGCACTCACAAGTTCTCAGTCACAAGGCAATGCAGAACTTTCTAACCCAAAGGACAGTTGCACAGGCTTTATTCTGCTTTTCTAACCTGTCACCTTTACTCACTTCTGCTGCACTGCAGGTACTTCTGTCCAGTGGCTTCTGTCTCACTGCACACGTCTGCTTCTGTTATAACTTCTAAACTCTCAGCTTATTCCATCCAACCCCACCCCTGCATTATAAACCCTTCACCACCTTACCAGTGCAGTTCCTCACTCACTTAAGGCATATTCTCACTCACAGCTATAGAAACATAAGTTTATGATTTTTCTGCTTAATATCTGTATATTGTATTTTTACATCAATCCAAGCTTCTTCCAGGGCTGCAGATCAAACTCTTCAGTGTCTGTAGAAGTTTCTGTTTTTCTGATTCCCACACCAGAGTGCAGCTTTCACCTTTGTGCAGTATTAAATCAGAAAAGTCCTTCAGCGAGAGGCGTTCCTGCACCTCTGCGTGCTGCACATTTCATATCCTGGATACTTTATGGTGTATGCAAAGAGCAAATACAGCAACAGCTGAGGTTTACCTTGCAGAGGGAAATGCCCACAGCCAGAGCCAAGGTGACCTTCACAAAGTCACTGATTTTTGCACGCTCAGCCCGTGGGGTTCAGGGTCATTGCTGTTTCTCCCACGGCCCTTCCTCACACGCTGCAGAGACCCGAGAGGGGAGAGCTCCTGCAGCTCCTTGAGGAAGGAGAAATTCACTTATAGGGGCAGGGTCTGCAGAGACCCTGAGAGGGCAGAGCTCCTGCAGCTCCTTGAGGAAGGAGAAATTCACTTATAGGGGCAGGGTCTGCTCTGTGCAGGTGAGCAGAGCAGGGGGCTGGCCCTGGGGAATGGTGACATCCAACCCCCAGGGCTTTGTGTCACCGTAGCACTGACCCCAGCAAAGCTGGGACAATGTCTCCCAAAGCAGCCCCAGCCACCCCTGGTGAGCCCAGAGTCACCGAGAGCTCCTTCCCTTAGCCCAAGCAGGCTTCTGCAAACACGCCTGAAAGTTGGTCAGAAATGGCAGAGTTTCAGATTGGAGCCCGAACAGGGCACCAGGGAGGGTAAATCCTGCAAGTGCCAACTGCCCAAGTGTTCTCACAGGGAGCATCCAGAATGCCAAGGCCTGCCTTGATGCTCTGGAGGGTTTGGTTGTCAGAGCCCCTGAACAAAACTCTGACATTCTGGTATTAATCCAAGATTTCTGGCTTGTTTCCAGATTACAGCCTGGCCTGGGAAGAGTTAACAATAATTTCCCTGCTGCCCTGCAGGGAATTCTCCTGCAAAAACATCTGCAGGCAGCCAGAAACAAATACCTGCAGAGGCAGAGGAGCATGGGGCATCTGAGGAGCTCTGTGCAGCTGCAGACAACAGCAGCAATTCCTCTGCTGGCTGTGTGTGAAGCCAATAATGGCTGTGGCACGCTGGCATGGAGGGGCCAGGGGCTCAGGATCTGAAGTCACTCTTTCAGTCACTCTGTCAGTGACAGAACTTTATTTCTCTTTCTCTACTTTATTCAAATCCTGCATCACAAAGGCTCATTAATGCTCAAGCAAACAAAAGCAAAGCAAAAAACTCAAAGTGCTGAGCTCTCTGGTGGTGAGGGAGTGCTGGAGCTGGCATGTCGTGGCCCTAGACTAAAAAATTCCAACTGCAAGGACATAAAGAGCATGTGGGAGCTCCTGCAGCCTGCAATCCATAAATCACAGTGTGCATCTGGGCTGGGGAGGATGTGAGCTGCTGCAGCTGGTTAGTGAGCACAGCTGCACTTGGAGTGGGCGCTCCAGGTTTTTGGATGGCTTTGGAGCCTGTGGGATGGAGCCAGCCTGGTGGCACACGTGGCTCTGCTGTTTTAGGGACACAGGTGCTATTCCAAGGCAGTTGTGCACCTTGAGCTGTCAAGTCCATGACCCAAAGGATTTTGTAATGACCCGTGGGCTGAGGCCTGAGAAACAACACAAACATTTACACCTAAACCTCAGCCACTAAAGAAGTAAAAATACCCCAAAAGTCACTATGCCAAGTCGAGCTGCATTTCACATTTTGCTTCCCAGCCACAGGGAGCCAGAGCTGACCCAGCAGCAAGCTCCAAAGAAACCAAATAAATACTTGCTCAAACCAAAAGTACCAGCAGCAAGCAGTTAACATCCAATTCTAAACTGGAGTTTCATTTCTTGGAAGTCAAGTGGGAGCTGTCCCCTGCACAGAAGGGTCCAGAGGGCCTGGATGTGATGTAACTGTTGTGGCACTGCCAGCCTGCTGTGAACCAGCTCTGCTGGGATCACTTCATTCACCAGGGCTGAGTTCATCTCCAGGGCTGCCCAGATTAGGGCATGGAACTGGAAAGAAATTCCTCGAAACTCAGGCTCAGTGCTCCCCCTATCACAGAAAAATTGCTCACTCTCAGTCGGGTGAGGACGTGCCACCTCAAATAGGTTCTGTGCTTTGAATCCTGCCTGACTCAGTGGGAAGGCTGAGGAATAATTTGGGATTAGTTGTATGAACAAGGCCATCTCCACTTTCTCTGTGTCAGTTCATAAAAATTTGTTTGTTCATGAATACATTTTCCAACTGAAAATACAAAACTTTGACTAATTATTTTCCTTTTTAGGCTGTTTTCTTTAATATTCAGATGGAAAGATGTTCACTCAGCTGGTGATGTGGGAAACAGAAGAGCACAACCAAGCTGTAGTGGCTTGACTTTGCCTTGCACAAGTAGAGGTGAGTATCTGAAAACAAAGTTTTAAGTTATTTTTGTAATGGAAGCCTGAATGATATACACTGAATGGAATCATTCTAATGCCTAAATCTCCTATTTTTGTCAATTTACATTTTCTGCCGTTTGCTCTGTTCCAATGGGCCACAGCAGGATCATATTTAGAATGATAATAAACTCAAAAAGGCAGCAATTGTGAGCATTTGGTATTCATGGAATGGAGAAATGACAACTGGCACTTTCAATGTAACAGTTTGAGAGGCTGCAACTTTCCCAGACAGGGCAGAATCACAGAATATTCTGAGTTTCCCATCAGAAAATGTTGATTCAGTGGAAGTTTGTTGGACTGTTTCTGGTGGATCCTTGATCTTAGCAGCTCCCTCCATGCTGATGTGGAATGAATCCTGTTTAATTGATGCTGTGAATGGCTCCTTCTTTCTCGTTTTCTCCTGCAGCTCAGGAAAACAGCAGCTCCACCTTTGGCTCTCAAGGGCTGTGCTGGTCAACATGAAGGTACAGCTTACTGTCAACAGGAGTTTTAAACTCCTGGGGCTCTTTCTCCACTCCAAAGAAACTCCCAGATGTGAGCACAGGGTTGTCAGTGCTCAATGTGGGTTATTTCCCTGCATTCCCTCTCAGCTGACAGCACCACGGGTGTGTAAATTGGATTATTGCCATTTTCATCACCAGAGCCTTCCTCTGGCAAGCGGCTCCTGTGCACCCTGGGAATCCCACCGTGCATCCTGGGAATCCCACCGTGATCCTTCTCTTCCAGGACAGGCTCTCCCCGTTCTCTCTGCTCCCAGGAGCCCCTGATCCCACTGGGTGCTGCTGCCTGCCTCGGCAGTCTCAGCACAGCCACATCACCCCCGTCTCCAGACTCTGCTCCTTTCCATGTCTGTTCAGCTCTGCAGCCAAAAACCCCCTCCTTGCTTCTAAATTTACTGATGTTTGACCTTGCTTGGGACGCCTGGGGCTGTCCCTGCCCCTCCTGCTGCAGTGCTGGCTGCTTTTGTGTCTCCCCGATGATTTCCCTGCCGGGACAGCAGAGCTGCTCTGCAGCTTCCCTGGGCCTCATTAACTCCTGCTGCAGTCTCATATTTCAGATGCCACTTACAGGCTTTGGTCATAATCTTCAAAGTGGTTAATGGATCAAGCCTCAGCTACATTAAAGGCTGGATTTTGATCTGTGAGCCATCGTGACAGCTGCATTTCCTTGGGGCAGTGCAGATTACAAAGCCCAGGAGGAAGTGTGTGAAAGGGAGGAATGAGGTGATCTTAACTGGGAGAAGCAAGAGATGGGAAAAATATTGGGGAGATACTGTACAGATGCAGACATTTCAAACCTGAACTGCTCCAAGCAGAGATTCCCCCTGCATCCCAGCAAACAAACCTCAGCACTGTCCTCAGAACAAATCTTCAGTGAACTTTTCAGCTACAAATTTTAATGAAGAACTTTAAATGCAAAGTTCTCAAGCAGCCAAGGGCTAGGACATCTCTTCTCTCTTGTCCTCAGACGTGTGGCTGCATTCACAGAATGCCCCAGTGGTAAGAGATTGTCTGGAAGCAGAACCAACAGCAAAAATTAACGCAAAATATTCAAAAAGAAACAATCAAATACAGATGGGGAGTCTCTTCTTCAAGAAGGACTTTCTGTGAAGCTGCTGCCGAATACTGAATACAACGTTTACTTCTGAAGATAAACCAGAGCTTTTCATCCCCATTCTGAGCTAAATTAGTGCATTTCAGGCTCAGCGTTTATCCAAACACAAAGGTCCCGCTGGTTCATCTCCCACGGAGGCTCCAACCGGCCCAGTGAGACTGGTATAAACACTTTGTAAAGGCTCTTGGTTTAGTTTATGTCGGCTCGGGCTGTGTTTATGGCAACCCAAAATAAGCTGTTCTTGCACCGGGCTACAAATGTCAGCCGGCATCTCGCACGGTGCGGGCTCGGGCGGGCGAGCGGGGGAAGGACCGCGGCTGTGCCGTGCCCGCCCGGGCTCTCCCGGCAGCTCAGCTCGGCTCGGCTCGGGTCAGCTCAGCTCGGCTCGGCTCGGCTCGGCTCGGGTCAGCTCGGCTCAGCTCGGCTCGGCTC
>VWZV01015347.1:104227-134199 GCA_013397155.1 Irena cyanogastra | reverse complement strand
CAGCCCAGCCCAGCCCAGCCCAGCCCAGCTCAGCCCAGCCCGGCCCAGCCCAGCTCATCCCAGCCCAGCCCAGCCCAGCTCATCCCAGCCCAGCTCAGCTCAGCCTGCGCGGGCCGCGTCCTCCCCCTGGCGGCGGGCCCGGCGCCCCGAACGGATCCGTCCGTCTGTCCCGAGCCGGCCCTGGCAGCGGGGACGGGAAGCCGGCTGTTATTCCGTGTTCCGACATCCAGAAGGACAGCTTTATAAAGAGAGAATTGCAAAATTCATATGAAAAACTGAATTTATAATCGTTTTGGAATAATGTAACTACGAAATTACCAGCAAACATTGCTGGTGTAGTCGCTCCATAATTGATAATGTGCTGGCTGCTGGTATAGAATCACAGAATCCCAGACTGGTTTGGGTTGGGAGGGATCCCAAAGCCCGCCCAGTGCCACCCCTGCCATGGCGGGGACACCTTCCCCTGTCCCAGGCTGTTCCCAGCACCAGGGCAGGTCCCAGCCAGACCAAGTGCTGACACCTTCAGCAGGCACCACCCCTGCCCTCCCTGGCTGTGCCTCTCCAAATGTGCCCAGGAGGCTTTGTGTCCACCTTCACCTTCCCAGCCTCCCGAGGTCCCAGCCTGTGGGTTCTTTGTCCCCTTCCCCGTGTGGATTCTTTATTCTTCCCTGTTGGATTGAGCTTTTTTCTGACTCAGAGATGGGGTAACTAAGGGGCATTTAAAAAACTTTTATTCTATTTTCAGTTTATTTTTTCTCAAAGTTTACATACAAATACACACTATGTAAACCTTCTAGCACACTTTAAAAAGCCTGGCCTGGGACACTGTCAGGGATCCAGGGGCAGCCCCAGCTGCTCTGGGCACCTGTGCCAGGGCCTGCCCACCCCGCCAGGGAACAATTCCCAATTCCCAATCTCCCATCCAGCCCTGCCCTCTGGCACTGGGAGCCATTCCCTGTGCCCTGTCCCTCCATCCCTTGTCCCCAGTCCCTCTCCAGCTCTCCTGGCTTCACGTTGCCATAAGGATTTCAGTCCTGCCATCCCAAAGCAATGCAATTGCTGGGGTTGTTTTTCTGGCACTGGTACTGGGGTTTTTCATTTAAAATGTGCTGTAGAAAGCTTGGTGCCAGAGAAGCCCTCTGCTCTCGTGCTCCACCCTGCCAGGGCAGAGCTGTGGGTTCCATCCAGGGACAGCAAGGATGGGCAGAGGCTGGAGCAGCTCTCCTGGGAGGGAAGGCTGGCACAGCTGGGATGGCTCACGAGGAGAGGAGAGGAGAGGAGAGGAGAGGAGAGGAGAGACCACATCTCTGCTAGCATGGCAAATAAGTTTTCATCTCCCCTCTAGCCTTTTTAAAATCCAGCACTCCAAGATGGAGAGAGATGGTTTACAAGGGATGGAGTGACAAGGGGGATGGCTTCCCACTGATACAGAGTTTAGATCAGATGTTAGAAAGAAATCCTTCCCTGGCAGGGTGGGGAGGCCCTGGCACAGGGTGCCCAGAGCAGCTGGGGCTGCCCCTGGATCCCTGGCAGTGCCCAAGGCCAGGCTAGACATTGGGGTTTGGAGCAGCCTGGGACAGTGGAAAGTGTCCCTGCCATGGCAGGGGTGGCACTGGATGGGCTGTGAGGTCCCTTCCAACCCAAACCAGTCTGGGATTCCATGATTTGCCCGTTCCATACTGTGCACATTGCCAAGTGCAAATGGAATCTGGCAGCTCCCAATTCCTTCTCACTGGAGATGCATCTCATCAGGATTCCCCTCCTCCCAGGGGAGCACAGTGCTCTAAACTGAGGGATGGCTGGGAGCAGTGCTGTCCCCAGGGTCAGCACCAGGGTGGGCAGTGCAGGCCACTTCTGGCAGTGCCCTCAAAGAAAATCTGTAGGAAAGTGTGGGAAATGAATTTGTAGGAAATTTTAAAGTGTGATAGAAGGTTTACATAGTGTGTATTTGTATGTAAACTTTGAGATAAAATAAACTGAAAATAGAATAAAAGTTTTTTAAATGCCCCTTAGTTACCCTATCCCTGAGTCAGAAAAAAGCTCAATCCAACAGGGAAGAATAAAGAATCCACACGGGGAAGGGGACAAAGAACCCACAGGCTGGGACCTCGGGAGACTGGGAAGGTGAAGGTGGACACAAAGCCTCCTGGGCACATTTGGAGAGGCACAGCCAGGGAGGGCAGGGGTGGTGCCTGCTGAAGGTGTCAGCACTTGGTCTGGCTGGGACCTGCCCTGGTGCTGGGAGCTCTGGGCAGGGTCTGCCTGACCAGCCCTGGCTGGACTGAGCCCCGAGAGGAGGAGAGAACAGCCCTGAATTCCAGGTGATCCTGAGTTCCCTCTGTCACAGTTATTCCCACTGCTGGTTAAACTGCAGGGGATGAGAGAAAGCACTTCAGGAGAGACTGGCAGAGGATGAAGCATCTCTTCCACCCCGAGGCCCAACAGGTCTTTGCTGATCTGTTATAGAACAAATCCTAATTGTCATTCCGTGTCAAGATGGAAGAAACTCCTGTGGCTATCCAGCTTCATTCTGGAGTTGTGCATCTGCCTTCAGGGCTGGGCTCCTCCTCTCTGATCCCGGCTTTTCCTCTGTGTCCAGGAGCAGAGAAGTGCCCAGGGTCAGGCAAGGACAGGTGACAATGCAGGTGACATCCCTGCTCAGCCCAGGGGTGCAAGGTGGGCACTGACAGGACACATGAATCTGGACAAAACTATTGCAAAGTTCATTCTCTCCACACCTAATCCTTCAGCCCACTGACACAGGCATTCTGGACATCCTGCTCACATGGTCTGCATTAAAGCATTATGAAATCCCAAATTCTAGAGTCAGATGGTTTTGGATTGCTCTGCTTGTGGAAAGGGTTTAATTTGAGTGCACGGAAAATGTAAAATACTCTGGTAACAGCTTTAGCAGGACTGCACAGCGTGCATTTGCTTTGTTCATCAGCCCTGCTGGCTGCCTTCTGCACGTTATATTCCCAGCCATGATAAAACTTCAAAACATGAGTTCAAACTTACTGACTTCCCAGAACAGACTCTGCTCTGTAAAATACTTAAAGGGATTGACGTGAAAGGAAATATTCCTGAAGACCTCTCTGCTGAGAAACCCCAGGGTGAATAAAAATAGCTCTCTTTTTCCAAATACACAGCTCCTAGGAATGCCTGAGCCTGGTCCTGAGTGCAGAGAGGGAAAGGGGGAATGGGGAAAGGTCAAGCATACAGCTGTTGCTTCTGCCAGGAGCTTTCTGCTTGCTCCACTTGATGAGCTGAATGAGCCTTTTAGCTGCTTTTAACAGGGATCACATTTTTCAGCTGATCTTTTCTGGGTGGAACAGATGAGCACCAGCAGTATAAATATGGAGTTAACCTGAAATGGGATCTGTTGGAATTCACACATCCCGTCCTCCCTGGTACCAACAGGGTGGAAAGGGCCCTTGCACTTTCTGCATTTCATCCTGCATGGACCACTGTCACATCTTGTACCACGGGGCTCTGCCTGGTCATTGTTCAAATATAGAACTGCTCCCCTGATCCAGTCACGCTCCCAAGTGCAAAATTAGACCCGTGGCTTTCTAGGATATAATGATGAAAAGAAGCTGGATTGTATTCTAAGAGAACTCTCTAAAGTTACTCCTCAAACAGAATGTGATTTTAGTTTGTTTAAATTTATTCGAGATGAGGAAGGCAGGGAGTGGCTAAAGAAAGTCTTTGTCTCAGTATCTTCTCTTGTTTTAGAAATAAATTGCTTTTTTTCAGAGACCACACAAAAATAAGGGCATGACATATGGACAGTGGTCTTGTTCTCAGAGAAATAACAGGAGGAAGGCTGATTTGTACAGGGTGATTCCCCTAGCTCTGCTTAACACCTTTCAGCAGTTTCACTCACCCTTTTTCCACAAGTGTTTTTTCCCTCAGTTTCTGTGTAAAACCCAGAAAGAGAGAAGTCAAATAGAAAAACAAACCAGAAGTTTTAGATTTGATTTGGACAAGTTTAGTATTGCCAAGGAGTCTGTGTTTCCCCTTGTACTGCAGCACAGAGACAGAGCATCACTGACTTGCAATTCATCTGATCAGTCTCCAAGTAGTCCGCAATAATTCCTTGGGAGCCCTTTTCCTATCGAGTTATTCTTTAAAAAGAAAGGAGAACAAAGCAAAACGTGGGAGTTGTGCAGGCTGTGGGATGGCCAGGGCAGAGTGGACAAGTGGAGGTTTACAGAGGACTCCTGGCTGGGAGCACTGAGCCCAGGTGCTGTCACAGCTCCCTGGGGCACAGGGGCTGCTGCTGCCAGCTCAGCGTGCCCTGACACCGAGCTGGAGGGGAGGGACATCCTGGGCTGGGGGCTGTGCCCAGGGTCACTCTGGGGCTGCCAGGCTGGAGCCCTCACCTGTGTGCCCAGGGCTTGGCACGGCTCCCCTCACCCCTGGGCCTGGCTGGAATTCAGAGGGAACCATCAGCACACTGGGATGGGGAAGCAGATGGAAAGCTGAGCCCTGCTGCAGCTGCAGGACACACATCTGGAGGGGTTTAGGATGTGTGCTGGCAGAAATGCACTGCAGCAGCCCCTGTGTCACAGGGATGACCAGCACTGAGACACTGGAGTGAGCACTTTGTTACATTCCCTGAACCCTTGTTGTTCAGTCTGTGCTCTATCAGTGCCCCACTTCTCACAGCTGCAAGGGCAGAGTTCCCTCCTTTTCCTCAGTCCCACCTCTCCCACTGGCTCCCCTGTCTCCAGAGGCAGCCCAAGACTGACCATAGATTATTTACCTGTGTTTTCCTCTGGAAGGCTCCAGGGTGGATTGCTCAGGACTCTCCTGAATTTTAATCATTTTCATACATTTTTTAAGATCAATGTGTCCCCCCACCTGGTAGACACCCCCTCAGTTAGCAATGAGCCAACCAAATAAAACTGATTCAGCCATTTCCAAGGGTGACCCTTGGCTCAGAAGAAGTTCCTGTGACTTTTTCCTGATAACCCCAGGGCTCCTGTGCTTCAAGGGTTGGAGCTGCTGCCAGTTCTGGTCACTTCTGACTCCTGAGTGTCTCCCACACAGAGGCCCTGGAGATGAAGTGCCAGAGGGCACACACACACTGTCAGCCCTGGGAAAAGGTTCTGTGACCTGTTGGCACCACAGCTGAGATCTGTCACACAGAAAGGACAGAATTCAGCTACCCTGGACAAGCTTTGGTTCTCTGAGCCATGGAATTGTCCTTTCCCTTTCCTGGATCTCCTTGTGCATCTCCCAGCTTTCCCAGCAAGCTGAATGCTCTGTTAGCAAGCAATCCTGACTGACTCCACGGAGCTGGGGAGAAGCAGCCCTGAACTATTTCACTGAAGGCTGTTGTAATTCTGTCCACAAGGTTCCTAAATTAAGATTGTAACAACAAAATTAACCCTAGCATGTCCCAGTTTTGATCTGTGTTCTAATGTATTCTAACAATTGCATTTTCTGGATGAGTTTTGTCTAGGAATTCACACGCTTCACCAGCACTCTGCAGCTGTAGCAGTGCCCAGGTATGAGGAAGAATTAACAATTTTATTCACCAGCACTAATGGACTGGCCAAAGCCCCTTTCCTGCCTTTGTAGCAGGAGGTTCCATTTCATTAAATGGAAATTTAATGGAGCGGGCTCAGCCCTTCCTTTATCCCCACGGAGGGGAAGAGTTCCCTGTGGCCAGCAGCTGAGGAACAAGGAGCTTCTTGGCTTGGAGAGCTGCCCAGACCCCCCCGGGGAGCACAGCCCCTCAGCTGCACCCAGTGACCCCAGCGAGGCAGAGCAGTGAGCTCCAGCCACCCCACAGCACATTCCTGCAGCTCAGCTCCTGCTCCCACCCCTGCACCCGGGTTTCCATTCCTCAGTGCAGCTCCTGCCCACAAACCTGCTCATCAGGTTGGAAATGTGTTTGGCTCTGAATGCTGCAGTGGCAGTTACTCCCTGCACCAACCCTGGGAANTGATAATAATAATAATAATAATAATAATAATAATAATAATAATAATAATAATAATAATAATGTGAGTCTCAGATGAGTTATTGCATATTTAACTACCACATTACCAAAACAGGATGGCAGTGAGGGAAAACAAGCCCTACTTCTGAGCAGTGACAGGCTTTGTACCCCATTTTATTGAGTACCAAACACTGGAACCAAACACCATCCTTCTCTTAGGTGACTCTGTCTGCTTTTACAGTGTCTGCATGTATTCCAGAACAGTCCTGAATAATACATGTTGTACTATCCTCCAGGAATTTGGGATGTTTTGGAAGCCCAGGGGCTGCAGCTCTGAAGTCAACCACAAACACACAATTTGATAAACCCTGCAAATACACCAAGCCCTGTTCCTGTTCTTCTNTCTGCAGCTGTAGCAGTGCCCAGGTATGAGGAAGAATTAACAATTTTATTCACCAGCACTAATGGACTGGCCAAAGCCCCTTTCCTGCCTTTGTAGCAGGAGGTTCCATTTCATTAAATGGAAATTTAATGGAGCGGGCTCAGCCCTTCCTTTATCCCCACGGAGGGGAAGAGTTCCCTGTGGCCAGCAGCTGAGGAACAAGGAGCTTCTTGGCTTGGAGAGCTGCCCAGACCCCCCCGGGGAGCACAGCCCCTCAGCTGCACCCAGTGACCCCAGCGAGGCAGAGCAGTGAGCTCCAGCCACCCCACAGCACATTCCTGCAGCTCAGCTCCTGCTCCCACCCCTGCACCCGGGTTTCCATTCCTCAGTGCAGCTCCTGCCCACAAACCTGCTCATCAGGTTGGAAATGTGTTTGGCTCTGAATGCTGCAGTGGCAGTTACTCCCTGCACCAACCCTGGGAACAGCAGAGGCAGCAGCCAACACCCAAGGTCATTCCCAGCCCCAAATGTGAAAACATTCCTGAGGTACTTCCCATTTGTTATTGCTTCTATCCCTTTTCCCAGTTTGAAGCTGAGTGAGAGCTGCTTCCAGGAAAATAACCAGGGCCAGAGCAGATAATGTGTTTTATCCTGGTGTACACTGAGGACAAAAATAAGTGATCATTTCTGAAAAATAACATCTTCCTTCTGTAAAGGAAAAAAAAAAACCCAAATAATTCTATTTATTCTTCAGTTTTCAGGGGCAGTCGATTTTTCTCCTAATTTCACACACAACCTCCTTTTCCCTATCTTTTGCTAGATACCAGTGTTGTGCCATTTTCAGGCTCCCATGGATAAAACACCCTTCTAGATGACTCCTTTCATTAGTGTGACTAACCTTGGAGACAGATATTTATGATATAATGATGACTAGGCTTCCAGCTGCCTGAATCTTAAAGGAAGAATTTTTTAAAGAAGACTTTAATATTAAGCAAGCCTGTTAAAGCTGGTGATAATAATAATAATAATAATAATAATAATAATAATAATAATAATAATAATAATAATAATGTGAGTCTCAGATGAGTTATTGCATATTTAACTACCACATTACCAAAACAGGATGGCAGTGAGGGAAAACAAGCCCTACTTCTGAGCAGTGACAGGCTTTGTACCCCATTTTATTGAGTACCAAACACTGGAACCAAACACCATCCTTCTCTTAGGTGACTCTGTCTGCTTTTACAGTGTCTGCATGTATTCCAGAACAGTCCTGAATAATACATGTTGTACTATCCTCCAGGAATTTGGGATGTTTTGGAAGCCCAGGGGCTGCAGCTCTGAAGTCAACCACAAACACACAATTTGATAAACCCTGCAAATACACCAAGCCCTGTTCCTGTTCTTCTGGGATGTGGCACCTGGGGACACGGGGCACTGCTGGTTAATGGTTGGACTTCCTGATCCTGAAGGTCTTTTCCAGCCTAAATCATTCTATGATTCTTTGAGTCCATACCCAAGGTGGTGTAAAATTGGTCAAATAAACATGAAGCACTGGGGAAAAAATGCCTTTAAGGTGAAGTCTCATTGCTCAAGTGGGGTAATTCAAACAGCATTTCCACAAGTGCCAAAGGACTTGGATTTACTCTGATTCCTCCATCAGTCCTTAAGATCTCCAAAAGTCACTATTTTTCATTAAAAAGTCATCAAGTGTTGGAATAAACCAGCCAAGACTCCATTTTCTTCATGCAGAGAACAGAATCTTTATTTTTTTAGGTCATATTTTATAGGGTTATTGTATAGACCATATTTTATAGGGTTACCAGAAGGCACTGTGTCATATTTGATTGGTTGACAATACATTTACACCTGGTTTATTGGTCAGTACATGATATTTTGCATATCTATCAAACTTCTGTGGTTTTAGTTAGTTTACATTTTTTTTTCTACTAGTTCTCATGGGATAAATCCCTTGTTATTGCAGGTGCATTTGGATTTCACCCTCAGAATAGATTGTTGTGTTAATGAACTCTCACTCTCATAATAGCCTCACACAGGAACTTTTAACTGCAATTAGAAGAAATGACAGGCCAGCTTTGGCAATTTAGCAGAGCAAGGCCTTTCTTCTATAATTCTCCCCCTTTTTGTTAGTTTAAAAAAGGCTCCTGTGTTCTGATGTTAAAGCAGCTCACTTTTGTGAGGGTATTATCTCATTAAGGTTATCACTGGTTCTCTGTTAGGTATGGCATAAGAAACAGAAAAGACTGATCACAATCAACAAAACTTACCAAATTCTGTCATGTCATTGACACGGGGTTTTGCAGCATGAGGAAACAAAATAATAATGTCCAATGTCTCTTAGGGAAATGGAAATAAATGGCCATTGTTTTAAAGTCCAAAAAGTTAATTCCCCTTTCTTTTTGTTTTAAAGACAGCATGCATGACTCCTGCTAAGAACATGAAGGGAATAACAAAACAAAACAATATACGGAGTGAAACAATAAATTGACAGCAATCAGGAATAAGTCAGGCACAACAATTAAGAATATTTCAGATAATACACATAATTAATAACACATGTGAAACTGGATGATTATTAATCACTAAAATACTGCACCATCACCTCAGAGTCTGCAAAAACTGACAAACCTTGATTCAGGGAGGAGCTGGATCATTATTTCCGGATAATAATTCCCAAACTCGCTCTAAAAATAGGTTCAGCTGCCATATATAAAGGGTCAAACTGCCAAGTGAAAGTGACTTGAATCTAGTTTTGATACAGAAAACATCTGGGTTTATTGGCAAAGTCTTCATCCAGGTAGAGCCAAGGCCTGGCCACCGCCCAAACTCCAAGTGGGAGGGAATTCCCTGAACACATTTTAAAACAAGGCTCTTAAGAATAGCAGCTATGAGTAAAGGCCTTGGGGTTAAAGGCTGATCAAAGCATCTAGTAGTTGGATAACTCTGAAGTTTTCTTCAGGATAGAGATGCTTCAAACACAGCAAACTGCTGGAGTGCTCCTGTAATAACAACTGGGGAAAACCACAAGACCAGCAGTTCAGAGGAGGCTTTCAATGAAGCTGAGGTATCTTTTCTTGGAACTCTGAAAAATACTTACAATTATGACACAGCATTGGGTCAAACCACAGAGCCAGGGCAGGGATTAGCCAGAGAGCTAACCTGGTCTAAGAGATGCATAAACAGCTAGAGGACAAAAGAGAGGGATCCTGAAATGACAAGTGTCTTTTAGAAAATTACACAAAGAGATGTTAAAGCGTATAAGAAGCTGGCTATAAATACAGTAACAACATCATAGGAATAATGTCTATTATAAAATCAGTAAATTCACATCATGTAATCAATGTATTAGAGGTAACCATCTTAGGCAGCTGAGATAGCACCTTTCTAAACAGTCACGTACCTACAACAGCAAAATGAAACAGAGGAAAACACTAAACCAGCTTATAATCAACAGCAGCCAGAATGTAGAATCATCACTGACCCTTCTGTGTCATCCGTGGAAGGTAAAACAGCAGAGATTGAAATGAGCAATACAATCTTCAACAACATCAAGGGTGGACACCTGCATCTTCTTTATCCCCAAACAGGTGTTTGTCAGCGTTTCATCACAGCTGTTTTAGTCAGAGTCATCTTATCTCTTAAAAGAAAACAGCTATATATCCTGCAATGTAGAAAGGTAATATTTAACTGTCTTAGATTGCAATGCAAGGTGTAACCAGAAGTGTGTATTCTGTCANGGTTGTTCTGTACTACTGCATTTTATTTAATTTTCCTAGTAAAGAACTATTATTCCTACTCCCATATCTTTGCCTGAGAGCCCCTTAATTTCAAAATTATAACAGTTCGGAGAGAGGGGGTTTGCATTCTCCATTCCAAGACAGGTTCCTGCCTTCCTTAGCAGACACCTGTCTGTTCAAACCAAGACATTAACAAAATCTACAATAACTCAGATTAAACAACACTCAGACTTGGTAGAAATTTATTTTGACAGGAAAAAATGAACTTGATAGAACTCAGCCCTAAAAGAATATAAAATTAAGAATACAATTTAACATTACCCAAAATCTGACAATACTGGGGCTTACCTTTACATAATTTTGCCAACACTTAATTTGCACTAAATTAAAACATAACGAAATTGAAAATAAACCTCAACAAAACTGGAATAGAACAGGAAATAGATTAAAGTGAAGAACAATTAAACAGGACATTGTTGAAACTTAGTAAAACTCGAACATAACAGAGATTAAGTCAACAAAATCAACTGAAGATAACTCATCCTTAATCAAATTAACAGAACTTATATAACAGAACTCAAATCTGACAATACTGGACCTTAACTTTGCTTAGTCTTAATAATAAATCTGTAGACAATCTGTGAACATAATTATTTGTCTGGAGGGATTAAAAAGGGTGTGACAATTCCATTGTAAATTTATGTAATGTAGATTCAGGTATAAGGAAAGATTAAAGATTACTCGCTGCAAACACTTTTAGATACATAAATTTCTAGAGTTGTGGCAATAAACCAGGTGCGTGATTAAAACAACTTTGTCTGCTTGAGCAGTAAAATTTTTTTTTTGGTGAGCTAATTATTTTCAAACTTTAAAGAACTGCTGCAGATAAAATTCAAGGGTATAGGACTTAGTTAAGAACTTAAAATTAATTGCTGCAAATAATCTAGGGAGAGCAAAGTGGAGTTCCTCTGGCCCCATCTTCAGGAGCCACCACCAGAAAACACATTACATCTTTGATCTCTTCCACACGAGGAAAGCAATCAGCACAGATTAGACTAAAAGTGTCTTATTAAAATCAGTTTAAATCAATTAAATCAGGTTAGATCAAGAGCAAAAAATCCAGGAACCTGATTTTTTTAAAAATACAGTTTTAGGAGAGGCTCTTCACCCCTGGTTTCTGAGGCTGGCTCAGGATTTCCCTCTGACATATTAATTTTGCCTCCTGTCCTAAATCTTTTCAGTTCTGCCCTCATAACCAAGGGCAGCCTTGAGATTATCTGCATTGCCACCTTCCCCTGCCTGAGATCCCTCTGGCTCTCAAGCTGAACTCCCCAGCTCTGCACATCAAATTTCTTTATTTGCTGCCCGTTCTCTGCTATTTCCATTTCCCAGCAAACACTCTTCCCTCCAGGCTTGTCTTCTGTGGACTTCTGTGTTTGCTGGAGCCCAAGCTGAGAACTGAACCCCCGAGATCCAGCCCTCCATCTGACACCAGCAGTTCTGTAAGCCAAGGATGTCTTTGAGAGAATTAGAGAGGCTCTGCAGAGCAGCTCAACAGAGGCACGCCTTGGAGGCTGAACGATGGATTTGGGAGCACATCTGGCTGTCCTGGTCCATTTTTCATTTATCTATTTACCTGGTCTAAGACAACACCTAGGTGTTGTACAGCAGCTGTGCCTGTTTTGCTCTAGGAGCACTGCACCAGGGAGGGCCCCTGACAAAAACCTGGTTGCCAAGTGGAAGAAGCAGGGCTATGGGAACCTCTGCTGCCTGTGCTGCATCCAGGCTCGGGGCACCACCTTTGGGACCGACTGCCTCTGCAGGGTCCCCAAAAGCCAGCTGGAAGTGGTGAGTGTGCAGCCTGCTCCTCTGCTCTGCAGACTTGTCCCACCTTGGGGACAGCAGAGGGGTAGTGCTGTTCCTCCTGGTCATTCCCTCTGCCTTTGCTGGTGGAATTATGTCCAGTTGGTGCTGAAGTTACTGTCAGCTCTGGCATTCATTTGAGGTTGTTAAAAGCATGGGAAATAACACCAGACTGTGGAAACCCTTCCCACCCAGAGCCATTCCTTGCCTCGAGGTCAGAGCCTGCTGCTCTGGCTGTGGCTTGGCTCTAACACCTCCTCGTGTTTGTTTTTCAGGGCAGAATCATTGAGTGCACTCACTGTGGATGCACAGGCGGCTCTGGGTGAAGCCTTTTGCCAGCAAACTTGTTTTTTTCAGCTCTGAGGGACATCCTCCCCCTCCTCCTCAATGGACTACGTGTGCTATTACAGCTGCTTTCTGTGATGAGACATTTCTGTATAATAATTAAAGCAGCAGCATGATCACCTGGATCATGCATAAATGGGGGGTGCTTTGGAACAGGGTTTTGTGTAGCCATTTATTTTAAAATAAAGCTTGCCTTCCTGGAAAAAAAAATTTTTTTTTTGCACTGAATGTAATTCTGAAGTCACACAAAACATGTAAGTGGGGTTTCCAGCCACTCCAGAGATCACTTGGGAAGAAAAATCATCAGGGGAAGCAAAATCTGCTGTGTACAACATTACAAAATAGAAATAGCCTCTCCTCACACTGAGCAGTGGAACTGGGGTATTTAGCACCTCACCTGGAAGGTGACAGAGCACTGGCAAACACATCCTGAAAGGATGAATGGAAGCCTCTTCTGCATTCAAATCAGAGTTCATGTGAAAGTGTTAAGTGTATGTTCTAGGGAGAGCTATTCCTAGATTCCCTGAGAATGCACCACAAGATTTTATAAGTAATCAATTCAAAAACCTGGAAAACAGAAGAAAATTATTTATTTCTACAGAGAAGATCACACCTCTTATGAATTATGAACTATGCATTTATATAGCAGGCCATATGTGCTCATGAATAAATCCTTTTTTGAGACTCAAGACTTTGGTAGCTGTTCACTAAGTTAAACTTTACACATGTTAATGAGGAGAGGCCTAGGAAATGAAGATAGTTCCTTCCTAAGTAAAAGTCTTGCTTAAACCAGTGAAACCCCAAGACCTCAGTACGGTTTTGCAATGTCCATTTGTATTTCTGAGACTGAAATCCTTAGAACAACTCGAGAATATCCCAGGAGAAGAAGAGCAAGACCAAGCTGTGTGCACGGAGGAGAAAAAGCTGCTTCATGTGTTTAGGATGTTGTCACTTAACAGGAGCATTTAGGCTGAAGATTTTTTTGGTTTTGGCTGAATTAAGCAACTAGCACTGAAAATTGTAAACAATATTGTAATTGTTTTGTATTGTAATAACAATTAGCGTTGTAAATTTAGCATTGAAAAATTATATGATGATACAATTATGAGGAGAAAATGGTTTCATTTGTATTTAATTTATGTGGAGTTAACATGAAAAGAGTCAAAGTGAGAGCAACTTATAGGCGTTTTCTCCTGTAAATTTTCACCTTTACAATTCCGAACACAGAATGTTTGCACTGCTGGGGAACCCCACAGTATCTGGAGGTTTTTTTAACCTTTCAAACCACCTCAGCTGCATTACTGCTCCGACTTTAAGCCTGTAACATAATTAAAGGAACTCTCTTAACAGCATATCTCACACACACACCTTTGTCACAGCTGTGAACTGGGATATGCCTGTTCCTATGCTTTTCTACCTCCAAGCCAGCACCTTTCTGTGACCTTTTACTCATCGTCAGCTTGTAGTTTCTCATGCAATTAAAGTGAGCCACGCTTATTTTTAGCACGTACAAATATTCTAGGAACTACAGAACTGTTTGTCATGTGTGTTGGTAGAGCCCAATTGTTTTCATTTGTTGCTTGGTGGAAATTACCATGGAATTCAGTTATCTTTTTGTTGTTGGCAATGCTTACATTTCTTAGATAATTTCTCCTCTCCTGTGAGTTACTCCCACTGCTCCTGACAGGCATATCCCTAACATGGCTTTGCACAGCTTTAGGTGAACATCTCTTCAAAGAGTATTTCTCATAATTATTTTTGTACTTCTGTGTATTATTTAATGCAGCTGAAAGGATGCTGTTAGGTTTATATCCACATTTCAGTCTGAGGTGGGATAACCTCATTTAGCTCACTCTCCTGGATCCTCTGCACTATTTTTGGTGAAACACCTCATTGGAAAAAACAATAAAGCAGATAAATCACTGTAATATTAACACAGATTTTTTCCCATTAGATATCTATCTTTCTGCAGAGAATTTATGTCCGAAAGGAATGTGGCTATAATATTTTCCATTAAATTATCATTCTGCTAAATCTTTCTTGGCAAAGGTTGTGGTAAGGTGCAACAACTCAACTGCTTGCTTGACAGCCTATTCCAGGAATAATGTAGAGGGGAAAAAAAGTTCTACTCATTACTTCAGTAATGAGACATTGGGGGGGCAAGGTTTTAATCCCTTTTGCTTTGGCAGGCTGCAAACAGGACACCAGATGGGAGATATTTAATAAATAAACACTGCAAAGGCTCTGATCAACCTATAGCCAAGTCCTGACTCAGCCTCCTCTTACTGAAATCACTTGGAGCGTGGTCAAGTACAGATAAAGACCTCATTTCAGCTGAGGATTGCTGCATCCAAACTAGGTTAGGAACCTGCTGCTGGGAGCCACGGCAGTGTGAGAGGACAAGGCAGCTTTGCCTTGAACTCTCTTCAGTCAAGCCAGCCTAGACCAGTCCATTTCCTCTGCTTCCAGCTCTGGAAAACTGGGTAAAGCTGTTCTAGCACCTGGATGTCTCTGCTCTGCCACTGCCCTCTCGACATGCTGTTTTTTTCCCAAGACTCTCTTTCCTTCCCAGAGTTAACTGGAACAGTCAGGAGGCGATGGCCCCTCAACAAGGTGAAGCCTTTGGTGTCAGATGCAGCTGCTCGATGTCAAACATACACTGAAACAAAGTGGGCTGGTCATGAATCTCAAGTGGAGGCTCCAAAAATCCATCTGACCCAGCCCAGTAGGACTGTCCAGCAAAGAGGTTTAGTTGTGGGATCAGCTCCTCCTCCGGAGTCACAGCTGTGTCAGAGTAGACAGGATGGCACAAGCATTCAACTGGTGTCAGCAACATCATGGGATGCCTGGGCTTATCGAGTCCAATCATGTTAAATTAATAATTGATTTTTTAAATTGCATTTTCAATAAAAAATGCATAGAGATTTTTGGTCACTGACTCCTCATCAGTAAAACTCAGATTTTGGAATCGGTCGCGTAAGTGGCTGGGAGCAGTGTGCGAAGCATTTGTAGCAAGGGAGGAGCCCGGGCTGCAGATTGACTGCGGCAGATGCCTGAGGCCAGACAGCTGATAACAGAGCCAGCGAGCCGCAGCGCTCTGGGGACAGTCCCGACCGGGGCTGCACATTGTCCTGCGTGACCCCAGCGCCCTGCTCAGAAATAGCAGCAGCAGAACGACCAAATCTGCCCCTGCAGTTGAATCTCCCATTTTAGGGGGACACCAGAACTCCATCAACACTGTGCACATAAACAGCTCTGCTGCTCTCATGGCACGGTGCCTCTGGCACTCCAGGTTATGGAGGTTGTCCTAAAATATTTGGGGGGTGTGTGGTGTCAGAGCCATCCTGCAGCAGAGGTCTGCCATCAAATGCTGCTGTGATTTTTAACACTGTGGCCAGCTTAACAGCCATAGCAGTGGGCTCAGGGCTGAATTGCCCGTGTGACCAGGAAATGACACCTGGAAGGTGGGAAAAAAGTATCCCCGCTGGCAGCCAGCAGGTTATTCCATAGGTTGTTTTAAAAAGAACACAACAGCACAAGGAGGAACATGCATGTTCTCGGCATGTCACAGAATATGCTTTAGAGGGTGCTTTATTGAGACACTTTCTCACACTGGTTATGTCGGGTACGGCCTCACGGTGACTTCATCTGCACTTTCACCTTCCCATTCCCACGGGACACCAACCTGCTGCTCCAGGCACTGAGTCCTGAAGGGCCCCCCTTGTACCATGGATGTTGTGGATCTTTATTCCACAGGACTTCCTGAAAAACTGATTTCAATCATCTTAGAGAAATAGAGGGATGATTGTGTAGCTGCAGTTCTTAGTTAGCAAAGGAAGTTCTTTTTGCCTGATTCTAAATGTGGATATCTGTGCAACAGTCATGAGCTAACTCATCACTCTCATACTATTATACACATTAAATAAGTAATTATTGGAAATCTCATCACCTAATTAGAACAAACCAAAGCAGACTAAGCATCTGGAATCAGTCAGTATGATTGCTTCTCCTCAACCAGACTAATTTTGCCCTAGGAGACTGTATATAGCTAATTTAGCATAGACACACTCTCCAGAAAAAGAATGACAGCCAGCAACTGGAACAGTTCTCTACCCACAGCTCCAACCACTCTGAGGAAAACAATGCAACAACATGGGTTGCAAAATGAGATTTGTTGTTTTATTTGGTCTTAAAATGATTTGGCTCTTCATCCAACACTTCTGAGGACTGTCTGTGTTAGGAAAGATGCATTGCTGAAACAACAGGCTACCTTCAGCTGGGAAGGCGCTGGAGCTCCTCTGAGCACGACCCCCCACAAATTGCTCTTCAGCCTTGGGATTTTTGGGGCAGACATTGGACCTGACATAAAATTGCATTTTCCTTGTGTGCAAGAAATGCAAAGACTTTGTACTTCCACCTTGTTTTCTGTCTCCTTTGTTTTCCCTAGGAAGTACTGAGCCAGGAATAGATGTCATGCTCCTCACTTCTGTTCTCCAACTGCAAGACTATCCTTTGCCTAAATATCAAAGAGAAACTTGCAAAACAAGAACTACAAGTTTTACGAAGATACAGCCAGCCAAATTAATTCTTGAGGCAAGTACACAAACTAAATGCTGTTGAAAGACTCTTACTAGCTGCTGGGGGAGAATTTCCTCCATTATAATGAAACAGCTAAAAATATCCTGTATTATAAGAACACTGGAGCTCAACATGAGGCAGTACACTTAGAGAGGATGATTAATTGGTGTGTCACCAGCAGTAACACTTCTTGAGTAAAGCATTTTCACTCACTGCTGCACCCTGGCCCCACTTCAGCTAAGGGAGAGTCCAGGGGATGATTTGAAGTTCTTTTAGATAAAGAGTTTTGATTTGCTTAGGGCAATTTATCGGCTGTATCAGCCACAAAGACTTTTTATGACAGTAAATCTACAGGTGCCACCAAGATTAAGCTTGGAGTTTCCTGGGGTCATGGACAGTTCCAGAAGTACAACCAGCAAAACACAAGAAAAAGTTAGAAAAGTTTTATTACAAGAGGTTTGTCAGTCTGAAATTCCTGAGTCCTATTACAAAGACTCAGAAAGAAGACAGGTTTTATTACTACAAAAAAAGTAAAGATTTGATGAAAAAAAAGATGATATATGACTTTGTTTCTGCAGCCTTTGTGAGTGACATTGATCTGTTGGTTGTATTTTTTTATGCAGTGAAAAAAAAAGATGATTTATAAGCTCCTTACCTCCACACGCCATTTTTCTTGCCTTGATCACCTGAAAACAGCAGTAATTGATTGAAGTTAAAAGTGGGACTACTTGTGAACAGGACTGTAATGTATCCAAGGCAACCAGAGGCCATGAAAATTATGCTGGACTAGGACTATGACAGTAGAGATTTAAAAAGTAATTAATGGGAAAAAATGCTGTTACTGAGGAAAATGTTATTATGAGTTCAAAGCCCGTTGGTGACGCTGATGTTTTACTGAGAGGCTCATCCCCTTTTCACAACTCGGGATGGGTTTAGTTCTGTAGAAAATACAGCATGTTATAAACCACACCACACAGACATGCAAACACTGCACTCGAAACACAAATAAACCCAAGTCCATCTTAAATGAGCTGCGCTTAACAGGGAGGAAAAGACACACGTTGTTACTCATAGTCTAATTAAAGAAACTTAACAGTGCTATAATATTAGATTTACAGCTTGAGGAAAGGTCAGTCCAAAGTGTCTCCACGATCTGCCTCTCACACATTTCATTCCTGAGCCCGGGGGCTCGGTGGGGGTTTCCTGTACCTGATGAGCAGGAAGGGAAAGACATTTAAACAAAAGGATGACAACTAATTGCGGGTAACGCTGGTGTGTTGTATTTGCTGCACTATCCAGGCAGGAGTGCAGTTTGGGGCAATAACTGGCCACTAATTCATTCACAAAGTTCCCAGGCAAAAGGGAGAAGGTTTATGTAAAACATCCTCAGAACGCTGAACTAAGTGGTAACATTACTTCTGAGCTTCGCGTACGCACAAAAGCAGACAGCAAATTCTGTTCAGCAACTTGAAAAACTTTTTTCCCCTTCCAGTCTCTCGGCAGTCGCGCGTGGAAGCCCCGCGCGTTCGTTGAGCGGAGCCCTCAGCGCTGCGGGAGCCCCGGGAGCCCTCACGGCCCCGCGTCCTCCATTTCCTGCGCCGCGGCGGCGCCCGCGCCCTGCCAAGATGGCGGCGGCGCCTGAGCGCGGGATGCGGCCCCTGCCCGCTCTCCTCGGGTCATCCCGACCCCCAAGGCCGTTCCAGCCCCGGCCCGCACCGCGGGCTGTGCCGAGCGCGGCACCGGCGCCTGGCGGTGTCCGGGCAGGGCGGCGTGGGGAGCGGGACGGAGGTTGAGGGAGACCCGGCTGGCGGAGGCTGCCGAGGGATGGGGCGGTGGCAAGCCCCGGCAGGTTTCGCTGGGGCGCGCGGGGTTTCCCCCGGAGGTTTTGCGCTGCCCGGCTCGGTGCGGGAATCTGTGCGGGACAGAGGAGCGGGGCTGAGCGCGGCTCCTCGGTACAACATGGAGTCACCGCGCGGAGCGGACTAGGCCGGGCCGAGCCGGGCAGCGACAGGCAGGGAGTGAGGCGGGCAATGGCTCCAACGCTCCCGCCAGCCACTCGGGTGTGTGCACCGCTGCCANGTGCGCACAGCGGCGGGGCGGGGTGAGCCGTCGGGCCGTGTGCACACCGCGTGTGGCGCAGGCAGCGGGACCGGTGGGTCCGAGCGAGTGAGCGGAGCGGAGTCGTGCGGGGGCCGCGGCTGCGGGGAACCGGACCGCAGGTACCGCCGGGAGGCCGTGAGGGAACCGCAGGGGAGCGGCTGGGGGTCCTGCGCGGTCCCGAGGCGGCAGCGAGGGCACTGCGCGGGACGGTGATGGCGCTGGCGCACTCTGGCCTAGCGCGCGGGAAAGTACGGCCGGGCGGGTGCCGGCGCCATTCCCGGCCCTGTGGCGCGCCGGGAAGGCCGTAAAGGCCGCTAGAGCCGTGAGGGCCGCGGGCCTGGAGAGGGCGGCGGGTGGCGGCGGGTGAGTCAGGTCTGGGTTCCGGGAGCGCCCAGGGAGCCTGCGCCGCTCGGGGGAGGGAGGCCGGGGCGCTGGGCGAGGGGGGAGCCGCTCTGCCCGGCCCTGGCGCAGCCCGGAGGGGCCTCGCACGGTTCTTGGCCGGGGGTGGTGGGTGGCGGGGCCGGGGCAGTCTGCACGTGGCCGCCTGGGCGTGGGGAGGGGGAGCCCGGCCGGCCTGCCCGTGAGCCAGCGACTTTGGGGTAAAGAACGTCTTGTGAGTCTGGAGACTGCTGAAAACGGACTGGAATTAAAACCCTTCTTTATTAAATTGTTACTTTTCCTTTTTTAAATTTAATTTTGAGGCCCCGCTAAACTCCCGTCGGCGGAGCCGAACGGGGCCGCGGCCCGCGCACCACGTGGTTCCCCACGTGTGGGGCGCTGCCGGAGACGAGAGGGTCGAGGTGTCGCAACTGATTGCTCCTGCCACGGGCACGGATGGTGGCCTGCTCTAAATCCAAATGTGACCTATAAATGGATAGGAAAAATAGTCTGTGCCATCTGCAGATCGCGGGCTGTGGGGCGGCCTTTTATTTGAGTTCCTGTCTGGCGTAGTTCTCAAGTAACCGCTGTTAGTCATTTAGGAACCAGCATTGTCACAAGGGTTTATTAAACCTAATAGTGAGTTCTGATTTCCTGTGTGCACTCAACGTGATCCCATTGCCACGCAGCATTGGGGTTGCCTAGTCCATGTTTCCTTCTTCAGTGCAAACATGCTTAGAGTAGCAATTCTGCATCCGTCCTCAAAGTGAAGAGGTTAAATAGGTTCACTAGGGCTGTGCAACAGTCCTAAGAGTTACAGGTTTAACCTGCCTTTTAGGCTAACTTTGTTACTGTCTGGGCTGAATGTTATGTTTTAAGCCTCACATGTTGCTCGTGGTGTTTAAGTTTAAAATTTCGTACAAATAGACATAAAAATTAAAGGAGAAGATGGTAAAATGTGCGTATTTGTTCAATAGGGTTTAGCCCTTTCCATGTTAACTAGTATGGATAGGCAGAAAGTGCTACTGAGTCACTCCTTGATGAACTTTTGTTCTCTTTCTTGTTTGTGTCAACAGAGATATCCAAGAATTACTTGTCTAAGTGGAGTCATGATGTCCTTTTGGCCTGGTTTCTATCCTCTCTTGAGTCTTAGTTAATGTTCAACAGTCCTGGGTCAGCTTGGCTGTGAAATGAATCGAGGGGTCCCAGATGGAGTGTAGAGATTAGCTTTTCGCTTCGGCAGGTTTCCTTGAATTTTCAGACTAGTTTATTCCGGAATTGGGATGCTGTTACCTGTGGGTCAGAATACTTAATTTTGTATCTTGTTCTGGTGAGAACAGAAGAGGGAGACAGGACCATCACTACTCTGCTGTAGCAGGTTTTCAGGTTACAGCGTGGAAACAAACTGCTGAATACTGAGTGGCTTTGGTGACAGTCATGTGTCCTGTGTTCAAGAATTCTTACAACATGTTGCTTGGTAAATAAAAACTCACAGGTGGTATTTCTTGTAAAATGAGTAATGCTTTGACTTCTCTTTTGAAATGAAATGCTAGCTTTTGATTAGCAGGCCTTTCTGCCTCTTTAGTGCTCCAGAGGACAGCAGGGCTGTACTTCCTGTCACGTTGGGGTTTCATCATGCTCGGCTCTGGCATGTCCTATTCAGGTGTGGTGCTGTGGGTTGGTCACAGCAGCCTGGGAAGGTGCTGCTGATTTCCCCACGGAGCCTCTGCTAGAGCTGCCTGGCTGGAGGGCTTTGCCTGTGCTGGCTGGAGCAGTGGCTTTTATCTGCTCTGTGCTTTGACTAAAGGAGTGAAGTCCTGCTGATAGCGGCTGCAGGTGCTGTTTGTAGGTCAAAAGAAGCACTGAGGTACAGTGAAGAGAGTTGCCCCTGTTCTGTTGGGCTGTTGGATCCTAAGGAACTGCTGGTATCCAGAACAGTCCAGAGTAATCTCAGAGGTGAAGTTCTTTTTATTATGGTGATCTTAAGTTAGTTGTATTTTAGTTTGTTAAAACAACTTCTTTGGAGGGCATCTAAAGCCATATGGCTAAAAGCCATATGAAATGAGGAGTGTTAGAGTGGAGCTTTGTGGCAGTTTTTTACATCATCATGTCTAAGAAGGGCTACTAAAACAGAGTTGATTATTGCTGAATCTTGTGCATGAAGGCTGGAGATTAACAGCACCTCTCCTGTTCTAAGAGTCTTGAATGTGTTTTAACTACAAAGCCACAGAAAGACATTCTTCCTCTTCAGAGTATGAGACAGGAAACTTCTTGTGTCAGAGGTGTCTCCTACAACTAGGAGAATCATCAAGAAACTCCCACTTTGAAGTTTGGTGCTCAAGTTGCACTTAAAAGCTTCAGGTGTGACCTAGGAAAGTGCTGTGGTGCCACAGGGATCTTTGTCATCAGTCCCTGCTGTTTAGCAGTATGGCCATCACAAAGAGCAAGGTCTGAAATTCATTCTTAATAATGTTTCACCTTCCAGCTGCAGTTATGGAGGTCTTCAGGAGGAGTTCAGGTAAATGACTGCCTTCTTCCTTTTCTAGAAAGTTAAGGTTTGAGGTGAGAAAGCATAACTAGACTTGAGTTTCTGGATGAGTTTTAGGAGCTAATTTGGGAGGCAGTGCCTTGCTGTATCCTGCAGAATTTGACCTGTCTCAGAAATGCTAGATGAGGCCGTAGTTGTAATTTGTTTTCCATTACCACTTTTCCTGCCCTGGTGAGGTAAAAATCTGGTTCTGGTATGTAAGAAGGGAGGGGACGATGACACATGGACAGACAGGACAGGCTGCTTTGTGTAACACATCTGAGCTGCGGAAAACAGTGATAGCTGTGACTGAAAACTTTCCAAGAAGACTTAGGTAGCTTTCTTACAGAAGGCTTACTTAAGGTGGCCTTGATAGATAAAAGGAACTGCTGGAAACTTGCCTGTGATGACAAAATGGAGGGGTATTGACTAACAGAGAAGTGTTTGAACTTGGGTGGTTTTTACTGTGCTCATTTTTTTCCTCTTGGAAGTAACTGAAAACTGTAATGGTGTCCAGAGTGCTTGGAGGCTCTCCATTTAAGGGCTTGTCTTCTGAACCAGCCTTTTCTGGATGCTGCTCCTTGAAGGTGGCTGTTGGCTTTCCCTGAAAACTGAATCCTTACAGTTCCCACTGCTGAGGAATTCTGCCTTCCGCTGAGGCTTGTTAGGATGCAGAGAAGTAAAACCAGTGTCAGCTGCAGCCGCCTCTCACTGGTGAACCTGTTTGCAGTTCCATATCCTTTACAGGAAGGATGCAGAAGTTTAACTTGGAAATTCTGGTGAAGGGAAACTTCAGGCAAACTAGGTGTGTTTAAGGTATCTGAGGATGAAGCAGCATGCTTTGTAATCACGTTTGTATGGCAGCTGTAACCTTCCACTGCTGTTGAGCTCTGTGGGGGGGTGGGGGAAGGGGCCTCTGAAGATAAAGGTTTTTAATGAATCTTACTCTGGCAGGATCCTTGCACAGTCTGGTGTTTGACTTAAGATTTCTGCATCAGTTTGTGTAATCTTTACCAGTTTGCTGTATAGCAGAGGAAGAGAAACTTGAGGTTTTCCTTTTGAAGGGTCAGTTAAAAAGGAAAAAAACTCTGAATCAGATGTAAAACTTCTCTTCTGACATTCCTTTGGAGCAGTGAGGAGTGAGTTTTTTTCCCTTGTGCAGCACCTGACCCGGACTGGCCGAAGAACAGACTAGCTGTAGGTTGCCATTAATCTTGGTATAAAAGCTCCCCCACTGTGTACCTGGAGCAGGTCTGGCTCACCTGTCAGACATTTGTCTTTTACCATGTGTCAACCTGACTGGTTCTGTCAGTGCTTCCTGTGGGGCACTGCCAGCAGGTCTCAGTCTTCTCACCTCATCCTGGAGTCTTGGGTTCGTGGTTGGGAGTGAAGTCTCTTCAGATGTGCTGCAGTTCTCTTACAGCTGGTGCCTACTGTTTTGCTCTTTTAAATAGATTTTATGTTGCCGTTTAATAACGCTTTAACGTGAAGACTGTTTAAAAAGAGTTGTAATGAAGTGAAGAATATGTATATATAAAATTCAGAGACCCCTATCTTGGCCCTCTTGGAAATGAAAAGCAACATCCACTCTGGTGCCTGAGCCCAGCTCCTGCAGCTGGCTGTGCCTGTGTTTTTCCTGTTCTGCAGTGTCAACATGGTTGCTATGAAAACAGGCATAAACAATGGCACAGTGAGTGCCAGCTACTGCCATGCTCGGCCCTGCCTGAACTCAGAAGACGCTGGAAATCTTGAACACTGAAATGAAGCAGAGAAGACTGAGTTATGTATGAAATCAAGTGAATCTCTTTAAGTGCTCCAACAACCAGTTTTAACTTTGTTTAGATGCGTCTAAGGTCTTCTTGTAGCTTTTTACTCCAGAACTTCATTTTAAGGCAAAATCCATCATCTGGTCCCACTGGAAGTTAGATGTGGAATTACAGAGATGACATACTAGAGTATGTACCTCTTGTATTTTAAATTCTCAGCCATCTACTGTGGTTGGAATAACCATTTCTGTGCAGAAGACCATCAGAAAGAGGAGCCGTTTTGAGGGAGGTGTGATAAAAAGCCACAGTAAATTTGTGAAACATTGAAGTACTTTGGAAATAGCTAAATAACAATTCATGTTTAGATGCACACTCTGTATTTAAGAGCTAATTCTACTTCATTCTGGAGCTCATGTGTTGTTCTACTGCTCCTGTAGTGGCTTTCTTCAAGACTCAGCTTCTGGGACATTCCTGTAATCTGGGGTGCTGGAGGTCTGGGAGGAGGGGAATCATTCTGTAGCATGAATAAACTGCAGGGTTGCAGGGGGATTACCTTGAAGGGGGATCAGGTAAACATGTCAAACATGCCAGATAATGATTCTCCTTCTTTTGGGTAAAGAGTAATGAATTGGGAAAGAGTATGTGAGGTATTTAAACTTCAGGAGACTTCATCAAAACAGAGCTTGACATGCATGTTTTTAGACTGATGTACTTTACACTTGTCTTCAAGCAATAGTTTAAAAAATACTTCAATTTAAATGTGTTAACTTCCTTGTTCTTTTTTTTTCTGGCTCTGGAAGTGTTGTGTGAGTGTAGTGCAGCTCAGGGGAGTTGTGGCAGTGTGAGCACAGTCTGGAACCTGCCTTGTCCACCGTGGGCTGTGCAGGCTGGCTCTGCTCATGCAGTACTGACCTCCATTCCCAGTTTGGGCTGTCAGAACTGCCTGTCTGATGCTTCCAGAGCATTCTAAGGATGTTTTTCCCAGTTAGCCTTCTACGTAGTTGGCAAGTGTCTGCTGTCTTAACATCTTAAAACATTTTCTTTCTTGTATACCTGGAGAGGAGTATGCATCCTGAGCCATAGGTTAATTACAAGTTGTAGTTTTGCTTTTCAGAGTTAAACTGCTGCTTAGGTCATAAAAGACCTAAAATCTTCAAATGTTAAGCTAAAGGGCTTTTGAATGCTTAAAGTTTAATACTGCCTATTCTTACACTTGGCTTCCAGTCAGTAGAGGTAGTAGCTGCCAGGCAGGTCCTTCAAGAGAAAATGTAACAACTACCAGGGGGAAATAACTTGTAGAGATTTAAGTTTCTGGCTTTTGAGTTGTAACTCTCAGCAACAAGGAAGAAGGTGCTTTACTGAAAGGGATAATGACATTAAGGCTGCTACTACAATAGTTAAAGGGATTTCTTTCTCTTTTTCCCCCTCTGTGAACATTTTCTAAGTTCTTGAAGTAAAGGGTGGCTACAAAATAGAGGAAAAGTTACATAGCACACTGTCTGTTCAAAGCTGTCTTACTCAAAGCAAAGTGGAGACAAACTTGTATCCTCTGCAGTGGTTTCAGTGGTCACGATCAGATACTGTACAAGAAAGTACTGACTTAGCTGGGAGTCCTGTATGGTTGCACTGCCTTTGCCGAGGGGCTGGGAAACCTCTAAATCTCTCATTTTAATGTAGCCTTTGGCTGGGGGAGCAGAAGGTGCTCAGAAATGTCTTTCTTGTTCAGACAGGTGATCTGCAGCCATGAGCAGCAACGAGTGCTTCAAGTGTGGCCGTACTGGGCACTGGGCCCGGGAGTGCCCAACTGGGATGGGCCGTGGCCGTGGGATGAGGAGCCGTGGCAGAGGTGAGTGGTGGCTGTGCTGTTCTGTTTGTTTGGACAGCAGATCTCAGCTGGCTGCTGCTGTGTGCAGTGAGCAAACCAGGCTCTGGCAGACCCGAGTGAAGAAGCTGAGACTCAAATGGCAATAAGAACCAGGGAAATCTGCATCTACCTCTGAGTTTAGCCAGGGGCTCTGAGAGTGAAGCAGACTTGTCAGTTCAGTTCGTGATTGGTTCTTAAAAGTATTCTGAACTTAATACTTATGCCTGTCTTTTTTCTTTTACCCATTTCAAGCAGGCTTCCAGTTCATGTCTTCATCTCTGCCGGATATCTGTTACCGCTGTGGTGAGTCTGGCCACCTTGCCAAGGACTGTGACCTTCAGGAGGATGGTAAGTATCACTAAATATTCCATCTCTTCAGTGCCACAGGCAGAGCTCTGTGGCTGAAGAGAAGGGTTCTGGGATTCCCTGGGAACCAGCCGTGCACGTGCCCTGTTCACAGCATGCTGCCCCTCGCGCTACCAAGGTTTTATAGTCTTGTTTGGTATGTTTTTCTTATTGTGGAAGCCTGCTATAACTGCGGTAGAGGTGGCCACATTGCGAAGGACTGCAAGGAGCCCAAGAGGGAGAGGGAGCAATGCTGCTACAACTGTGGCAAGCCCGGCCACCTGGCCCGCGACTGCGACCACGCAGACGAGCAGAAGTGCTATTCTTGTGGAGAGTTCGGGCACATTCAAAAAGACTGCACCAAAGTGAAATGCTATAGGTAAGGACTGACGGGAGGCAGCTGCCAGATGCACCTCGTGCTAGATGCATTCTGTGTCCGGTTTTGGTTAGGAAATTCAGCTTGTTTGAACAGTTACCCACTGTTGTTCAAAACTAAGGCTCGAACACTTATTAGCAAGGTGGAATACAGATTCCATGATGTATCTCTAGATGGCCACCCAGTGCAGGTGTTCAGTCATTTGAGCTGTGCAGAAAGGGTCATCTCCTTTGCAGAAAGTAGCAGGAGGTACTTGGCTGTAGCACAGAGATAGGTACCCTATGTCTTCTGCCAGAGCTAACAAACCCAGCTGTATTGCCCAGCTGACTGGCACAGCCAGCCCCTGCAGGAACACACTGAAGATGGTTTGGTTATGGGAGCAGTGAATAGAAGTGGGTGTCAAATTGGTTTGAAATGCCATCTTCAGTGTGTTGTCTGGTTTTTGAATGCAGGCATATACCAGAAACAGCACGTTCGTGAGAGCAGTATTCTTCACCCCCACCAACATTCCCTTCTGTGGAGGAAGGAGAGAGAACATGGTGTATTTGAGTTAAAACTAATTATTCTCAAAACAAGGCTAAACTGCAAGCATAAGCATTGGGAACAGGCAAAACCCAGGACACAATTGGGAAAAGGCCCTGCAAACACACAAAGCTGATGTGCAGTGATTCTGGCATATAGAGTGATTAATGTGAGTTGATCATTTGGGAGCAGTTCTGGCTCTGCTGAAGACAAATTTGCTTCATGTCAGAGGATTCTGGAACAGAAGCCTTGAATGCAGAAGCAGCACTGCATGAAACTGAAGTAGACAATGTCCTGGACAGAGTAGGATTGCTCCTGTGGGTGTTGTGGCTGTTGTGACCTAGGCTTTGCTTTTGCAGGTGTGGTGAAACCGGCCATGTAGCCATCAACTGCAGCAAGACCAGCGAAGTCAACTGCTACCGCTGCGGCGAGTCAGGGCACCTTGCACGGGAATGCACAATTGAAGCTACAGCCTAATTATTTTCCTTTGTCGCCCCTCCTTTTTCTGATTGATGGTTGTATTATTTTTCTCTGAATCCTCTTCACTGGCCAAAGGTTGGCAGATAGAGGCTACTCCCAGGCCAGTGAGCTTTACTTGCCGTGTAAAAGGAGGAAAGGGGTGGAAAAATCAACTTTCTGCATTTAACTACAAAAATGTTTATGTTTAGTTTGGTAGAGGTGTTATGTATAATGCTTTGTTAAAGAACCCCCTTTCCGTGCCACTGGTGAATAGGGATTGATGAGTGGGAAGAGTTGAGTCAGACCAGCAAAAACCCTCTCTGGGTTACAGGGAAGTGATCCTATGCAGGAGGAATGAAATTCTGGAAGTGTCTAAACTTCCTCATAACTTTTATTTTATTACAATGGCCTTGGATTGTCTGACCTCAGTAGCTGTTAACACCAAGTGATATCTGCATCAGGCCCTACCTAGAGCATATAGCTGAGTGGGAGTAAACAAACAAGATGCACATGCCTGTTAATGGCCATGAGAGAGAGAGAGAAATCTGAAATAAATCTAAAAGTAACAGTAATTCAGTCAGTGAATGTTAATGTTGGAGATACAGAATGCAATGGGAAGCTTTTGAATAAATATCTCAAAGTCAATCTGAAACCCAGACATTAGTGCTCATAGCATAAACAATTTGGAGCTATTCAGGAGTTGCAAATAAATGCATTTTCACAGAAATCAAGATGTTATTTTTGTATACTATATCACTTAGACAACTGAGTTTCATTTGCTTGTAATCGGTTTTTAAAGTAAGATGGTAAGAGCAATTGAAGTCCTAGAACATAGAAAATGTAATTTTAAACTATCAATAAAGCTGGAGGAGGAAGGGGAGTTTGGCTAAAGTTCCTTTTGTTTATTTTTGGTTTTCCTGTACACAGCGCAAAACAACATATTAAAAGGGGTATGTGGAGGTTCAGCTTGGCCTTTTCTTTTCTCTTCTACTGTGTCATGTTAAGGTCCTGTCTGCACGTGTTCATGGGAGTGTGGTCTGGATGGGGTGCTAACTGCATCTGTGCTGGTGCAGTTCAGCATTTAATGGAAAAACCATTAGAGGAGGAGGTTGCTGGAGGTGCAGAGAGTTCCAAACTCTAAGCAGGTCAGTTCTGTCCAGCGGTGTTTGAGCTGTCACAGTGGCACTAAGAACTTAAAGCATCTGCACTTGCCCTATCCCTTAGTGGCTGTGCTGGTTCACTGGGGGCCAGTGACCAGCTGAGAAAGGAGCTGATAAAGAGAGGATCTCCACATCCACTCAGCGAGTGAAGTCTTGGTGTGCAGGAGCTCTTGGCTGACCAGTGCTTCACCCTAAGACAACTGGAGAAGGGGTGTGCTGATGTCTGGAGTAAAGGTTGGGCTTTGCCTGGAGTGCCTCTGAGCTGCTGGCAGATCCTGCTCTGGCAGATCCTGTGGAATCTGCAGTTAGGGGCAGGGACGGTGTGCTGGGCTCAGCTTGTGTTCAAATTGTCACTAAAGGTTTTCCTTACCAGTCCCAAAGGCTGTGTGTGCTGTAGCAGTGAGAAATGGGCTGTGATGCTGTCCGTGCAGGGAGATGCACCAGCCTGGCAGTCTGCAGCTGTGTGGAGACAGCTGAATTGGCACTTGTGTGTCTGTTACCAGTACAGTTACGGTCAGGGTAACATTCCTGTTCATTTCGAAGCAAGGGTGAAACGTGTGGGTTTTCCTGGGTAGTGCAGGTACACAGCACATGGTGGTTCAGCCTGCTAGGTTGGGACAAATTCTCTGCACACAATTACCTTAGTTAAACAGCACTAAAGCTTGGACCTCTCTGATTACAAAGACGTGGAAGTCTTTGGGACTTAAATGACAACTATAAAGTGGTGTTTTCCTCTAAAAAATAAGTTTTTATACAAAAAAACAAGATTTAAAAGATGAGGAAAACAATCCAGGCTCTTAAGTTCCAAAAGGAGTAAATTACTTCAAAAGGAGATGTCTCTTCCTTGGTCATCTTTGTGTGACAACGTCGGTGCTGCTGTTCATAGTCAGTTTTTCCCAAGTGAACAGGAGCTGGGACAAGCCAAGTGGTGATTTCATACATTTTGGGACATGGGAAAAATAAATTCTTCATATGTTTCGTGTTGATCTTTTTCGCTAATACTGGGCCATTTCCTCATTCATTATGGCAAACTCATAAACTGGTTACAGAGAGCTGTTCATCGGGAATTGAGTAACAGGACAAAGGGGAATGGGTACAACCTGAAAGGGGAAATTTAGATCAGGTAATAGAAGGAGCTTCTTTGCCTGTGAGGGTGGGGAGGCCCTGGCACAGGGTGCCTAGAGAAGCTGTGGCTGCTCCTGGGTCCCTGGCAGTGTCCCAGGGCAGTACTGGAGCAGGCTGGGACACGGGGAGGTGCCCGTGCCATGGCAGGGGTGACACTGCTGGGTCCCCGCGGTCCCTCGGCACCCGAACTCCTCGCTGGGAGCCCCGCTAAGCCCAGGAGCGCGCATGCGCAGCGCGGAGTCAACGAATCCTGCGCGAGCGGAGCGCGCAGGCGCACTGGGGAGCGGGGCCGGGTTCAGTTCCGGGTCGCGGAGCTGCTGCGTGCACAGCGCGTTCGGCGGGACTGAGGGGCTGAGGGGCCCGGCGGGACCATGGTGAGTGCGGGACAGGGGCTGAGGGGCACGGCGGGGCCATGGTGAGTGCGGGACAGGGGCTGAGGGGCACGGCGGGACCATGGTGAGTGCGGGGCTG
>VWZV01015347.1:93398-104013 GCA_013397155.1 Irena cyanogastra | reverse complement strand
CGGCGGGACCATGGTGAGTGCGGGGCTGGGACTGAGGGACATGGCAGGACCATGGTGAATGTGGGGCTGGGACTGAGGGGCTGAGGGACACGGCGGGGCCATGGTGAGTGCGGGACTGGGACTGAGGGGCACGGCGGGACCATGGTGAGTGCGGGGCTGAGAGGCCACTCGGGACTTTTTGTCCCCTGGTGCCACTGCCTGGCGAGGGGCTCGGAGGGGGCCGGCCGCAGGCTGGGAGCGCTGGAGGCGAGGCGCACGGCGGGGTGGGCGTGCCTGAGGCCGCTCTGTTTGTGTCTTGCAGGCTCGCAACGCGGAGAAGGCCATGTGAGTGCGGCGGGGGCACTGCAGAGCGGGCAGCGCCGAGTCCTGGCTCACCTCAGCTGAGGCTGTGCCCAGACCTCGGACCTTGTCTCACACATCCCTGGCCGCTGGGCCTGACTGTACCTGATCTCACACATCTCTGCCTGCTGGCTGTGACTGGCTGGCCCGTAGAACTCACTGTTCAGCCTCTTTTAAAGCACCGGCAGTTTAATGATGCTTTTGGGTACTCAGTTGTGCATGTGCTGGCCCGGAAGCAGTGAGAGTTGCAGGGCACCCGCACACATGTACCTGGTGCTGTGGAGCTCCTGTAGCTCTGCTGGGTGGTTCTGTGCAGGAGAGACCCTGTAGCAGTGTACTTGTCCTCCTGCAGGCTGGGGGATAGCATACTGAAATGTGTTGTAAAGGGCTCTTGTGGTTTTAGGCAGTTCCCATTTTGGGAACAGATGCCAGGCCAGATAGGAGAAATCAGTCAGCATTGCTTTACTTGAGAAATGAACCATTGAGGATTTTCAGTGTTGAGAAGTCATTAGCTGGAAGAGCTGGAGGTGGTCAGTGAATGTGTTCAGGCCTTTGTTTTCTACAGACTGTAATTAAGTCCATAATAAACACCCGGAGCAAAACTGGTTCCTTTTGGGATGTGGATTTGCAAAAGTAAATCTGCTTCCTTCTCTTTAGGACGGCCTTGGCAAGGTTTCGGCAAGCCCAGCTTGAGGAAGGAAAAGTCAAGGTGAGATGTAAAAGCCCTGGAGGTTTGGTAGCTCAAGTCAGGCAGCCCTTGTTCAGAGCCCAGGTGTCCTGTGCTTGACTCCAGTTAGAAGGAAAATATTTCAGCTGACTGTATTTCACACCTGCACAGCCAGGAAAATTCTCCACTAGAGTTTATCCAAACCTTTTTTACTTTTCTGTTTCATACTGCATATTATGTAGAGAAAATGGGTTTCATACCTTTTAATTAATAAAAGGTGGAACTTTTAGTAAGAGGATAGAGCCTTTTAATGAAGAGTAAAACTGTGGGGAAAGGGACAAAATAACTGCACACAAAATCCTAGAAACAAGATGATGCATTAGTTTGTGTAACCAAACCAATTGAATGTGAAGAAGGTTGAGAAGAATGTACTCTGTAAAAACTGGAAAAAATTACATTGTTTGGTAGTAGCAGTTGAGTAAAGCTTAACCTTAAGGAGGTGGTGTGTATTGAAAGTGGTGAAACTGTCCTGACTGGAACATTTGTTATATTGGAGAGGATTATGGGGTGTCTTGAAAAAAACCAGGTGAGAGATTTTGGTTTGGATAAAGTGGATTTAAGTAGGTTTTTGTAGTCTGTGATAGTTTAATTTGTCATTTTACCTGTAAATCATTATTGTTCTCCACTTACTAAAAATCCATGGGAGCAGAAGGCCCTGGAGCTGGGTAGGATGATTTGGCATCAGTGGAGCAGTAAAGCCTGTGTGAAATGCTGAGTGTCAGTGCTCAGCTGAATTTGATGTGTGTGGTTTTCTGTCTAACAGGAGCGAAGGCCTTTCCTTGCATCAGAGTGCAATGAGCTGCCCAAAGCTGAGAAGTGGAGGAGACAGGTAATGGCAACCTGTGGGTTTTCTAATTCTGTAGGATGTAGAACTTTACTCTTCCTGTTCAGACAGCCTGCTTGTTTTCCACACTTGTCAGTAGCCTGACAGTTAAATCACAGAACATTTTCTAAGATTGTACAGCGCAGTGTTCAAAGTAGCTCCTACCATGTCAGGTTGCTGCAAGGCCATGTCCTGCTGAGTCTTCAACATCTTCAGGGATGTAGATTCCAGGTTTTTGGGGCTGCTGTTCCAATGTTTGATTATCTTCCTAATGATTTCTTTCCCTTTGAATTTAATCAGAATTTCTCCAGTTTCAACTTGTGTTTTATTGCTACTTGTCCTGTTGCCATGCACTTCTCAAACAATCTGGCTCTGGAAGCTGTGGCTGCTCCACTGATGAATTTCATCTAAATTTCATTTAGAAATGAATTTCTGTGTTCTTATTTGACTAGATCATTGGGGAGATTTCCAAGAAAGTGGCACAGATCCAAAATGGTAAGATTTCTCTAACTATGTTTTATTTTTTTGAATATCAAGCATGGTCATAAGCAGTTACAGTAAAAATCCCATTTCGCGTGAACTATGCTGTTTCCATTGCATAAATTCTGGAATTCCTCTGGTGTTTCTCTGAGCTGCTTGATATATTGTTTTTTTCCTCTCTAACAGCTGGATTGGGTGAATTCAGAATTCAGGACCTGAATGATGAAATAAACAAACTTCTGAGAGAGAAAGGACACTGGGAATACAGAATAAAGGAGCTGGGAGGTCCAGATTATGCTGTAAGTGTGGAATGTGTTGTATTGCATGGTTGTTCTGCTTACAAGTGAAGTGACTGCTGAGAAAAATATGTAACATTTAGTTACCCATGGATGGCTTGGCCAATGTTATTTTTATGCAGCTCCTAAAATGTTTGGCCATGTTTAAAGAAAGTTTTAAACTATGAACTCTGTTTATTTTCCAGAGGATTGGTCCGAAAATGTTAGATCATGAAGGGAAAGAGGTTCCAGGAAACAGAGGCTACAAATACTTTGGAGCTGCAAAGGATTTGCCAGGAGTTAGAGAGCTTTTTGAAAAGGAACGTAAGTAAAGAGCAGCTCTTCCCAGACATGAATCTGTGTAGTAGAATATCTTGAGTAAAATGCTGTTGTAGTTTGTGGGGAGTGCTGGTAACAGCATTTCTGAATGTCTTAGGTCAGCTCAGTGAAACACTCAGCACCGTGTTAATTTTAATTAATTAAATGCTGAGAGCACGTGTTTGCAATTAAGGAAATATAGTAAGGAGTAAACTGGTTTCTACTGGGAATTCCAAATGGTAAGGACTGATGTCCTATAGAAACTTTGCAGTATAAGAGGCAAACTTTATTGAGAAGTTGTAAATAGTACTCAGAGTTCAGGACTAGAAAAAGGGGCAGTTGGGTTGAACATCATTTTAGAAGCAGGAATGAGTTTTCATAATGAAAACTGGATGTAAGGGGATGAAACTTTGTCATGGAATGAGTGGGAATTGCTTGGGCCTGAATGTGAGACAAAGACAAATGATGGGAAGTACTCCAGGATGTGGGGGAACCATTGGGTCATGTACTGGAACTGGTTTGTGCAGGCCAGAGGGTGACACCAGTGCTACCAGTGCTGGCATCATGCTGGGTGTTGGCTGGCGCGAGGCAGCTGTGGGTGCTGTGAGGTTGGGGACAAGCTGGGGACACTCAGCAGGTGATGGAGGTGACCTGGTAGGTGACAGTGGTGTTCTTGCAGCCCTGCCACCCCCACGGAAGACTCGGGCTGAGCTTATGAAGGACATCGATGCCGAGTACTATGGCTACAGGGATGAAGATGATGGGATTCTGGAGCCCCTGGAGCAGGAACATGAAAAGAAAGGTATGTGAGATTCCAGACCTACACAGGGCAGCCCAAGAAGGGGTGATGATGGACTCTGAAGTTAAGGCACCTTTTTTTTCTGATGTAGAGGATTTAGGCAAGAAGTTTAAGTCCATTGGAAAAGCTCTGGCAGTAAAACCGTGCTGCTCTGGCTCGTTCTCAGCCACACTTACCATTTTCCTTTGCTCCCCAGTTATAGCAGAAGCAGTGGAAAAATGGAAGATGGAGAGAGAAGCTCGACTTGCAAGAGGTGAGGAGGAGGAGGAAGAAAACATCTATGCTGTCCACGAGGAAGAGGTAGGGGGTGGCTCAGGTGATGTTACTTTTCATGTGTCTTCTGTGCTTCCTTCTTGGACATGGCACTACTCTGCCAAGGGCCTGTCTGCTCCTGTCCTGCCCCTCTCCCCACCTGGCCCACTACACAGTTGAGTAAGAATCAGTAGTAGGAGAGTGCTCTTGGCCGGAGCTTAGGGAGTGCTGGAGGCTGGCAGGTGAGGACACACCTTTCTCTGGAGTGAGAAACACCTTGCTGTGGTTTAAGTGGTACTGTTTTTGTCAGGTGGTGTGTTGATAACACTGCTCAGTCTGGCTCCTGAGTACAACCTGCCTCAGTAACAGCACAAGCAGCTTTGGGGACCGGATAATGTCACGCTGCCACTGTGTGAAAACCCAGGGGGTGCAGGGCCTTGTTTACACTTGAATTATGATGCAGCAGGGCTTTGCTGGTGCTGCTATCACTACTGTGACAGGGCTGTTTCTTCTCCCTGCTTCCAGTGAGATCTGGAGAAGGGTGCTGGAAACAAGTTCTCATTTCTCAGTCTGTATCTAAGTGGGTTAAGCACAAGAGTAAAAAGGAGGAATCCATCAGATGGATCTGGTGGCTCCTCCATTACCTGTTTTATTTGTATGATCCCATAGTTCATGAGCCCAGCTTTTTGGTGTGGGACCAAAGCAGTATAGAGCTGTACAGGGAACTGGTGCCTATATTTTTAAAGCACTTGCTGTCTTCTTGCTTAGCTGGCTCCTCTTCTGTTCACAGCTTTGCTGTGGGAGCCAGAGTTATGGAAGGGCAGGAAATACAGCTTTACATTCATGCCCATGCCACAGCAGAGCAAAGGCCATATGAGGAATGGAAGCAGTAATGCTGAAAATGTCAAGGAGCAGGGTGTGCATGTGATCCTTGTGTTCTTTTGGTGCTGGGTCCTCTTCACTCATTCCTGTGTTTGTAGTGTTGACCATGCTTTGTTCCTTCTGGCAAAGCAAGTGCAAAAGGGTTTTTTTATGATCTCTATAGAAAATAAACTTGATGTGATTTTTTCACTTTTTAGTCTGATGAAGAAGGTAGCAAGGAGAGAGAAGGTGAAGACGGCCAACAGAAATTTATTGCACATGTTCCAGTGCCAACTCAACAGGAGGTAAGGCATGACAGCACTCAGCTGCAGAGATGCATGCTGGCTTTTGCAAGAGGCATCTTAATTTACATCAGGCCATCAGTAAAAGTGCCCTAAATTTGTGATTTCTGTGACTTGACTCTGCAGCTGTTTAATCACTCTTGCAAATGCTATAACCCTTTTCGCCTGTGAATTTCCAAAACCTTCCAAAGTATTCCGTAAATTGGGAAGTGTTGTGGTATAGCTGAGCATCTGAGGTTTCAGCATCTCAACTGAGCTGAATCCACCCTGTTTTTATCTCTGCAGATTGAGGAAGCTCTTGTGCGAAGAAAGAAGATGGAGCTGCTCCAGAAGTATGCCAGTGAAACCCTCCTGGCACAGAGCGAGGAGGCAAAGACACTGCTAGGATTGTGACAGTGCACCAGTGTCCTGGTTTGTGTGTAATCCCTCTGAAAGCAACAGGTTCCTAAGTTCTGGTAGCAATGGTTTTAGCTCTGAAAGTTCCTTTGGATGTGGAACAGACTGCTGGAATCACAGTGTGGTGTGCAGGAGGAGAACCATCCTGCTTTCTCCACTAGGATGACTTCTACTCCAGTGCTGGAAAAGGTCAAACCTTGGTGAACTTGTCTCTGCATCTAACAGCTGTCTTCAGTGCTTTCAGTTTGGGAAAGGGTCTGTGCAGTGGGGCCTCTTACAGATAGAACCACACCCAGTGAGCTCCTAAATCCTGGAAGAAAGCCCATGGTGCTCCTGCCATCCGGTCTGCTCTATTCTGACTGTAAGTGTGCACATCTTTTCATGCTGGGTGTTGTGGAGCTGAGAAGTAACTTACACTATTACACCTGCTTAGTTCATCAGAATAATCTGGAGCCTGTCTAGAGGTGCCTTGAAGGCAGATCTTAGGAGTGACTTTGGAGGAGGTTTGATTCTTTCTAAAATACATGCAGTGTCTAAAACCTGTTACCTTTTTTGTGGTTTGAAACTGTTGAGTTGCTTAAATGCTGGATATTCCAGCAGCTACTGTAAAAAACTTTGCAATACCTTGTTCAAATATTTTTATTAAAACTTATTTACAACCTGATGTCTGTTTTATTCTAGCTCAGAGGATTGTGATGATTCCCTAATGGTAGCCAAAGATTGAGATCATAGACAGCCATCCCTGTAGGGATTTGAAGCTCTGCATCCCCTACTGCTCTTGGCTCATGAATGCTGGGACAAGAGGCAAGGTAGAGCCTGGTCGAAGTCTTATGGATGACTAATATTGTTGTACAGGTCTCAACGAATGGCATTTGAACCTGGACATATGCAGCCATGGAGTAGTTCTGTCTGAGGAACAGAGTATTTAACAGCCAAGTCTGGGACTGTTCAGCATTTCTGGATGCTCTCAGTATTTATCTATTACAACGTATTGTGAATAATCCACTCCAGAACAATCCAAGCTCTAAATTATAGACACAGGCTTTGTGTTAATTGATGCAAGTGATCAAACAAAAAAAAATAGAATTGAAAAAGTGGAAAGCGTATCTGCAAGTTAAAACCTAAAAAAAACCCCCAGAATAAATCAAAAGCTCAATTATTGGTAGCAAGCAGACAGCTAACATCACAAACACATTCTTCTCTCTTCCTGGTAGCAGTGCAGCTTTCTCTGCTTTGTAAGAAAGCAGCAAACAATGCCTTTATGGCTTGTAATAATTTGTTGTAGATTTTCTTAACTATGTACTGGAGAGAACCAAACTAGATTTAAATGGAAAAACCAGCTGATTCTTATGGCTTGATACAGTCTGAGGGCTTGGTAATACCAATGGTAGATCTCTTCTGTCACTGTATGAAATCTATAAGATAAAAGAACACACAAGGGTAAAGGCAGATCAGGGACAGAGTAATGATAACAGAAATACAAAAGAAGAAGAAATGGAAAGAATGAGAAAAAACCAACAGGATTGTAATTACGTTCATGTTCAAAGGAGTATGACCAACATCACGATGTAAAAGACTAGTTTATTAGACAGGGCTGATCTCTGCCAACCAACATAGAAAAGGAATAAATGCACAAAAATGCAGTGTGTAACTGCAAGGCAGACTGGCTGCTGCCTGGCCCTGCTGTGCCAGATCCTCTCTCTGTAGCTCTGAGTGTGAAGCATTTTTGAGCTGAGTGCTCTTGGCTGCATCCAAGGGAACAAGTTGCAAAGTAATTATCTCCCACAGTGGCCTATAGCAAAATGCCTGTGTCTTGCCAGGCTGTGGGATTGCTGGAGGAGTCAGGGTGGGGAAGCTGCTGTGGTCGCAGCCAGGAAATTGATCCTATTTCTCTTGGAGAATGGAGCAGTGGGCAGGCTCTGCCTCAACTCTGAATGTGCAGCTGTGCTGGGATGTGTGCATGGTGCCAGGCTTATGGCTCATACCATCTCTGGGATGCCTCAGCCCTGAACACATTCAGGTTGTAAAACAAGTACTTTATGTATTCTTACTTGTCTGCTTCAGAGTTCTGCCCTGTGTGTGATCCTGCCTTGAGCACCAAGGGGATAAACTCTCAAATTGTTCTGTCTGCTGCATCGATTTGGGCCTGCTTTTGTCTCTTAGAAATGCGTTTGTGTGTTTCGTTTAATGCCAGCGGTGCAGACTGAAGGCCACCTTCCTTGTTCTGTGTCCTGGTGAGTGCAGTCACTGAAGGATCAGTTTCTCCTCGCAGTCAGAGGGGTGCTGAGGAATATTTGTTGGCAGCACTAGGAAATAAGTGGATTTACCTAATCTGCATTAGCAGATGAGCAAGATAAACAGAGACAGCTTTGCAAAGTATCCATTAACTAATGACATTTTCTGCTGCTTGTCTCACTTTCAAGTCTAGCTGCAGGGATGCAGAGCTGAGAGACTGTGGTGTTTGTGCATGTTAGGCTTTTTCCCAAAAAATTAATCACAGAATGGATCAGTCTGGAAGGGACCACTGTGGGGCATCTGGTCTAACCTCCCTGCTCCAGCAGGGCCATCCCAGAGCACAGGGCACAGGATTTGTCCAGATGCTTCTGGAGTAGCTCCAGTGAGACAACTCCACACCCTCTCTGGACAATCTGTTCCAGTACTCAGTCACTGCACAGGGAAGAAGGTCTTCCTGAGGCATCAGTTCCTGCCTGTTCCTCGTGTCCAAATGGTTGGCACCACCAAGCAGAGCCTGCTCCATCTCTTGGCTTCCCTCTCAGGCCGGNCGGGCCGGGGCGCAGCGAAAGCGAAACGGGCGCGGGGCGCGGCGGAGCGCGGCCGGGCCACCCGCCGTGCCCGGGGTCGGGGATGCCCGGGGGCGTCCTCGCTTCCCCAGGACGCCGGAACGGATTTCCCGAGCACTGCTGGCCGCAACTCCTGTCCTGGGGCTGCGTGTGCTCTGGTCTTACAGAGCGAAGGCGGGAAACTCGCTCCGACCACTGCCGGCTCTGTCCCTTTGGTTGTGCAGTGCGGCACAGTACGCCTTTCACCAAAAATTTCTTTGGAGTCGAAAGCGAAACAAAGCTGTTGACATCATTACCCCATTTATCATTATATCTATCATATATATATATGTTCAGTTCTTTCTTAAGTGCTTCCCCCCCCTTTAATACTTTCTTTTTCTTCCTGCTAGTGTTACTCATTGTAAAATTCCCATTTGTAATCTGTTATCTATACGTCTGTTATTTATATGTCGCAAAATTAACGTAAAGAATCGCACCTGCTACAAAATTATTCCAATACCACTATAGTTTCAGCAGTTTCATGCACCCACTCACAAAGCCTATACATGTGTTAGCAAGCCTTTAGCAGCATCTCTGCAGCAGTTGGGTTATTTCTGACATAGCTTTCCTGAAACGCGTGCAGGCTATATGGAGACAAGGACTTCAGGGGTCTCGTTCTTTAAATTAAAAGGGTGATGATTCTACAGAGGAGAGAGGAGAAGGCTTTAGGGGGGTTCTTGCAGGTAAAGACAAAAGCCCAGCCTAATTTAAACGAATAGGAATGCAATATATTTGCAGTGGTGACGTTATTAACCCGGGCTGGGTAGGGGGGCGGATTTCCGCTGTTGTTTGAGCTGCATCCCCATTCTCAGCGATGCCTGTCCCTGTGCTGTGTCCGGCTGCAGGAGAAACGTGGTGGGTGAATAGCTGATGTGGAACAAAGTGCTGCTTGAGTAGGCAAAGTGCCCTTCTCCTCCTGCACAGGAGACACGGCGGCAGCGGGTGCGTGCCCTGAGACAGCTCCGGTAGCAAAGGCTGTCCCACCTCCCACGGCTGCAGTCCTTTCTGTGCCCGTTCCCCCCATCACGCTCAGCCTCGGCCCTTAACCCCTCCCTTTTCATCACTGAGCATAAATCCCAAGGTTCCCGGTTTCTGTTTTAGGTTCGGGAGAGAAATGGGCTTTAGATGATAGGTTTTGTTCCGTGCTTTTCCAGCCTGATCCAGTAACAGTTTATTACTCAACAATGAAACGTCCTCTCTCTTTCTCTGCTCCTTGCCCTTATCACCCAGCTCATCCTTCCTCGCTCTCCTTGCGGNGGTGCTGAGGAATATTTGTTGGCAGCACTAGGAAATAAGTGGATTTACCTAATCTGCATTAGCAGATGAGCAAGATAAACAGAGACAGCTTTGCAAAGTATCCATTAACTAATGACATTTTCTGCTGCTTGTCTCACTTTCAAGTCTAGCTGCAGGGATGCAGAGCTGAGAGACTGTGGTGTTTGTGCATGTTAGGCTTTTTCCCAAAAAATTAATCACAGAATGGATCAGTCTGGAAGGGACCACTGTGGGGCATCTGGTCTAACCTCCCTGCTCCAGCAGGGCCATCCCAGAGCACAGGGCACAGGATTTGTCCAGATGCTTCTGGAGTAGCTCCAGTGAGACAACTCCACACCCTCTCTGGACAATCTGTTCCAGTACTCAGTCACTGCACAGGGAAGAAGGTCTTCCTGGGCATCAGTTCCTGCCTGTTCCTCGTGTCCAAATGGTTGGCACCACCAAGCAGAGCCTGCTCCATCTCTTGGCTTCCCTCTCAGGCCGGACATGCCCAGCTCCCTCAGCCTTTCCTTGTAAGAGAGATGCTCCAGTCCCTTCGTCCCTTGGCCAGGCAGAACCAGACAGAATGTTTCTTCTGATCTGTTACTAAATTAAAAACCAAAAAAGTTTTCTCCTCGGTCAGAGTGTTGTACTGACCGCTCTTCGCACTGCTGCCAGCCCCGGTGCACCGGAGGGGCCGGGCCTCGGGGGAGCGGCGGCGGCGCGGGGCTCGCAGGGCGCGGAGGAGCTGGCAGGGCGCGGAGGAGCTCGCATGGCGCGGAGCTCTCGAAAGGCGCGGAAGATGTCACAGAGCGCTCCTCCGCTAGCCCGGGGCTGACGTTGGCCCGTGACGCGTGTGACGCTGCCCCGTGAGCTCACGCCGGGCCGGGCGGGGCGGTTGCCGGCCCCGCACTCCGCTCGCCATGCGCCGGGCGCTGCCGCCGCTCCG
>VWZV01015347.1:67207-93131 GCA_013397155.1 Irena cyanogastra | reverse complement strand
CAGGTAAAGACAAAAGCCCAGCCTAATTTAAACGAATAGGAATGCAATATATTTGCAGTGGTGACGTTATTAACCCGGGCTGGGTAGGGGGGCGGATTTCCGCTGTTGTTTGAGCTGCATCCCCATTCTCAGCGATGCCTGTCCCTGTGCTGTGTCCGGCTGCAGGAGAAACGTGGGGGGTGAATAGCTGATGTGGAACAAAGTGCTGCTTGAGTAGGCAAAGTGCCCTTCTCCTCCTGCACAGGAGACACGGCGGCAGCGGGTGCGTGCCCTGAGACAGCTCCGGTAGCAAAGGCTGTCCCACCTCCCACGGCTGCAGTCCTTTCTGTGCCCGTTCCCCCCATCACGCTCAGCCTCGGCCCTTAACCCCTCCCTTTTCATCACTGAGCATAAATCCCAAGGTTCCCGGTTTCTGTTTTAGGTTCGGGAGAGAAATGGGCTTTAGATGATAGGTTTTGTTCCGTGCTTTTCCAGCCTGATCCAGTAACAGTTTATTACTCAACAATGAAACGTCCTCTCTCTTTCTCTGCTCCTTGCCCTTATCACCCAGCTCATCCTTCCTCGCTCTCCTTGCGGGGGCTCACCAAGCCCAGCTCTTCACTGTCTCAAAGGCAGGCAAGGAGATACATTTCAGTAACTCGAGCAGCGCCTTTGTGTAAGGAGGTGCTGACTTTCCCTATTAGTCTGCCCTATGTGAAACTAGGACTGAAGCCATGTGAAGGAGCACAGCAGACACTTGGCTGTAATCAAACTCTTGTGGACCAGAACAGTTTCACTACATAAACACCTTGTAAGGGAACAGCCAAGTACAATACTTGTGTCCAAGACCTGCCTACTGCTGAAAAATGTACTTTTGTGTATTTTGTTAGTATTCTGTGGGGGTCAAGCCATTCAAGCGTGACTTACTGGCACAGCAGCGTGTATTTTGTACCTCTTGGCATCAGTTTAAGTTAATTTTTTCCTATCTTCTGAAATAGTCTGGAACTATTTGTGAGGCAAAATAGCTCTCATGAGTCTGTATGCATAAGGCAGAGGGAGTTGTGGTGCTCCTTGTGTCAACATGGATTTAGCATGAAGATGTGCCTATAAGGCACACTAAGACGTGCAGAGTTACAGATCCCCTGTTCTCCCTGGAGGTGTCTGTTCTCAGGGGGCTGTAGCTGCTGTAAACTCTATTAAACGTGTAAGGACAGGCATAACTAATGTACCCTTTGATTTCATCCCTCCTTCCAGCTCAGCGTGCTGCCATCCTTTGGATTTCTCTTTGACATTGATGGGGTGCTGGTGCGAGGGAGGACCCCCATTCCTGCTGCCAGGACAGCCTTTCAGAAGCTGGTCAATTCTCAGGGACAGTTCCTGGTGCCTGTGGTCTTTGTCACCAACGCAGGGAACTGCCTGCGCCAGAAGAAAGCTGACCAGCTGTCTCACCTGCTGGGGGTTCCAGTGAGTCACCTAAATCCCATTTACTTCATTAGCATGTTGAATGTGTCAGGTGTATTATCTTCCATTAAATGCTGCTCAGTTAATCAGCTCTGCTTTTCCCTTAAGCCCCTGACGTGCTTTGCTGAAAGTAAAAAATGCTGTCCAAAGCTAATGGCTTTTCCACTGGTAAAGGCACTGATTTTTCCAGTAGCAAAGCTGTTTCTTTGGAAAGATGGTAAGTAGTGATTCACAGGAGCATCTTTCTAGTCTAATAGTCTTACTGGTTCCTACCTGTCCTGTTGAAAGAGTGGGGATATGCAAACTAAACGAAGGTGATAATCTGGTACAATTAAATCAGAGCTGCAGTTTAGCAAAGGGCCCATGATTGGAACCAGTTCTGATTGTCCTTCTCTGTTTGCTTCCAAATTAATTTGGTGATTTTATAAAACCAGGAGAGAAAGGCTTGTTCATGTTGAATTGAGCTGGAAGCTGAAAGGGATGATAATTTGTCAGTAAGGTATTTTTTTCTGGCATATTATCAATACATCATTTGTGAAATGAGAAAATGCTGATTGTGGTGTAATTCCTGGAATCTGTCACATCTGTTAATTGAATCTATGTATAAACAACTTCTCTGAAAAACAACAGACTCCTTTTGGTTTTAAATCCCAAACAGATTTCCCAAGATCAAGTGATGATGTCACACAGTCCTCTGCGGATGTTCAAACGTTATCATGAAAAATGTGTTTTGGTATCTGGACAAGGACCCCTTCTTGATATTGCTCAAGAGTATCTTTAAAAAAAGAGTTTAAAAAACCAACAGCTTTCTCTCAAAGTGTTTTCCTTAATCAGGTTCAGGGGATCCTACGGATGAAGTGAAAATCAAATATTTCAACCCTACAAATGCAGTAAGAAATAGTAATGATAATTCCTAGTATGGTGCTGAATTTACGTTTTGCATGTGGTTTTATACCAAGTGCCCAAAGAACTTGAATTATATTGATATCATGGTGGTATCAAAATTTCAAACTGTAACTTTATAACCTTAACTTTTGCATAAGCTTTGCTCAGGCTTCTGTTAAGTCCCTTCTGCACTTCTTCCTTTAGTGGGATTTTCATTAAAGTTGGTGCAAATCGTAAGTTGTAAAAATGTAGATGCAACTTTTAAGCATAAGCTCTATTTGAAGTACAACACTGAGAAAAAGGTATTAAAAGAACATTCCAGTTAATGGTCAAAATTCATTAGGCTTGGCTAAGAGAGAAGTAGATGAGAAGACTGAAAACGAAATAGAAGAACTTTGGTCTCTCATTTATCAGCAGTGGGATGATCATCTTTTTGTCTCACAGAAGGAAAATCTGTCTTTGACGTTGCTTTCATTCCTGACTAATTTGTCAGTTGAATACCTTTAAATGGTTAAAGTGGAATGGGCAGTTTGAAAACCTTTTCCTGTGAGCAGTTGTGTGTCCTTAGCTGGTGTGCCCCAGCCTTGGTTTCTGCCAGCCCATCACCATTGACACCTTGAGGGAGAAACGCCCTCTGCTCGATGCAGTTGACCATGACAGGAGACCCAATGTCCTGGTGAGTGGAGATTTTTGTTTCAAACCTCTCTGCTCATTGCATGACATCCTATAACAGGGATCAATATTTAACTACCAAGCTAATGCTGCTGTTCTTACATTGTATTCTGACTTTGCTCTTCTGCTTCCTTATTTGTTTTATTACAACATTCTCAAGAACAACTCTTTTCTCTCAGTAGTAATTATTTAACCCAGCCTTTGATTTTGTAACCTATTGTTGTGGGAAAACTCACAATCTAATACAGATACCTAATGAAAAATCTGTCTTGGAAAGCTGATTAGCTTCTTCAGAAAGTGTGGAAGATAACATAAGAAGCTTTTCCCTGAATGTATGATTGTGTTGGTATTGTTTCTAAGCCAAGAGGTTGCTTTGATTGTAAATAAATGCTTTGAAGGTAAATAATTTTCCCCCAAAGCACTCCCTTTGCTGTTTGTAGCACTGTTTAAATGTCAGCAGTAGGTACAGTGGTTCCAGTTGAATTGTGCAGAATTTAAAGCAGCATGAAGAGCTGGGTGTGCTGTACATGTTCAGGGCCAGCCTACAAAGTGGATTTCCCCCACTTGTAATGAGGGCATTCTCTGTGGCTCACAGAATCCATAACTCAGCTGTGTCACCTTCTGCTGGGCTCTCACCCATGTGGATGGGGAAGGTCAAGAACCTGTTAAAGTGTTTGTCACCACAGAGAGTAAATCATGAAGTGCAGACTCTTAATTGTTTAGCAAATATATTGCATGTTGTACAGTGCATTCTTTATTAGAAGTGTTAAAGAAAAACATCTCAAAAACTGTTTTTCAAATGTCCTGGTACTACTGAAGGGCTCTTACTCCTGTGGAAAAATAAACATGCATACTTTTATATACAAGTAATTAAAACAACTAATTAAACAAGTAATTTAAACAACTAAAATTACAACACAAATAATTTTAACAACTGGAGTTAAAAAGCTCCAGAGGCAGCTCAGGAGAAGCAGGAGGCAGGTGCAGGTAGAGCACAGTCACCGCTGTCCCTGTGCCAGAGATGTCACTTTAGAGAGAAACACAAGTTTCTGAGTGAACTGACATCAGGTATATACCAATCTAGAGTGCATTTCCTGTTGGAGTGGCAGGAGGCAGCTGTGGGAGCTGTGCTTGAATTTATTCTGTTAAAAATAGATGTTTAATCTTGTAGAAAACTTTCACTTTTCTTCTTATTGCAGTCCCCCTCTGCTGTGGAGCTTCCCAAGATTGAGGGTCAGTTATCTTTATTTAACTTGCATCTATCCATTAATAAATGAAATATCTTTATTTTATTTTATTATCAGAAATTATTTTTAGATTGTTGGGCAGTTTGAAAATTTGTCTGAGACAATCCTAAAATTTCCTTGTTAATGACATCTGTCATTAATTTGAAAGCATCATGTTGTGAAGCTGTTTTTTTAATGTGTGCAGTTTTCAGCCACTGGGTTTTGAAGTCTGAAGGGTAATGAGGTCTCCTTTCCTTTTCTCCAATAGCTTTAACAGGCTATTGTTGCCCTCCTTTCATAAATGAGGAATGAACTGATGTTCATTATTCAGAAGTAATTGGTCTTGTTCTTAAAAGTAGTCAGGATGCAGCTGTGGTATGAGAAGGGTCTTGTGTTCACTCTCATCTCATCTGAACTAGGAAAGTAGAAATGGGACCTTAGGATTTAAAAATATCTGTGTCAGATTACTGCTGGAGACCAAAGCAATTTTTAAAAACAACATCCAAGTTTTGTTCTGAGATGAACAAATCAAGATCTCTGGTGTTGTATTTAAACACTGTGTGTAAACAGAGAACTCATAAGTTATGGAAGACTTAGAAATACAATTTAGAAGTTAATATTGCAATTTCTGGAGAAACTTCACCTATAAAATAAAATTCCTAAACATGTAGATTTTGCAGTGGGGTCTTGTTACTTCTGAGATTTTCTGTGAATAGATGGGCATGTGCTATATTAAGCCCCTAAATTAATGTGACTGTTTGATTGGTTCCTGGTTATATTAAATTACTTGTTCAGTCTCTTTAGGACAAGTTTCAGACCCAGTGCTCTGTTAACAATTCCATGACTGTTCTGTAACTGTGGCTCTCACAGCTGTGGTGCTGTTTGGGGAGCCAGTCAGATGGGAAACCAGCCTGCAGTTGATAATTGATGTTTTGCTGACGAGTGGCTATCCTGGAAATCCCTATGGGCAGGAAAACTACCCTCACATTCCTGTGCTGGCCTGTAACATGGACCTGATGTGGGTGGCTGAGGCACAGTCCCCAAGGTAAGTGATTATATTATTAATATAATTGGGATTTCTTTGGGGCTTCCTCATTTTTCCAGTAGGATTCAGAGTCAACACTTGAATACTGAATGCTTGATGGAGCTTCACAGCAGGGCTTGGCTTTGAATGCAACATCTCTAATGCACTTTTAGCTAATGCTGCCTTGTTGCTGGCTGCATTATTGCATCCAGGAAATCAGTTCTCAAGAGAAAAGCTGCTTTTAAGCTCTAAACCCTTTTGTTTCCTCACTCCCAGAACAGTGGAGAAAGAGGTTTTTTTTCCTGAGGGCCTCAGAGCCTTGGTTCAAAGGCAAAAATGAAAAAATTATCAGGGCCATTGTTTCATTTCATCAGGTCCCTCTTTGGTATTTCTCTTTTCCTGGTGAGGTAAAGAGCTGACCCTGGTGGTTGAAAGCAGTGAGTGGTTCTGAGCTGAGGACAATGCCTTGAGCTCTCTAAGGAACACAAGAAAAAACAAATAGAACACGAAGAACAAGGTGCCAGGACCTCTTAGACTGGCTTTGTTTGGTTTTTCTTTCAATAGAAGGTACTTCTTTAATAGGTTTGTTTCCCCTCCCTTCCCCTCAGTCTGTAATTTGAAATAGAAACTTGTTACTGTGACTTGATTGCTGCCTCAGTCCTGGGTCAAAGATCTGCTCAGACACCACTCCTTGAAAGCAGAGGCTGTCTCTAATTAGCACAGTGGAAAAGATTTATGTGTGATGGCTTCAGGCTACAGTGAGGCAGCCAGGATACCTCCAGTGAGCAATTTTAAAATTAGATAAATCTGTTGTGCCATCCCAGTAATGTGGGTTTATTGTGGTGTCAGTTGTTCAGCTAACCAGCACTTAATTTTCAGTGAACCAGCTGCAGAAATGTTGCATGCTGAGCAGAATTTGATAGCTGCAGGACACGATTTATTCCTAAAAAATAATGAAATAAAAAAGCCTTGTTTGATGTTTTTAATCTGTGCTTAATATAATTTGATTTGGTATTATATCTGTGTAGGTTTGGACACAGAATGTTCATGGTTTGAATTTATATTTGTGTAGATTTGGGGATGGAAAGTTCATGGTTTGGTTTTATATCTGTGTAGATTTGGGGATGGAAAGTTCATGGTTTGGTTTTATATCTGTGTAGATTTGGGGATGGAAAGTTCATGGTTTGGTTTTATATTTGTGTAGATTTGGGGATGGAAAGTTCATGGTTTGGTTTTATATTTGTGTAGATTTGGGGATGGAAAGTTCATGGTTTGGTTTTATATCTGTGTAGGTTTGGGCACGGAACGTTCATGGTTTGTTTGGAAAACATTTACAAGAAGATCACTGGCAAAGACCTGAAGTATGAGGCATTGATGGGCAAACCCAGCAGGCTGACATACCAGTATGCAGAGCACCTGATCCGGGCCCAGGCCCTGCAGAGGAGCTGGGAGCAGCCCATCCAAACCCTCTATGCCGTGGGGTAAGGTGTGCTGAGCCCCTCAGGTACAGCAGGAAATCCCAAACCCTCTATGCTGTGGGGTCAGGTGTGCTGAGCCTGACAAATACACCAGGAAATTACTCACAGTGTAAATGCCAGCCAAGAAAAACACACATCTCTTACCAGCTTGTTTCTCCTACTATTAAGACCATCTAACTTTCTTGGTGCTATGGTATATTTTTTATGACATTTCTAATCTTAAAAATTAACGATGCTTTGCTCTTTTTATGCGTAATTTCTACAGAAGCACAAAAGGTGTTTTATATGCAACTAAGATTTCTCCTGATTTTTTATTTAGGTTTTTTTTCTGTAATAGGCTGTGTAAATCTAACAAAAAGGTTTTGCCTGGGTGTTTATTCTGTTAGGTTTAGTGGTAGAACATCAACTGCTTTTGAGCAAAGGACAGTTAGAGACTGTAGAGCTAGACTTTATCTCTGAGGTCATTTAGGTTGGTCATATGCTATTGCATGTGCTGCCACATCATAGAATCCTTTTCAAAGAAGATAAAGCTGTATTGTATTAAAGATTGTTTCAGAACCTCCAAAATGTTTGGCAATATAATAGGCTCATTCATGGGCTGCTCATACCTTGATTTTCTCTCCCCTCGCCCCAATATAGACAGTGATTAAATTTTATCCTGTCATGCTTCATGAAAATGGTGCAATAAAATAGCTGCAGGGTTGGACTTCTCCCTGTCTGCCTGATGGTTTTATACATACACATAACAGTTTCCATTGAAGTTTTTGTACACTTTTACACATAAAGCTGTGTCAGGTATGCAATAACCTGTTAGATGGAGATGGTGAGAACGTCTTTGGGCAGGCACAGCTGGGTGCTGACTGAGTTTCTCGCCTGCAGGGACAACCTGATGACGGACGTGTACGGGGCCAACCTGTACAACCGGTACCTGCAGGAGAGCCCCGGGACGGGCCCCAGGCCCCGCCTGCAGGCCCAGGCTGCCGCGGCCAGGGGCCCTGCCACGCTCCCCCAGCACGGCGAGCCCGGCCGCAGCTGGGAGAACGAGCTGGCACCTGCAGCTGCTGCGTGCTGCAGGTCTGTGCTGGTCTGCACCGGCGTGTACAGCCCCCGCAGCCAGGCGGCCCCGGCCTGCAGGGACAGCGCCGCCCAGGCCGTGTTCCACGGGCACAGGGACTTCACCTTCGACCCCGGCTTGGTGGAGCCAGACCACATTGTGCCAGATGTGGATGCTGCTGTAGACCTGGTCTTCCAGCTGGAGAACTTTGCACCTAATTGAGGTGACGTGATTTCCTGAGGACCACTCAGTGCTGTGCTTTTCTTCCCCAAAACACACTGTGCTTTACAAGAGTGCCACAAACTGCTGCCTTCTAAATTTTTTAACCTCTAAATTAATACGATCTTCTATTAGGTATGCTTATCAGTAGTACATGTAGATACATGTATGTGTATGATTATATTAAATACCAATAATGCTTTTTATAGTGCTTCTAAATATGTAATTTATGGCTTGAGTTGCCCTTTATTGTCTACCTACCTCTTTGTTATGTTAGGGACTTTAATAGCAATATTTCATACTAACCTATTCATGTACTGGTACTTAAATGCCTCTACGACAGCACCTCCTTTTGTTTGCTGGATGATTTAGCTTTTAGGTGTTGAGGATCTTGAGGATATCAGATTGTGGTGCTGGGGTCACTCAGTCCATTCCACGTGGGCTGGTACAGAGCACAACATGTATTATTGCCTGGCATTCTGCAAGTACTGAATGCTCCCTTCAATCAGAGTGGAGTTCAATCTGTCCCACTTTGGACTTGCTCTCATCTAACCTGCTGCTGCCTTTCCTTGTGTCTGTTTTCCCATGTCCCTGGAGTTTTACTGCTCCTCTCTGCTGTGTGAAGCCTTAACTGTGCTGGAACTCCATAGTCCTGGAAGGGAAGCAGCAGACCTGGGTGCCCTCTGTGGCCTTTTTGCTCTTAGCCTTTCTGTCTGCACTTTTTTTTTAAATTTAGAATCTTAGAAAGCTTTAGCAATTTTGTTTCAGGTGTTTCTGTGAGTAAGGACTTTACACTGAATCAGTGACTACTGCTCAGCCAAAAAGTGCCTCCTAATTTACTTGAAGCTTCATACCACTGTGGTAATTAACTGGCCTTTAGTGTAATATATTTCATCTCATGTCAATGTTATATGTTGTTTGGTTCATGGATTTTATAGCTGTTCGTTTAAAAAGAAAAAGTAATTTATTTTTTGTTATTTTTGTAAAATACTTCTGACATTTTCATCCCAAAGATGCCTTTGAAAATATTTCTGTGTTATTTGTTATAACACATAACCTTGTGCCATAAGCTTGGAAAACATAACCCAATTAATTGCTTTAAAATCAAAGTCAACTTACACATAAAGATCAATTCACATTAGGGACTAGTCAGGTTTTTAAGATTAGGTTTTTTTAGTCTTTTTTTTCAAATTAGAAATGGTACACACAAAACCTGGGTGTTCATTTCTCCCAGGTTCCTGCTGGGCTGTCAGAATGACTTCCTGGCCAAACCCTTCACTGCTCCTTATCCCAACAGCAACTCTGAGAGCTCACAGCTGCTGTGAACTCAGATTTTGTTGTTGTGTTTCCTCTGTTTGCAAAGCACTGTAATCCCCTCTCCACTGTCAGGATTGTTGATTCATCTCTTGTAATGTTTCCTAAGTAGCTTTCAGTGTCTCACTGGATCCAGTGTAAGGACACTGCTCTAAACACTTTATTTCCTGCTTCTTCACTGGAAAAGTATTTACAGCAGCCCATTCTTGCCTTTTTATTGGAACAATCAACAGGTGTCTACCTGTTTCTTTAGCACTTTCCTGTAATGTACCAAGTATTTGCAAGGAATACCCAATCTAAGTAAAGATTCTAATTTTGTAAGGTCAGGATGATTTGAAGTCACGTTGTTTCAGTACTAAAGCATGTTGCAAAACTCTACCAGAATTGGTGAAGCAAAAAATAAAAATGTTGGAAGTTGCTGAAGAACAGAAAATGTTCTGTTTGTTTCTCCTTTTTTTCTCTACAGTGTGGGTGAACACTTCAAAAGGTTCATGAAGGAACTGTATATAGACCTCTTAAATCTCATCCCTCGTGGAAACATTAACATAAAAGGTGCTTATAGAAAAGGAAGACAGTTCCTTTGTCACATCACCAGTAAAATCTAAAACCCTTGCCCCAGTGCAGTCCTCCAGGCCCCAGAGTATTCCAGATTCTCCAGCTCCATGGACTGACCTCCAGCCTGGTGAGTGGCAGACCCTCAAAAAGCCAAAATGCTGGAAAAACAGCAGGTGAAAGAAATAAAGGAAATGAGAAATAGTGACCTGGGTAACACTACACACAGAAAGCAGTTGCCAAGAGGTGGAAAAGGTGATCTCTTTCCATCAGTGTAAAGGGGAGAAGCTGGGATTACAGGAGTTTCTCTGAAACTCAGTGGTGTGCTTGTATGCTCTGTAACAGAAATGAGGACTAACAGATATCACAGCATATCTCACACAGTCTGTATTAAAATCTTCTGTCTAGACACAGATGAATTCTTGGATGATGAAATATATCCTGTTTTCAACCTTGACAGAAACAGGCTGCACACTTAAAAATTTCAGGAAAGTGTTTCTGTGGTCACTTCTGTGAATAAAGCAGATGAGTTCATATTCCAAATAGCACAGGTGGCTTTATTTCCTGGAAAGATTGGTTTAATTTGTCTAAGTCAGACCACCTGGGACTCAGCTGGTCCTAATTAAAAGTTCTCCTCCTTGCATTGTGTTGGTCTTGTATGCCAAGCTCAGAATTCAGTACTGGAATCTGGGAGCATGCTAAACATGCCTTACAGTTTAACAGCCAGCAGGTGATTTATTTATTCACTGGTTTATTTACTGTCCTTTTCCTGAAGCAGAAGCAGCACCTGGTGTACAGGTAAGAATCTCAGAATCAGATTTTCAGTAGGATTGGTGTCTTGTTTTATGGAATTGTATCTGGGAAAATGCTTTCTGCTAGTTTAACAGCTAACTTCCTGCCCATAGATGTGGAGAAAAAATATTCAGTGAACATAAACTATAAAAAAGGTATTTTTTTGCATGTACAAACTACATAATGAAAGGTCAGTTCACCACAGCAAATGAAAAATGGTTGTAGTATGTGTAGATCTCTTGTATCCAAACTATTTCACATTCTTAAGAGAATTCTAGGGAGAGTTCTCAGAAATGAGAATTAATTTCTAAATGTTCATCACATGCACTTATAACAAGCCACTAAAAGGGAAAAGTTGGGTTTTCCCCACACAGATTTAGAAACTCCAGTTTAATGTGCAGCCCATGAGAAAATCCAGGTCAGTCCCTGCCAGGAGCAGGCAGAGGTTCCTCGTGACACCTGCACTGTTTCCCTCTCTGGGCTCTCGCCAGCAGAGCCAGGGCAGTCCCGGTGTTTGAGCAGTAAAAATGTGTCCTTAAAGAGAACTGAGTGACAAACTCAGCTGCACCCAGCACTCTGAAGAACCAGCCCTGGAGCCTGGCCATTGCACTGCCAACTCCTCTTTTGATACCCGGGGCTGTTACTGGAGCAGCAGCCAATGCACACCAAGTGATTCAGTATTTGGCTCCTGCGGAGCACACACACCCATCTGCTGACGTTCACATTAAAGAGCCAAGCAAAAACAAAGGGGTGTTGCTTTGTTTAATTTACAGCTCTGCAATAACACCCAGGATCTGAACATTCCCCTGGGGAGGTACAGTTGCAACTACATTGTTCACACTTAATTGCAAGCACTGAGAAACCACTGAGCATTTTGGGTTTCGTTCTTCATCTTCCAGACAGCTCTGCTGGAGAGTTTGCTAAGTGGGAACAATGGAAAGTGCATGCATTTCTGGAAGTGATGGACAGTTGGGAGGATAAGGAAGTTAGTTCAGCACCATTTGTTTAATTAAGAGTACATTATCTTGTGTAAAAGTAGACCATACATCACTGTAAAATAGGATACATAATTTCTTAAAACTGATTTTGTTTCTGATCATATACCACAACAAGGTACATGCATAAAACAACAACAAAAGGTATTAATTGCCAAATGTTTACTTTAATTAAACCTTTTTAATGATACACAGTACAATGTATCCACTATTGCTAAAATTCACAACAAAAGCAGGTTTCATGTTTAAAAATACTTTCCATAATAAATTCATAAATAGATGAAGGTAAAGTATAAAAAATTACCGTAGTATGCAAGCTTGCTCCCTTGTCTCCTCATATTCCAAATCTTTTCGTCAGTATTGTGATAAGAAAGTTAAAAAGCAAAATAGTTACTGATGATTAGAAATGTCCAGCCTGCATCTCTCGAAGAAACCTTGAAAAGCAACAGATTTGTCCTAGAAAATGCAGAACCATTTTAACACTGTTATCACCCAAACCCCTCAAATAATTTTGGAATGCAGTGAATGAATTCAATATGAATTAGAGATTTTTTCCTTCCCCCCCAGAGGTGTGTGTGAGCCAGACTGGCTGGGATGCTCCCTTCTCTGGAGTTGTGGGGTTTTTACCTGCCAGATCTCAGCGAGTGAGGCACAGGAGAGGGAAAATCTGGCTGACAGCACAGAGCACATCTGCCTGTCAGAAATCTGAAACAGAAATCTTTAAAAACAGTTACAAAGAACTAAATTCACCTTCTGCTCAGTACAAGCCCGTATCTATTTTCTGTCTGGCAGGCAGGACAGGGCCGGGTGTCCCCCACTGGCTTCCCCTGTTTTGGGAATGGTTTTTGTGTCTCACATCATTCCAACACGACTCTGTGGGGAATCCCTGATACTGCACCACCAAACCCCATCAGCAAAGTTACTCTCCTCACCAATATTATCACTCTCCTAAGAAAGCATTTATTTTGTCAAGTATCAAACTACTTTTCACACTTTATCTATTTTAATATCATTTATAAAGGGAAAAATCTTACTTATGCACAGCATTGAACTAGGAAATGAACATGAAAAATGCAGAATAATCAAGATGCTCTGCCTTTCACATTTAATGATTTTTTTCTTTGATAATTATTTCCCTTTAGTGCAAAACCACTTCCACACAAGTTTTGTGCTTTATTTGCAATGGTACCAAGATGCTTTTGAAGACATTGGGAGGCATCTGTCTGCAGCTTTCCTGTCTGTAAATTCAGCTCTTGGCTCACTTTTAAAAAATATCTTCAAGTTTTCAAGACAAGTTTGCATGCCATGTCCAAAGGACAATCTTCCAAACGCTTGTTTTCACATATTATAGTCTAGGCACCCAAAACGAGCAAGAGCTCCACTTTTGGTGAAGTTCTTGGAAATCTACCTGTATTAGTTAATAGGAAAGCTATTAGTGGTTTTACTGGGCTTCATTTAGATTTTTCCCCCTGAAAAACCTGCTTTCCAGTACAGTGAGAGTAAGAAAATCATCAGGACTTCTCTGTTCTTAAGTATTCTCATTTTTCTCAAATTTTGTTTTGCAAAGCAAACGTTAGCAAGTGTCTGGGCTGACATTTATTTGGGTTTGTATTTACATAATTATAATTCTTTGTACAATTTCCATCCACGATGATGGACTGGATGAGAAACTGGAGCTAAAATTAGCTTAGAATCAATACAAAGGGTAACAAAGGCTCCTGGGAACCACATTCTGCTGATGATTTCATTTCAGTATCTGCCTCTGCATTCCACTCCCAAGTGCTACAAGGCAGAGATCAATGTCCCCTCCTGTGCTTTTGTAATATTTTTGCACACTCTGGTACTGCCAAAAAGAAATGATAAATACTAATGCAAATACATGATCAGCCAAGGGGATCTGCTTAAAAGCAATTACTGCACCATAGTCTTGTTAATGTTCAACTGGCAGTAAACAGATTTCTTGGCAAATGTTTGTGCTGTGAACTCTGAACAAGCACTACTGAATTATTCACTTGATGTACATCAGTGCCCATTTATACCCTGAGAGCTGAAACTCAGGTTTTTACCCATAAATCACAGGTTTATTGCTCCTCACCCTCTTCACCCAGGTAGCCTTTTGGTTTCAATGGGATTAATGGAGTTAAACCAACAATCTTGCTAATGCCTGAATTCCATAGCTGTGTGTGAGCCCCAGGTTTGATAAAGCCTTCAGCAGGGCAGTGAAAAGCTCTACATTTACTGCTTATTTCTGGTCAAGAAGCTCCCAGCCTAGTGGGCAGTGAACAAAGGAAGGGTTTGGTAATTAAAATAAACTTGAACTACTGACAGCCCAAGCACCACCAGCTGCTAACCTAAAAAATAAACCAGGTCTTCAGGTTTCTTCTGAAAAAAAAAATTAAAAATAAACCAAGTCTTCTTCTATTTCTTTTGTTCAGTTAGGAGGCGCGCAAACTTGTACTCCACTTGTTACAACACAGAAGAGCCAAGAGTTGAAAGACAAAACTGATTTAAAGCCATGGTTTTAGTCTTCTGCAGGAAACTGAAAACTAATTGGAATTGGTGCCTTCATTTAAAGTACAGCAAACCAATCACTGCTGCTGTATTGCACATTTTCTGAGTGAACCAGACTGACCTGCAGACAGAGCCTCACCCTTCAAGCCTAGTTTAAGAGATAAATCCAGGCAAATTGTAATGAAAAGTGTAGTGCCTGCTCTAATTCTACTTATTCACTAAACAAACCTCAAAACGTAGAAAATGGATCAATAATTCCTCAGTTCTTCCTCTACTGTAAAAACACAATCATTCACTGGCTGCACTGGAAGCAGGATTTATGTTCAGTTTGCTTCTTGTTCCAGTTTTAAGATGAGTTACTATGTAAACTATGGATTTCAGTCTGAGAAGCAGCAATACTGCTCTTAAATGCATATGGGCTTTTCTCAGCATTCAATAATTTGGCACTAATCCTGCAGCAGTGGGGGCTGAGCTCATCTGCCCGAGCAGGACTGCAGGACCACGAGCTGCAGACACAAACTGCAACGGCTCATGGCAGAAAGTCAAATGCTTGCAAACATTCTGTACCTTAAGGACCTCTCCAGCAGGAAAAGCAGTCACCAGCACTGAGTTTTAGCTTCTGTCTTCACCGTTTCTCCTGAGAGCAGAACAGAGGGAATACACCAACAACTCCAGGGTTTGGAAAATTCCCATTTTCATTCCCATTCCCAATTTCAAATTCCCAAAAGTCTAGCTGGGCATTTATTGCCCACTATCTTTGGAAGTAGGAATAGCCTGGAAAACTTTCAAAATCCACTACCAAGTACTGCAGCTCAGCCTGCCCTTCTGTAGAAAATACCAGAATTGTGAAAACTATACTAGCTGAAAAATTTAAGGCCTTTTCATTCTCACAACTATAAAATTTGAAAACTAACCCCTTAGATAGAAGCAAACAGGCTACAAAGCACACATTACTCCTCAGTTAGCTGCCTCACAGTTTAAAAAACCAGAAAGAGCAGAGAATGGTTTAATATTTGCTACAGGAAGATGGATAGGATTAAAATGGGTATCTGTTAGCCCTTTCCTAAATCCTCCTAATTTTCATGACACTGGATATGTTGGATGACTGAACTGGTGCAGCCCTCGTAGCAAAACAATTCAAGTCCTTTTTGATCTGGATTTTTCAAAGAGACAAGACTCACTTCAAATGGCTGCTTCTTGAGAGTAACTCCTATCAAATTATCAGCAAAAATCACTTGCCAAGCCTGAACACCTTTGCTTTATCTGCAGAATTTAAAATACTGCTGCTCCTGCTCTCTTTGCAAATCCCCTCTTGTAAGGTGCCTGAGAGTGTAACTGCAGAGGAATCCATCAGTACCTCAGCTACATCTACAAGATACTCTACAGAGCTGCATCTGAAAGAACTGGATTATGAAATCTATTTTACTTTATGTAGACTTTTGATCCACTATCAAAGATTTTTGCTGCTGAGTGTTTTAAAGAAATGAAAAGCAACTGGTAACTTTTTATAGGGAGAGGAGAATGTTTGGGTACAAAGCTGGGAGGGAATCACTCAAAAAGACGTTTTTTTCCAAAAAGCTGCAATCATGCAGTTCTCTCAGCTATTCTGAGGTCTTCTTTCCCATTATATGCCCATGTAGTATTTAAAGAGATGGTTTAAAAAACAAAACCAATAAAAAAATCAAATCTACTTATGCCACTCATGCACTCTGGTAATAAAACACCAAGTGTTTGACCAGAATGAACCCTGTACTTGACCATTAGGCACATGGCAAGGGATCTTGGCTACAGTCATTCAAGGTTTCTCCAGTTCCTGTTTCCACTGGTGCAGGTCTTGAGTTGTGGAATGAAATGATGAGACCTGAGGGCAAAATCTCAGTGATGCTTCCACTTGGAAAAAAGGAGCTACCACTGTGCAAACAACAGGCAAATGAAATGCATCTTCCCTCTCCTCAAGGCTGTTTTAAACCACCACCCTGGTCCAACCCTGCTTGTGACAGGGCTCAGGCTGGTTTTGCTTTCTGTCAAAACTCTGACTTCAAATGATAACAAAACCTGAGAGAAGCTCCCACACCCGGGCCTGCTCCAACAGCAACTAACAATCCATATGCCCTAGGACAGGTGACTGCTTTTTGGTCCTGTAATCAAAACCTTGGCTATTATGGCCCTTGAAATATCATTATCAAAGACACTGCCACTTTCTGGTCACTACTGGAGTGCTGAGGATTTGAAGAGATACTGCCAAGATAGCCTGCTCCAGAAGTGACCTCCTTTGCCACCAGTCCCATGCTAAATGCTCAGACCTTTGGATCTGCATCAGTCTCTTCCCCAACCAAAGGTCTTCCCACCCCAAAATACCAAGTTCAAAGCAGTTTCATCCATTTTTGTAACTCGTATGAAGGTTACAGAAAATAAAACCGTGGGGAAAAATGTTGAGTAGGTTTTTCAGAGGGTTTGACTTTTAGGACCACCTCTCCAAAGCCCCTTTTTAAAAATAAGACACCAAAGCAAACAGGATTGTGTCTAACTTCTACAAAATTGCTGGTTTCACAGGAGGAGGAGGAGAATATGGCTACCATGCTACTCAGCATTAGGGTGAAGCACCATCTAAATTCCAGTAAAGTTAGGGATATCAGCTAGCCCTTATCAGCAACCACACCCCCAGCCTTCCACAACGTCTTTGCTGTCAAGCTTGATGCTGTCAGTGTTCTTCTCACTGAACATGGGCCCTCCATGCCTCATCATCAGCTCTGTGGCCATCTTCACAAACGCCTCCTCCACGTTGCTGGAGTCCTTGGCCGAGGTCTCGATGGCACAGATGATGTTGTCATAGTGCTCAGCCAGGCTCTGAGCTTCTGCCAGCTGAACCTCTCTAAGGTCACTTAGGTCAGACTTGTTTCCTACAAGGAAAGGGAACAGCAGAGCTTGTTTGTGTCACAGGAAGTGCTTGGCAGGAGGGTCTCGGGCTGCCCAAGGAAGCCCAAGCTTCCATTCTCTAGATTTTCAAAATGTGACTGAAAAGGCCCTGACCAACCTGACTCTGGCCTTGCTCCGAGCAGGAGCTTGGACTGGATCATCTCCCCAGCCCTTTCCAACCTGTATTTCTGTATTACCCATAAAGAACAGGAAAAGTAACTGAAGAGTGGTGGCTGTAGACCCTAATGCAAGAGAATAGGCTAGAAATGGAAGTTAAAACCATTCTGTGACAACAGCAGCTGTCTCCTGACTCCTAAGGAAATCTAGAATGGTACTGCCTGTTGTATTAGCAGCTCTGCAGGCCCCAAGAGCTGCATCTGACCCCAAAACATTTGGGCTGGAAAGCAGAACTTCTAGCAAAGAACTGACAAACTCAGACTGCCCCAAAGTCCTTCCAAAATTCCCTCTCTGCTGAAGTGGGTGTGTGTTCCAAGTCACAAAAAAAACCATCAGCTTGCTAGGATAAAGCTTCCTGGGAAGGGAAGGGAAGGGACCCCATAGCAGCTATGCTTCAGAACTGGGAAATCCTGGGCATCCCAGTTCTCCATTAAATGAGATGCAAAGGACTCAAAGCTGCCTACTTCTTAACAGAAGTCAACCAAAGGAAAACGTCTCTGCTTCGGTGAATCAGCTCTTTTGGGTCTATTGCACACACCTGAACTTGGACCAAAGCCAACTCCTGTGGCTGTATCACACCAGCAGTGGCGTTCCCCACTCACCAATGAGTAACTGGACGATGTTGGAGCCGGCGTACTTCCTGACATCCTCGATCCAGCGAGGGATGGACTGGAAGGAGCCCCTCTTGCTGATGTCGTAGGCCAGGATGGCGCCGTTGGCGCTGCGGTAGTAACTCTGCGTGATGGTCCTGAACCTCTCCTGGCCCGCCGTGTCCCAGATCTGCAGCTGAGGGGACATGTGAGGGACAGCATGAGGGGGCATGTGAGGCACAGCACACAGGGACACAGGGACACGCAGTGGCACACAAGGACACAGTGACACATGGACACAGTGACACACAGCAACACACAGTGACACAGTGACACACAGTGACACAGTGACACACAGTGACACAGTGACACACAGCGACACAGTGACACACAGTGACCTGTGGGGAATTCAGGACTCCAGGACAACTGAGCACTATGGTGAAGCAGAAGCTGTTCATTGTTTACATGAAGCACTTATCTATAGATCCTAACCTTCCTGCACACACTGATCTCACAGCTCGTATCACTGCCTGTGCCTGTGCGCACCTCTCAGAATGTCCAGGTGGCTCACAGCTCCCTGCTACCTCTTCCTTGTGGTCTTGGAACTCACTTTCCTACTTCTTTATTATTCCTTATNATATACACACAATCTATGCTGAGAACTTGGCTATGCAAAGTTTGCACCTGCATCAGTTGGGACCCTGATTTCTTGCCAGAAAGAGCTTCTTTCAAGCTCCTTCTGTGGCAGATTTTGGAACTCTCCTGTGTGCCCAGCCCCACCCCTTTGTCAGCCTCTGCAGCACAACAAGGTGCCACCTGCAGCCAAGGTCCCCTGGGGTGTCACTGACACTACAGGTGGGTTTTGGCTACCACACCATCTGNGATGAATTCCATAGTGCCCTGAGAAAATTCTGATAAGAAAGGTTACAAGCGAAATGGCTGGTGCACACTGTAGGCTAAATTGTTCAGATACATTGCTACAGTGACACACAGTGACACACCGTGACAGCTGCTCCCCTCAACCAAGGGAGAGGGCTTGATCCAAGAGCCTTGATCCAAATCTCCTGTATATGCAATACATTCTAGTCCTGTGTTTATCTAGCCTTATGTTCATGACCTAAGATGAGAATTTATGCTTGAGAACCTTGATATAAACATATATATAATAATTACATATATATATATATATATATATATATATATATATATACACACAATCTATGCTGAGAACTTGGCTATGCAAAGTTTGCACCTGCATCAGTTGGGACCCTGATTTCTTGCCAGAAAGAGCTTCTTTCAAGCTCCTTCTGTGGCAGATTTTGGAACTCTCCTGTGTGCCCAGCCCCACCCCTTTGTCAGCCTCTGCAGCACAACAAGGTGCCACCTGCAGCCAAGGTCCCCTGGGGTGTCACTGACACTACAGGTGGGTTTTGGCTACCACACCATCTGTGGCTCTGCAAAAGGCAGGAACGAAGGGAGCAGGATGTGGTGACATAATCTGAGAGAAATGAGGCTGTTTCAGAAGGAAATCTGAGACAATTAAAAGAATATCAATAAAAGAGTGTCTAAACGAAATGCCAGCAATCCTGGTCTCAGTACAGTCAGTGAAGGATCTGGTCAGTCTCATCACCTGCCCTGTACTGGGTGGTAAAACAGACATTGCAGCTGGGCAGAAAGAAGAGATGCTTGGCTTATACACTTCTGCCTAAATCCAGCAGCATAAGAATTATGAGTTTGGTATCAGAGTTTGTACTAGACTAGTACTACATGTTCCAGAGGAAGAAACCAAATAATTCAGAGTGGACAAACACAGTATCCTGCTCATAGGGAATTTCTCTGTAAATCCTGTTGTTTTATGGGTTGTCTCATGTCGTGGAACATGATGGCTTATATTCCAGGATCTTTTAATCTAAAGTAACTGTGGATGTCCTCATCCTCAGTATAAATCTCTAATCCTTTCTGAATCTTCCAAAGCTCTTGGCTCCAATAAATAGTCACACTGAAATGAAAGAATTTCCTTTTATAAATTTATGTTCTGTTGCACTTGCACTTCTCTACCCCCAAATGATAAAAAGACAACCACTGCTTGTCTTTTTGTGCTATTCCTTACATTCTGCATCTCCACTGAAACAGGACATAAGCAAATACAACGGGGTTTTTAATCCTCCAACAGCATGGACCTTTTATTTATGGTTTCCCCTCTCTCTGAACCTCCTTATTCTAAAGTGTTACAGACAACTTAACACAATGTGCCAATGCTATTTTATACCAAATAACATGGAATCATTTTTCCTTTCATTTCTTTTGCACAGTAGTGTTTTTTTGTACCTTCTGACTCTGCTGCATTTTTGAGCAGCAAATTTCACTTTGGAAAAGGCTGTGCTGATAAGATCTCATTTCCTGTGCTAAGCAAGCATTCAGATCCCAGCTGATATATGTACATCTGAAAAAGAATCAACCCCAGGAAAAAGGACTTTCAGTGCTGGTAAGAGTATTCTCAGAGCAGAGGAAGGGACTGGAGTGCACTCAGAAAGGCACAGAGCAATGATTATTAACAGATATATGTTCAGAGAGCCAGCAGCAATCACCAGGGCCCAGGAAACTGCAGGCAGGTTTATGGGTGATCTCTGCACTCAAGTCTCCCACCAGCCCTTTGTGTTTGTTCAATCTCAGGACTCTTAGGTCAAGTGCCAGAAAAGGCTAATGATGCTCAGTCAGCTCTTGGGAAGGGATTCTGTGCACACAGACAAACTGGAAACATTCAAATTAAAAAACAAAATTGTTTTGGTTTACACCTTTCACGTGGTATAAATGAAGTGACTGAGCTAAGAACAACACCCCCTCCAGTTTGGAAGTTTGAAAACCTTGTCTGGTCACATCATTTGTAATTTGAATAATGTCTTTTATCATTAAGAATATACACCATAGACACAGAAAGGAAGTATTATGAACCAGATTAGTTCATGTAAAGTAAGTTGTATTTCTAAAGGAAAAACATAGCTAGCTTGCTTGACAGCATCTTGAGAAAATTCTAAGAAAAATATTTCCATGTAACATTAATCAGTCTGATACATGGTTAAAGATATCATTTAAGTAATTACAAAAATACTAGCTCTGATCCTAAGTAAACATTATTTTGTCCAGCATGTCTACAGAGATAAATTTCACAGAATTCTACTGAAAAAGAACCATGACAACTATAAAAAAAATGCCAATCACAACTATAACTTTAACCAGCTCATGCATAGTAAAAATTTTATATAGTATTTCTGTTAAACTATATTTACAAGCATGTTACTCTTGACAAAAAATAACAATTGAAAACTCTTTGGAAAAAAAATGTAGTCTTAGTATTTCTCATTCCAAAGTCTCTCAGTTTAAGTGAAAAGTTAAATACCAAAAGAACTGTACTAGCCACAGGTTACTAAAAAAGATATGCTTGTGTATTCTTTTGTATTTCACAAGTGTATGACATATGTTGTAAATGACACAATCATTATTAATTTCTAATATTATTTATTGAAAATAATTATTCATTATTTTAATAATAAATACTTAATACTACTAATAAATAATGCTTAATTATTACTTAAATACTAATAATACTTGACACTTAATTATTTCTTTCCTTGATTTAAGTGCTGCAGCTTTGTAAATAACATGTTGGTAGCAACCTCTGTCAGTAACCTTTTAAAGCTGTTCCTGATTTTGTAATTACTTTGGCAACTCCTTTGGTGTAAGAAAGACAGAGAGAAGTTGGGATTGCTGGAGAATTATGTTGAATTAATTCAAAATTACAAATTAAAACCACCTATGAAATCAGAGCTTGGTGGCAGGGGCACCACTGCTAGGAACAAAAGAGAACCGGGCAAAGAGCAGGGAATAAATACTCCTTGTTCAGAAGGAACATGACAGAATGAAGGAGCCACCTTGCTCGTGCTAATTGTTCCACTATTCAATACTCATTTACTCACAAATTCTGGTTATTTTCATCTCCTCTTAGCTTGGAACTTTCTGGACAGCCACACTCCTCATGGTGGCACATAAAGGACAGTGAGAGTCAACAGAAAAAATCTGCAACAAGAGGTGTTTCAATCGGATGGAAGGAGGAAAACAGAAGTGGTAAAATTCATGGAGGTTCTCAGGAAGATCACTCTGGCATGTCTGCTCAGGATTACAGAAAGCAGATTTTCAACTACAGGAACAGACAAAATATTGAAGATGGTGAGTGACAGGTTGGCCAAAGAGCACAGTAAATTATCATTATCAAATGGGCCAATGTGGCTGCTTCTTGCATTGATAAACATATTTTCATCAAAGGTTAATGCTTAACAGATGGCCCCAAGACACAGTAAATAATTTCTCCCTCCCTGACTTCCTACATAATTTATTAAGTACTTTCCTGATTCTTCTAAAGTATTACATGAGTTCAGGTGTACTTTTGCTTGTGGAGCAGCATAAATAATGACTCAGCGCATCCTCCAGCTGATACCCTCCTTTACAAAACTAGAAATGTCACTTTTGCAGCAATATTCCATAAAATTTCCCAGCAGTGAAACTGGACCTAAGGACTGTGCTAAATACATCTTAACCAACTGTGTCTGAATCCTGGCATCTCAAATGGCAAACAATATACATTCCTGTGGGCTGGCAAACCACAACACTTGCTCCTAAAAACATTTATTGAAACAGCCTTGCAACTTAATCCACGCAGTTTTTGCCAAAAGCAACATCTCTGTGGCAATGTATTTCAATTTAAAGTGATATTCATAGACAGGGCAGGCAGGATAAACTGCTCCATTCCAATGTTTCCCCACACAATTTTCAGAGAACGAGGAATCCCTCTTTTTTGGGAATGCAGTATTCCCATTTGCTGCAGGTTATGAGTGTCAGAGGAGTTAGCAGAGAGCTACATTTTCCTCTGGATATCAAGGAATATTGCTTCCAACAGCTCTGCTTTTGTCTGTGCAGCAAAGTTATTAATCCCCAGTCAGGAGACAGGACACTTAACAAGTCACAGCTTTGTATTACTGGCCATTTAGCCAGATCATGACACAAAATACATTTTGGGCCATTCTGAAAGGAACACAGTTCCCAGCCATGAGGCCTGAGTCAAAGCCAACAATCTTGATAACATATGGGCTGAAAAAGCTTGTAAGTGAAGAAGTGCAATGGTACATAAAGAAGTGTTTGTTGTAAAAGGAATGTGTTTTCAACTGTTCTTCTGCCACTTTCTGAAAGTTATACTGAGGGAGAAAAACTATGGCATAGAGGAAAAAACAAGTTATGTAAAACACTATGAAATGACAGCATAAAGTAGACATTAAAGACAATTAATTAGCTCACATGATGCAATTCATCAGAAGAAAAAGCCTTTTGTTATTACTAACCATGATTTATGGACTTGGACTTAGCAATGTCCTTGCCTATCATTATGTATTATCTTGGTTCCAGCATTTTATAAATATCTTTTCTTACAGTGACATAACAGTTATAAAACGTTTTTGTTCTGTTTGCCAGATTTTTTCTATCACTCAAAGAACAAGTAATTATTTTACCAATAGGACTTTAATCACTTTAATGCATTAAGTGATTAACACCACTTTTAAACACTTCTGAGTGATTAACAAGACCAACTTTTAGGCACTACAGCCTGCACTCTAGGATTCAGGCAGCTAGGAAGGGTGGCTTTCAGAGAAAGCAGCATGCCACAATTTCAAACAGCTCGTACCAGAACATTTCTTTAAATGCAGACAGCCTGCAGACATTTCACAGAGCTGATCTCCTTCTGTGTGAAGTTCAGTCAGCCCCAGCAGCTGATGAAGCAGCAGTGTATGAACACCACGTGAGACACTTGGAAGAACACAGCTTCAAGGTGCAAGGAAAGCCTCAAGTTTCATAAATAATTTAAAATAAGTTATTTGCAGCACCTTAACCTTCAGTATTCCAACAGGCATCTTTTCCATTTCCAAAAAAATCCAAAAAACACAACTTCAAAAGAAAGTGAGACCTAAAATCCTTGGGTTCCAAATGTTTCAGAAACATTATGTAACTGTGACTGGAACATTTGAAGTTTGAAACAGAAAGGGGCACATTTAACCTTAAATTGTTTGTTTCAATCTCAAAAGAAGTGTTGTTGGGTTGCAGTACTCCCCTTAGCCAGACTAAAAATGAAGTTCAGGCCACTGGGGAGGTGGAACAAGTTTTTGTAGACACTTCGTTTTGAAGGAATTTCTAAAGATGAGCCTCTAAAACATTACAAAACCAGGAATTTTCTCATTCCTGCACCATTTGCTAAATAGAAAACAATACTGCCTTGAATAGCATAAAGCCCTAAGGGAATCAAAGCAGCAGACAATTACCTGGCCTGCTTTTGTGAGGCAAGAAGTGCAAGCAGTGGGTGTAAGGGAGCTCAAAAAAGTGCAAGGAAATGATCCCTTATTTCCTGTTTCCAAGAGCATGCCGAACAAACCCAACCCAGGCTGGATGGGCTGCTCTGAAACCTCAATCCAGCTGGAAAAGTCTGATTTAAACTTCACACACATCCCTCACCTTAACTGACCAAACAAAAAAAAACCCTCCAAGCAAATGCTTTCATATTCAGGCTGTGTCCCTGAGCCAGCAGCTGACAAAAGTATCTGTAAGGTAAATCAGCAAGTGTTGGATCCATTTCCCTAAAGTAATACTTAGACTACTCTTCTTCAATATCTGCATTCCTCATTTTTTTTAAGTGGAAGTACAGAACAACCCAAAGAAAAAGAAAGCTTCAAGACCTTGCACTTTCTTCCTTGTTTTTGGTAAAATACTCAGAAATAACTTACAGCCAGGCTACTAATCGCGGAATATTCAGGTGTAAGCAGTGACAATAAGAAAAAGCACACCTGGGAAGCTTGGCTGATTTCCTGGGGACCTCCTGAAGCCCTGGCACCAAGAAGAGACACATTTGTCACTTTCTGTGTGCCTGGCATTTAAACAGAGGCAGGTTTCAACCCTAAAGGAGAAGCCCCACTCCTCACCTGCCAGAAAGTCTGGAAGAGGCACCGACAGCTCCAACAGCAAACCTGAATTTAATTTCCTCTTCAGCACCTCAGCCCCAGCCAGGTGACACGGAAAGGTGTGACACCAACAAGGAAACAAACACTGCTGCAGGGTATGGAACTGCTAATCCCTTTATTTTCCTAAAAAGTGCCAGCCTTCATTTCTGATCTCTGCAACTTTCTCACCTTAATATTCTGCTTACCAAAGTTAATTTATACCAAAAAAAAAACAAAACCCAAAAAAAACCCAACCAAAAACAAAAAACCCAACAGAGGACTTTGAACACCTACTTTGGTAAACACAGGCCAAAACTGAACTGCATCACTGTATTTGTGTGTCACCAAAAGCTTTACAAAAATCCATCATCTTTCTCCAAGCAGTGACTGAATTAAATGCTTTTTAGTCCAACTGGGGGTAAGGATAGCTGCACGACCCCATTCTGGAGGGGCTGGTGAAGGGATTGATCCCAGTTTAAAGCATCTACTATAAACCCCAGATGCTTTAAACATTTTCTCCCCACTGTTTACTTGCACTCCTGTGCTCAGAGGGTGAGAACAGTTGCAGGGAATCTGTGCCACTGAGAATAGATCCACGGGGATGCTAGGCTCTTTCTGACCCTAACAACCTGCTGATTTCCTCCAGCATTAAAAAAAAAAAAAAACAACAGATGTCAAATTTAGAGTTTATTGGTTCTATAAAGAAGAACCATAAAAACGGCACTTCCTGTGACACCCTGTAAACAGTGTCTTAAGATAATGGCACGCCTAATTTAAGAATCTTCTCTCAATCTGCCAGTTCCACATCCCTTTCTGGAAACACGACAGTCCAGCTGAGCTTTCTTGTGCCTTGTAAACACACCGCGGCCGAAAGCAGCCTGAGCGCGGAGGGGTGCTGCACGGACGGGTGCTGCTGCTGCAGCAGCGCAGGCAGGGCAGCCCGAGCGAGGGCTCGCCCGGCTTTAGGCGGTACCGGCCCGGCCCCGGCCGGCCCCGGACGCGCTCGCTGCCGCCCGGCCCGTCCGGGCAGCGGCTCCGGGCAGCC
>VWZV01015347.1:0-66961 GCA_013397155.1 Irena cyanogastra | reverse complement strand
GTGCCGGTTCTGGCGGTGCCGGTTCTGGCGGTGCCGGTTCTGGCGGGGCCGGTTCTGGCGGGGCCGGTTCTGGCGGGGCCGATGAGGCATTGATCGCCATGAATCGCTGCCTGGGCGCAGAACCCGCACATGCCGGTGTTCGGCCGCATGCTCGCCGCGGTGACAGATTTTCGTGTTGTGTTTTGCGGGTTTTGTGCATTCCTTTTACCGAAATAAACAGGTGCCGTTGGCACCCAGCCTTCCGGGAAGTGCAGCTGGCTGGCCCCGTTGGCTTTTCATTTTCACGTCTGAGCTGGGTGTGGTTTGCTTCCACAGGCACAGGCCAAGGCTCAGGGCTATGGTTTTTCACCCTTGCGAGGTTCTGTGCTGCCGAGAGGCGGCTTTGGAGCTGCGAACATCCAGCTAGGTGTCCGACGTGTGCACATGGACGTGAGTGACTGTTCCGTCACACACTGGTGCTGTGTGTTGAGCTAAATATATCTCAAGAGTCTGGAATTGCTTGTTTTAACTGCTATCGGGGTTATCTGCAAAGCAAAGTGGTCTTTAACAGCTAGTCTCCTTCAGGTTATGTGGAAAATCAAGATGCTTATAAAAATAAGCTTTACTAATTAAATACACTGACAGAGCACACTTTGTCATTCCGTTCTTTGTACCACAGATCAGCTAAATTCCATCCTCATCGTTTTAGGTTATAAAACGGTGAAATTAAACTGTTTTATGGCAAAGAGTGAGAATTAAATTGTCCTGTGGGTAGTTGTGCAGGAGGAGAGCAACCAGATTATCCCTGAGCCAGCACAGCCAACCAGGCCAGCTTGGCTGGAATTGCCTCTGAAATCAGTCTAATTTTGGGTGGCTCCATGATTATTCCTTTTCAGGTCTGGATATAATTTTTTTGGTAATCCGTGCTTACCTTCCAGCCAAGAGCAGAGGTTGGAGGACTCAGTCAGGCTGGACCAAAGGCTTTCTGTTCCTGCAGCTCTGACTTAAGCAGGACACTGCATCCTTGGATATTGATCAGCCAGGACAGAAAAGGTGTTAAAGAGATGATAAGACATCACTGTGTGTATGCTTTCATGCTAATTATGTTTTCAGAGCTGATAAAACCAGTTAGATTTGTTAGGAGGAAGCATTGCTAGAGATGTCAGTGTTTAATATTTATAATTCATTGTATCCCATCATTTTAATGGAAAACTAATTATCTTCTGTGAAGATAATTATAAATCAGCTATTTCGTTATCCTTGCTAGAGATCATTGCAAACATTTCTCTATTAGCTATTATTGTTGCTGCTTGTCATCACGAGCCTTTAACTGCTTTTAAAATAAAGAACTCCTCAAACAAAACCCACAAATTGTCACGTAATATTGTTGGGCTTATGTGAGGGATCCGTGATGAGCTCTCTCACACTGTGAAAGCTGTAAGCAGTGGTTTGAGTGTTAAAATATTTGGTTTTCTTTGAGTAATCCCCGGGCTCCGTTGGGGTCAACACCTGTTTCATACAAAGGTCAGGAAAAACAAAATGGGTTTGGGTCAATTCCAATTTGTATCTGGCTGTATTTGAGAGTGACTCGTCAGAGAAGAGTTGGGAGTGCTAGAAACACTCTGTAGTAGTCTCTTACCTAGTACTGCTCTGGTAGTACCTAGAACACACTACTAAAACCTGGGAGAAAACCCCCAAAACTGGCCTTGGACACAGTTCCCTGTTCTCTCCATTCCACAGGGAAATGAAATTTCAGCCCCACCAAACAGAGCTGCAGAGCCCTGGGTGCAGGTGGGAGAAAAGTTGTTGGCAATTTCCACGTTGGGTTTGGAGAGTAGGGCTGGGTTATGTTTCAAAGCAGCTGCTGGAGACTTGAAGTTAAAAAGGAAATTAATTAAGTTCTGAACTTCTAAATAATTGTCTACAGTGAAACAGAAAAACCACAAGGCAGATCCCAAAATCTGCTCCCCACTCTTCTGCAGTGCTGGAGAAGGAGCCCAGGGCAGGGGCTCCAAGGAAGTTCAGAAACTCTGTGAGGTCACTGTGAATTTGCTGAATTCTCTGCAGCAGCAAGCATTCATTCCCAGTGGGGATGTGGAACAATCACCAAAATTGTTCATGAAAACCAAGATGACTTGAGTCACGGCTCGTGAGCACATTGTTTGTGCTGTGCTCCCAGAGAAATATTCCAGCAAATTTCAACATTTTGTATTTACAATGCAGGCATGTCATCTGATGTGGTAATGCTCCTTTTGTGGTACAGCCNTTTGGGGGTTTTGGTTCGGTTTTTTTAAAAGTAATAAAACCATGTTCCCACACTCAGCATCACCTGACATAGCCCCATAGATTTGATGCATAAATTCTTACTCGTGCACATTAAATCATACATGCTCTGTGACTCTTGAGTTTCTGAAAGCAAACTGCTCTTGTACCAGTCTTATGATATTTTAAATATTTTGAGCTTTCCTTCTTGAGGAGAGTACCTGAGTGTGTTTACAGGAGAGACAACATTTTGTCCTCTCTGTGGATGGGGTGTGGAGCCTTTAACTCACAAAGGGCTGACACAGCTTGGTGGGTGTTTTGAAGCCCACCACCAGTGAACAGATATTCCTGCTGTACAGGAGTTCCTGCTGGCAGCCTCTCTTTGCCACGTTTGTGTTGCGTGTGAGCAGGAACTGGGGAGCAGCACATGGACAGAGATGTTCTTTAGGGGAATGGTAAGGATTGGGTTTCATTGGGAAGTCCCACATTACAGCAGGGTTTTCCTTCTATGCTGTCCTCCACACTCAGCCCGCTGTCCTCCACACTCAGCCCGCTGTCCTCCCAAGCAGCAGTGGTCCCAGCCCTTGGAGGACTCCTGGAATCTCAGGAGTGATGTCACTCAGACCTATTCTAGCAGAAATTTTGCCTCTGCCTGGTGTCCTTTCTTCTGTAATAGCACGGATGGCAGCAGAACCGTCAAATTATAAGGAAATTACTGACAAATAAACAGGGATAAATTCGGTGTCCAAAATGTCTCCAGCCAAGTATTGAGTACTCCTTCTAAGCTTGTAGAACCTACCCTTGCTGTGAGAAAAATTGAAGATGTCTCCCTCATGATGACTCCTAGCAGTGAAATAGTTTCTGTTCTGCAGCTGTTCGNAAAAACAAAATGGGTTTGGGTCAATTCCAATTTGTATCTGGCTGTATTTGAGAGTGACTCGTCAGAGAAGAGTTGGGAGTGCTAGAAACACTCTGTAGTAGTCTCTTACCTAGTACTGCTCTGGTAGTACCTAGAACACACTACTAAAACCTGGGAGAAAACCCCCAAAACTGGCCTTGGACACAGTTCCCTGTTCTCTCCATTCCACAGGGAAATGAAATTTCAGCCCCACCAAACAGAGCTGCAGAGCCCTGGGTGCAGGTGGGAGAAAAGTTGTTGGCAATTTCCACGTTGGGTTTGGAGAGTAGGGCTGGGTTATGTTTCAAAGCAGCTGCTGGAGACTTGAAGTTAAAAAGGAAATTAATTAAGTTCTGAACTTCTAAATAATTGTCTACAGTGAAACAGAAAAACCACAAGGCAGATCCCAAAATCTGCTCCCCACTCTTCTGCAGTGCTGGAGAAGGAGCCCAGGGCAGGGGCTCCAAGGAAGTTCAGAAACTCTGTGAGGTCACTGTGAATTTGCTGAATTCTCTGCAGCAGCAAGCATTCATTCCCAGTGGGGATGTGGAACAATCACCAAAATTGTTCATGAAAACCAAGATGACTTGAGTCACGGCTCGTGAGCACATTGTTTGTGCTGTGCTCCCAGAGAAATATTCCAGCAAATTTCAACATTTTGTATTTACAATGCAGGCATGTCATCTGATGTGGTAATGCTCCTTTTGTGGTACAGCCTTTCCCTGGTTAGATTTTGGTTAAGAGAATATTTAAGCATCTGTAGGTCTCAATACAATTTTATGGCCTGCTGATTTTACAGCTGAGTCAGCTGGACTGGACTGAGTTCTTTCAGACAATAAAAGTAATGATATATTGTAATTTCTTTTTAAAGAGAGCCATTTGTTAAATATTTAAAGATCACCTTTTATAATAAATATATATAATATATGCATGCATGTAANTGCTGGCAGCCTCTCTTTGCCACGTTTGTGTTGCGTGTGAGCAGGAACTGGGGAGCAGCACATGGACAGAGATGTTCTTTAGGGGAATGGTAAGGATTGGGTTTCATTGGGAAGTCCCACATTACAGCAGGGTTTTCCTTCTATGCTGTCCTCCACACTCAGCCCGCTGTCCTCCACACTCAGCCCGCTGTCCTCCCAAGCAGCAGTGGTCCCAGCCCTTGGAGGACTCCTGGAATCTCAGGAGTGATGTCACTCAGACCTATTCTAGCAGAAATTTTGCCTCTGCCTGGTGTCCTTTCTTCTGTAATAGCACGGATGGCAGCAGAACCGTCAAATTATAAGGAAATTACTGACAAATAAACAGGGATAAATTCGGTGTCCAAAATGTCTCCAGCCAAGTATTGAGTACTCCTTCTAAGCTTGTAGAACCTACCCTTGCTGTGAGAAAAATTGAAGATGTCTCCCTCATGATGACTCCTAGCAGTGAAATAGTTTCTGTTCTGCAGCTGTTCGAAGTGTGTGACTGTGTCATGTGTGACGTGCTCCTCACCCTGCACGGGTGTCGCCTTTGTTACCAGCCAAGTTCCAGAACAAGATGGGAAGAACAAAAATATTGTAATTTTATTCAAGAAGTTTTCCAATTAGGCATTTTGAATGTTATAAACCATCAGCTACTTCCAGTTCCTTGCAGATGACTCGGTTGTGGAGACTGGGCTCTTTGTTGCTTGAAATATTATATTCATATACACAGCTTAATCATCTTCTGAATGAATGAAGTGCAAATCCTCCTCTGCTTGGCTTCTGGAGGCTTTTATCAATCTCAGTCACCCATCGTTTTCTCCTAGTCTGTGCTCTGGAGAGATGAGAGGCAGTCTTGGCAGGGGTTTTATCTCATGGCTGTGAGGACACACACCACTCCAGAGCCAGGCCAATTGCAGAACTGATTTCTTAAACCCAGCTGGAAATCAGTCTCAGACACCAAAGAGTGGCTGATGAGACTGAACCCATCGGTTTATTTGGCCAATCCTCCCAGCCAGGCCCCTTGTTTTGGGTGTCTGTGCAGCTCCCTGAGCTCCTTGGGGACCTGCATCACCCTGCTTGGAGCTGCACCTGCAGGAGTGCAGCTCAGGGAGGCTTTGAGCACCTTTGGCAGCATTGGCACCCCCCAGGATTCCTGCCTGGTGTTTCCATTCCCACAGAGCAGCAGGAGGCATGTGAACTGGGATTTACAGCTGGCCTGAGGCTGCATGTCCATGAAATACTGCACAAAGGGCTAAAGACTCTGCAAAGAAACACCTGGAAATCTGCAGCATCTGCTGGCTCTTTATTCTTTCTATCAGACATCCTAAAATCTGGACTTTGATTCTCCTCGTGTCTGTTTGGGATCCCTGATGTTGTCACAATAGTTGGATTTTTTGATGGTACTTTTTCCTGGTACAGATTGCTGAGGGAGCTCAAGTTGTTTCAATATATATTTGGGCCTTTAAAAATTATGATGCTGCACATCAGTTAGGTAGGGAAATGGTTGGGAAAAAGACCCGCAAAGGGATTTGATTTTATTATTTTGTTTTACTTAATATACTTTTTTTTCCTTTTTTTGTTTTATCACACTTTGATAAGGATGAAGTCATAGTACGAAGTTATTAGTCTAATTTGAATTTAAAATTCATCATCACTTTGGGAGAACAGAAGGAATAAAACCTCAGTCAAGTTTCAATATAAATATTGAGCTGTGACTTTGGGAGTTGCAGTAGCAGAAAATTCCAGGCATGTCTAAAAATGATTAATCACAGTGAAGAAAACAAATGGAGATTGTATTGCCCAGTGTCTAGAATTATAATAACTCCAGGTTTCTGCCAATAAAAACAATTTATGTCTTGCACCTTCTGACATTTCAGGACAGAAAACTTGTATGGGAACTCTGGGAAGAGCTGGCAGTAATTGGCAGCTTGTTTGGAAAATCTCAGCCCATCACTTGGAAAGGGTGACAAATTCCAGGGCACTTCTGTCCCTGAAACTGAAATTCTGTCCCTGTCGAATTCAGCAGCCACTAGGTGCCAATGTTGGTCCAGTTTTGGAGCAGTTGGACAAAGCAGTGGTGGGAGGCAGAGGAATCCCTCTGAGGGCTCTGAGTTTTTGCTGTGCACAGTTTGTGTCCTTTCACTGCCCCTTTCCTGCAGGTTGTAATTGCTGCTGGTTTTGTTTTTGTCTGTCCATAATCCAGCTTTTGATGAGTGCAGCTGAACATTAAATAATGGGTTTGGCAGTGTCCTTGCAAGCTCAGGGAAATCAAGGATACCCTCTGCCCCTCGGGGGCAGCCTTTGGTGGTGTGGCCACTGCCACGGCTTCCTCTGCCTTGCACTGCTGCTGACGGGACAGGGTTGCAAAGGTCAATTTTATTTGGATGTGTCAGGCTCCAGAGTCCTTCTCTGTGGCCATCTGTGAGGCAATCTATGAACCTTTGTCAAAAAATAAATTATTAGTTAGGAGGTAAAACCCTTTTGACCCCTAAAGAGGAGACAAGAAAGATGATCCAAGGAGAAAAGGGAGGCTGCAATCCATCCCTGCTGACACTCCCTTCCCTAGAGACCAAGGTCATTTAAGAGAGGGCTTCATTTGATTTTTTTCCCCTTGGACTAAGATGAATTCTCTGTATTTCTGTAGCCCTATCCCTTAATAGTATTCTGAGGGAAGAGGTTTCAGTCCACTTTTCCCAGGGAATGTCTTGGTGCAGAGCAGCACCATTCCATTTTAGTAACTCTAGATTGCTAGAGAGCTGGATGCTTGCTGGTCAGACAAGCCAAGCCAAATGAAATCTGAGCAAAATTCTAAACTCTAACATTTCTTTTGCCCAAAATGGAGATGGCAGGCCAGGCAGTAGCTGTGACCTCACTGGGATGAACACTGGGAAGTGAATTGCCCCTGGGAAGGAGCTCAGCACAAACAGCAGCCCTGTGGCTGTGATGCAATTTGTTGTCACACACCCATTGCTGAGTGTAATCTGAATTTCACTGGAGTCAGTCTAGTGGCCAAATATTTATGTGGGTTCCAGCGATGGAGCCGCAGCACTTTGGGAAATTGTTTTGTGCTCTGGAGAGAAAAGGCATTGAGATAAATAAAATTAGCATTACTAAGCATTACAGGAAGCTCAGCAGCACCAAAGGAGTCACTAGGTAGGAACTGTTAATATTTCATCTGTTGGCAGTGAAAGTAAAATCCTGTAATTCAGCTATAAATCAGAACATGCAAGTGTGTGGACCTTAAGGATCCAGGAACAACAGAGTTTTGTGAAGCCTCAAATTCTATTTTAATAATTCCCCAAGCAATGCATTTAAACATAAACCAGCGTGAGAATGAATGTGTACTGGCTAATTAATTCAGAATACAAGAGTGGCAGCATAGACCAGCCAACAGCCTGTTTCACTGCATTCAGGGTGTATTTTGTACATTGAATTAATATTTAGTTCTTACAGTTTATCTTTGCTAGTTCAAAAATAGAGGAAAATTTCCTGTTCACCTGAGGGAATCCCTATTTTTTTCTTGTCTTATTAGTCCAGGAATTGGTTTTCTGCTGTTTGAAACTTTTTTCTTGGGTGAGTTTTTCTCTTTTTATTGAATGAGTTATTTTAGTAGTTGTTAATGCAGCTCCATATCTGGTCAGTGTAAGCAGAAGCTGTGCAACTAAAATGGAAAATTACTGTCATTATGTGACATAACTCTTATGACATAGCTGGGGTTTAACTGAACAGAAAGAAATATTTTACTTTGTGTAACTAATTTTCTGTGTAGTTAAATTCTTTGAAAGGGAGCACTGAATCTGAATCCTTAAATGCACAGCCACCTAACCAGATGGCAAATACAGAACAAGCTGCTGAACCCTGGAGTGTATTTTGGTCCTGAGAGCAAAGCTGTGCTTGGTCTCTAGTATGAATTTAGTGTGCATTGATTTTGTGTAGGGTGCTGAGCAAGCCTTAGGACAGGTTTACAGTCAGAATCCTCTCAGGTTAGACATGAATGTGAGCCCGTGGAGATGTGTAAATTCAAATCTACTTCCTACACTCACTGACACTTAAGAGAAGACTGTCAGAACAGAAAAATGCCATATATCCACCTCATGGAGCTGCCCAGAGCTCCGGGAAAGGCTCGGCTGATTCCCAAAGCATGGCAGACTCCAGGGGCAAACAAAAAGCTGTTTTCAGCCTTTTTTACTTCATGAGGGAAATAAAAAAGCTGTTGAGTACACTTAGATCTCATCCATCATTTAAAGTTCACCTGCAGGAGGTGGAATTTGAAACACATGAGAAATGTATGTTCTTAAAATACCAACATCCCCAGAACACGGGACAGGGCAGAAATCCTGCAAATCCAGTGACCCCACGCCAGTGCTAGGGACCTTTTAGTGAAAATATTGCAATTTTTCTCTGAGTAAGCATCTCTTCTAAAATGACTTCCACCACAGGCATGCACTTTTGCTCCTCTGCTGCAAGCAGGTGCTGCTGCCAGGGCAGGAGGGCTCGAGCTGCTCCATTCCCCAAGCCATGCCATTTCCTGCACTGTCCAGGTGCCCAGCCCTCCCTGGCAGTGGCACTTGGGTTGGAGCTGCTGGCAGTTCCCACTGCCCTGTGCAGGAAGGAGGAAGGTATTTGCCATTAAAAATAAAAATAAAATAAAAAAATATATAAAAGCAGGCATATCCAGTGTCCATGGCAATGCCACTGGTTTTCCCACTTGCTTAACTCCACCTTTGGCATCCCTTGGGCAGCTCCTCCCCAGGCTCCCCTGCTCCTGCTGGGCTTGCCCAGGAGCTCCAGGGACCTCAGCAGCTGCTGCTGCCCAGGGACAATCCTGCTGTCGCTTTCTTTCTGGATTTGGAAACCCTTCTGTCTTATAAATGAGCAGAAGTGCTTCAATTCTTCCAGTTCTGGTGCAGAAAAGTGTATTTGTAGCTGTCAGCCCCAGAGTGGCTGCACCCAGGGGAGTGACATCAGTGGTGCAAAGCCAGACAGCCAGGCTCCACAGGGCAGAGCCACTGGCACTGGGCAGAGCTGGGCTGGTTTCTTATTTTTATTTTTTCTATTCAGCCTGCTCTGAGCTGAGACAGGGTGTATTTCTTTATTTATTTATTTTTATTCAGCCTGCTCTGAGCTGAGACAGGATGGTTCTTAGGGAATGAGCTGCCTTGTGTTCCAGGGGGCTCCAGAGTTGACTGTTAGCACATTAATAATCATATTAATAATAATAATAATGACATTCTGTCAGGATGGTGGCCCTGCAGCACAAGGAGAGCAGTGTTTTGTGGTGATGGAGCCTTGCAAACTGCTCTGGTGCAGAGCTCAAACAACAGACCTGGAATTAACTCTAACTAAAGCCTGGCAAAAGGCAAGCAGGAAGCTGAGCAGAAGTCCTTCAGCTTGAGCAATGCTCAAGTTTGCTCCAGTGTGAACAAAATATAGAGAATTTATAGGCAAAAAGGTGATTGACATACCATGCTGTTTAATAAATGAAACCTGCAAATATTCCTCACCTTAACTGAGTTTCAGTCTACACAGAATTGCTGTTCACACAGAATTGCTGCTCACACAAACCTTCTCTGTGTGCTGCAGTGAGGTTTTGGTCAATAATGCTGACTCTGATGACTTGTCCTGCCCACTGTGGAAGCAAATATCATTTTATTTTATTTTATTTTATTTTATTTTATTTTATTTTATTTTATTTTATTTTATTTTATTTTATTTTCTTTATTTTATTTTATTTTATTTATTTATCATCCCAGCAGTCACACCTGTGTTCCCAGACTATGCAAGCAGATACAGCCACCAGTTTGCCCCTTGCAGGCAGGATGCAGTGACAGTTTCTGGGGTGTTCCAAACCCATTTTGGGAGTGCTGCCTGTGTGTTTCATTTTGATAGCTGATGTATTTTCCTGCCTTTTCACATTGTTAGCAACTGTGGTGTTACTTAGGCAGTTTGATGGAGTGTGTGGCTTAAGCATGCCACAGTGGCCCTGCCAGATAAAACACTGAGTGTTGCTTTTGAGCTCTCAGTTAGGTCCAGCTGTCCCCTTTGCAGAGGGTTTGTGTCCAGATAAAACCCAAATGGATGAAAAGTTATAAATAAAATGCTGTTTTGGTAGAATGTGAACTACTGCCATGGAAGAGATTCCCTCCTCTCTCCTCTTAAAAGGACAGAAAAGTTCTCTCAATTATTTTTTCCTGTATTCTGTGCATCTTATTTGATGTGTTGGTTGGTGTAAGCAGAAATGTTTGCTGATTGCTCATTTTTAAAATATTTGTACTCTTGAAGCCATGCAGTAAAGCAGTTTATTATTCTGTGCTTATCTAGTTTATAGGCACAGAAGGGAGTGATAAGCTTCTGGTGTGAATGATTTGTTTCATTTTGGGGAAACAAGAAATATCATGGAGGAAATTCTGTGAGAGATGGCAGAGTGCATTTCTTCTGTTAGATTCTGCATTTGTACAGAATGGTGCTGGTCTTTGAAAAAACTGAAAAGCTCAGTGCAGGGGAAATAGTCTAAAATTATCTCCAGAGGATAAGTTCTGTAAATATCTTAGAAATTTATTCAGAAATGTTTAGAATCATGAAAGAGATAAAATTTGGGTCAATGTGAATGTTCAATAAGCATCCATTATTTCAGTTTCATATAGAATGCTTTATTATTGTTCACCCTCCAGGAAATTCCATAAGATTTAAAATTATTTTGCTGATTGTATTGTCATTACCAGTCCATCTTTAACTGTATTCAACCAAGGGTACATTCAGGGTCTGGTCTATATAGTCAGGGTGGTTTTTGGGGGCAGGAAGCTCCTGAGTTTTCCTGCACACAGGAATGGTCCTGCCGAGCCCACTGGGACACCGAGAGATGCTGATGTGAGATGCTGTGAACTCACAGAGCCTGAGTGAGAAAAGAGTTGTTAAAATGACACAATTGGTGTTCATCTCTGTATATTAAAAAGTGTAGGGGTGTAAATCTTCTTTCTATAAGAGCTGAGAGTTCAGTGGGAAAAGGCTAAGTTAAATGATTTTTAAAAATGTGGAAACTGCTCTTCAGACGCGCAGATGGCAGCAGGACAAAACTTGCCTGTCCAAGCTTCTTTGGATGAAAATGAAATCGAACTTGCCTGAGGACGCAGACTTTGGGCTTTTTTAGCATTGACCATTCAAACCAGTGCTTTTTTGTTGCGGAGCAGTTTGGGGCTCCTGCCGGGCTGGCGGCTGGATGCGCTCACTGTATCTTGTGGGTTTTGGGGATGCTCCTCCTCAGCCGCCGGCTCCCGAGGCTGAGCTGGCACACCAGCTTCTTGGAGAACTTCAGAGCCCACGCCACCAGAAGGAGGGTGATTGTCGCTCCAGCAATTAAAATGAGGTCTCGCCAGAAGAACTGGAGGCACTGGGTTGGGAGCAGCCGGGTGCAAACGCCCAGGTCGTTCCCGGTCAGCTGCGCCAGGGGTTTCATCCTCAGGTGAGCGGGGCTGGCGCACCTGAGCCGGGCGAGCGCGGGCGCGGAGAAATCCCGCAGCCAGAGCTGCAGGTACAGGATGCGACAGTCGCAGTGCCAGGGGTTGTCCCAGAGGCGCAGCTCCTGCAGGCGGCCCAGGCCGTCCAGGGCCCCGGCGGGCACGGAGGCCAGGCTGTTGTTGTGCAGGTGCAGGCTGCGGGCCCGGCGCGGCAGGGCGGGCAGGGCGCGCAGCCCCCGCGAGCTGCAGTCCACGCGGGTCCCCCAGGGCTGCACAGCACTGCAGCTGCACGGCGGGGGACAGTCCTCGGCCGGGACCCGGGGCAGCAGCAGGGCACAGCCCAGCACGGCCAGCAGCGACATCTCCAGCTGCACGAACAACGACAAGGGAGGTTTGTTACCGTGGTTACGAGAGCGGAGCCACAGAAGTTGTTTCTCCTCCAGGTTTAGGTTTCTAACCCTAACCCTAACCCTAAACCTAACCCTCATCTTTGTGGAAGAGGTTTTACAGCGACTTCTCGAGCCAGAGAGAAGTTTGATAAGATCATCCATGTTTACCCCTGAAAGAATTTTCTACCAAGGTCCTTGACATAGAAGCCAAGAAAGGAAGAAGGATAAGAAGAGAAAGCTGCAACTGCCTATTGCAATAAGCACTTAGTTTGTCTCTCGTGACCAATGAGTAAAGTGTAAACTTTAGGAGCTTTGTAAGAATGTATAAAAAGCATGCATGCTATAATAAAAACAGGATTTGAAGCCTACTGAAAATGGAGTGTGTTGCTTTGTATTGTCTCCATCTCAACTACAACAAATCTTCGGCTTTCTGTATGTCCCACAGAACCACTCTCCCCAGCTTCAGCATAAAGGCTGAAGACAGAGCGCAGTTCTTCCCTTTCCTCTCTGGTTCATTGTTTTTCCTTCATAATTGTACAAAAAATATTATTTATCAAAATTCTGGGACACAATGTCACCAGGAGATGATGGGAAAAACCATCATTAGTTTTAGGCAAAAGTTTCTATTCTGCTTCCATATCTTCATAGATCTAGTGTTAAAATTGTGTGTTTAAGCCAGTTTTCAAAATGAAGCTTAAGGGATTAACAATTGTAAATGTCTGAAAATCTTCTTTCTTTCTGAAGCTGAAATACTCATCTCAACCATCTCCTATGTCTTTGTCAGCGAGTTATTCTGAGTATCTTTGCGCTGAATCCAGACACTCACCCCTGAGTTTTCAAGAAATCTACCAGAGCTCTTTTTGCCAAAGTAAACATCCTAGAAGGACAGCCTATGACAGCTGGCTAGAGAAGTTAAGTGATATTTATGGAAAAGATGATCTCTTCTGATTAAATATAGAAACAGCAAGAAACCCAGACTCAAACAGAAACAAGAACTGCAGGAAAAATGCAGAAGGGAGAGCAGGGGAGGGGCCTGGCTGGTGCTTACCCTGTTTGACCCCTCTGGATCCCTTTCCTGTGCCTGCAGAGGTGCTGGGCTGTGGATGGCAGAGCAGGCTGAGTGCTCTGAGTCCCCAGGAGGCGTGGCAGGGAAATTGAGCTTTTTCCTGTGCAGGGCGGGGCAGCATCCCAGAGCAAGCTGATATTTATGGTGTGTGTGCCATGAAGGGCTTAGGGTGGGTCTTGTGTTTGCTGCAGACAAGAGGAAATGCTTTGGGACTTTTGTTTTGTTCCTAATGTATTTTTCCTGTTGCACCTGACAGTATCTGGAAAAACTCATCTGAAATTTGTGGGTTTTGTTTCTCTAAAAAATCTCCAGGTATAAAAGTCAGTTTGGGCCTGAGCTGCTGAGCCCCAGCAGATGAGGGAGATGAAGTTAGCCTGTGAAATTGAGTTTTTCCGTATTAGTCAGCCAGGTTTGCTTAATATCTGCCTTCTCACCATTTCAATAAAACTTATAAAAGCACACCATGACCTCAAAATAACCATGATAGGCAGGTGACATCATTAAGGGATAGAGAAGGACAGGATCAGAGAAAGGAAATAATGCCATTGAATTGAAATAGATGAAATTGTGTTGAAGTCATGCAAAATAAAGTATTTAATTATTTAATTTGGGTCGCCTGTGCTCAAAAATGCTAACTCCAACCAGTGAAAGGAAGGTTTCTGAAATATCTGTGTGTATTTGGCTGCAAAGCCAGTAAATTGGGATCGTACAAGTTTGTAATACACGTGGATCTGTTCATCTAAACAAAGAATGCCATGTCTGTGTGAAGGGAAAGCAAAAATAGGATTTACTTTTCACTTCTGATTGGGCATGCAGAGTTTTGGATATAAGTTTTCCTTTGCTTTAGTTACCAGCCATGAGCACACAAGAATTCCAATGGCAGCTGGCATTTGGAGCCCAGCTGGTTGTGGACCTGGAGCTCCATTCAGGCCATTCTGTGCAGTGTTGATTTGGGACTGGCTTGGAGCTCTGTTCTGCTTTTGGAAAGGAAGCCCAGGTGAGGTTTTCATGTTGCAGATGTACAGCAGAGCTGTGGTTTGGAGCTGTCCTTTCTTTATCACCAGCTGTTCCTGGGAGGAAAGGAGATTTCTGGTGTATGAATTATCCTGGCAGCAATTCTTGTCATCTAATTTTTACTTGTTTTTAAAGAACCTTTCTTCATTAGGTCTAATGAGTTAGCAGGAGCTGGAACTTTGTTAGGAACTTCCTTAAGAAAATGCTTTATTGTGTATCTCTGCTCTTTAGCCTTTGAAAAGGCAATTCAGACAATGCCAGGGTGTGAAAAATGCATATTTTATGATTGGCTCTTGGCAAATATTAAAATGAATACTGTATGTGTTATGTTGGAAAGTTATGCTGTATTAATCTCTTTTAAGTAATGCTGTATTATTCTGTTTTTAAGTAGAGTGGTAAATATAGTTTTTAGGCTATAGCATAATATTAAAATAGAAACTATGTGATGTAAGGTAATTTTTGTAACGAGCTCAAGGAATGGAAAAGAGAATCAAGAAATTCTTTGCACTGTCCTATCTGGATAGAGGCAACAGCAGCAGGCACCAAGATCCCCAGAGAAGAATTATTGCCTCCTTATTGGGAAAGCTCAGACTTCGAGGAACCAAGAAGGTTGATTTACAGGATGGGGGGGCAAGCTAAAATTAAGCAGAAACACCCTAGTTTGAAAAGAATGTTTGAATTATGTATGAGCTATATGAATATGCACCAGGCTATTGCTTTTAAGGGGTAATCCTTTGTTAGCTAGGGGTGCTTGGTGGTGAATACCAGACACCCGGACGTCCATAATTCTCTGTTTTATTGTCTCTTACTGTCCTAATTTTCCTTATTATTTTCATTGCTACTTTCATTACTATTTTCTTCTTATTATTAAACTTCTAAAATTTTAAAACAAGTGAATGGTGTTTTTCACAAGAGGGGAAAAGACAAAACCACTTCAAAGCCCGTTTGAATTTTGCTCTTTTCTCTGGGGTGAGGAGGGCAGTTCCTCCCTTGCTGAGGTGAGCAGTTCCTCTGCCTCTCAGGTGTGAGGGCACTGCTGATGCTCTTTCCTGCTGGGATGGCTTCCCTGCTTTTGGGAAGTACATCCATGGATTCAGGAATGTCTGCGTGCCCTGTGCCTGCACAGCCTGTGCCCCTGTGCCTTCAGGAGAGCTGCCACAAACCAAAACCCTCCTGGCACACAGTAACATCAAATGCTGTGTCCTTTTGCACTGAAAGCATTTGGAATCCCTGGAATCCACACTTCCATTCTGTGCTGTCCTCAGTCATTCCCGTTCCTCCAGGTGTCCCTGGGGTGGCAGAGGTGCCCAGATCTGCCCAGCTGCTCCTGCTGAGTCCCCAGAGCTGTCCCCTGGCCAGTGCGCCAGCTCCCTGTGGAGCTCAGGCTGTGCAGGGGGTGTCTGCCAGAAGCACCAGGCATTTGCATTCCTGATTTTAGGGCTATAGTTTTTTGTAGGCCAAATGAGGATTCTTCATTTAAGAGGATTTATTAAGAGCCAATTTGAAAAAAAAAAAAAAAAAAGTTTTAATCTGCTATAATCTTGTTAGGGTATGAAGGTATTTTTTTCCCACAGAGAGAATCCATCTGAAGTTTTTGTGAATGAGAGAGGCTCTGTCTCCTTTCAGTGGAGAGGGATTTCTGGACACTCTGGTTTCCCAGAGAAGCCCCCTCTCCCCACCTCTCCCCTGGTAGCCCTTTGCTCTGGATCAGCTGGCTGTGGAGGCCTTGGCTTCTCCAGAGAGCTCCGTGGGGGCCGTGTCTGGTTATTCAGGGAGTAAAGGGCTGAGGGGAGGTTTCTGCTTTCCTCGTGTGCAGAACAGAAGCTGCAAGCTGGAGATAAATGTGCAGCTCCAATGCCTGACCTGCTGAGAGCAAATTCAGCCAGAGGATGCCATTATCTTCCCCAGTCACTTCTAAGGAGTTCCAGTCATTTATTGCTGTCAGTGACCTGCTCTTGACCAAGAAAGGCACAAGTTTTCTCAAGCACTGTTTCCATTTCCAGTGCTGAAAAACTGCCCACCTCACATTGCCAATGGACAGCTTCTCATTTAAAATCCTCACCTTGATTAATTCTGTTCTTTTGTACTTTCAGATAGGTTGGTGAGAGCAGACTAACCAAAACAGATCTTTGTAATTGGGTGTGAGTCACTGGTAATTAATGAATTCTACAAATAAGCAAGAAGAAGGATAAGAAAAAATCAATCATAAAATTAATTCTCACATCAAGAAATATTGCTGGCAGCAATGGATTGAAGAAAAGCTGTGGTTTCTCTCAAATCAGGAGCTGTTGTTGCCTGAAGGCCAAAATTTTCCTCTTACCTACTTCACTCTGCAGAGCTGGCTGTCAAAGCCTGCTGAGAATTTCCACATAGGAGGGCTCAGAGTTTCCTACTGTCCAAGTTTTTCCTGCTGCACATTTATCGTGGTTTTGCCTAATGGGGTTTTGCCTAATGGGGTTTTGCCTCTGTCAATCGAAAATCCCATTTCCTCAGATTATTCCTCAGGCAGATAAAGTCTTGTCGTTTAGGAAATTCTTCTCCTAAACTGTACTCCACCCATTTTATCCAGAAATTCTCTCTCCTCCCGCCTGTTCTCATTGAGAACCTCCCTCTTTGCCGTTTCCCCATTCAGAATTTCACCCAGCCATTGCTCATTTTCCCTCTAGGTGTCATCCAAGTTCTTTTGTTCTCAAATGCTGAGCATCCCCCAGATCGGCCCCTGAGCGATAATTTCTCAATTCAGAAGAATTGCCTGAAAGAACAAAATACTGTGTTCTTTTTAGGCTATTATTTTCCATTGTCTCCAAGATACAAATAAATCCGAGGTACAATATGTGTGTATTAAGTGATCTGTCTGAATCGGGGGCTAAAAGCACGTTTGTGCTTTATGGAACTGGGAGGCTTTTGAGCCTGTTAGTGAAAATATTCATGGTCCATTTGGATTTGCACAGCCCTGGGCTGGGCAAACTGGAGGCTCTGTGCCCCTCTGTGCCTTGCTTGCTTTGCTCTCATGAAAAGCAGGTCTTTTTCTAGCTCTTTATGCCCAGTCACTGTCATTAAAAATACAATCCAGTGTTGCAGGCAGGCACAGCACAGCACTGCAGTTATGGGAATGGTTTATTTAGGGTTGGGACTGAGCTGTCAGAGCAGATCTCCTGCTCTCTATTCTCTGTGCGTGCCTTCTATATGAAATTAAATTGCAGTATTCCCTCTGGAAATCCCTGGGATTGGTGCTAATGGAGGTTCAGTGCTTGGGCCAGACTAAGATAGTCCAGACCATCCCTTCCTCTCCTGGTATAAATGGCTGCACATAGAATCCTCAGTTCCAGCTGATTTCACTGCTCTGTTCCCAGCTGTTGGGGCCATTGTTGGTGGAATTCCCAGTGTGACAAAGAGCTATCCATGCATGTACCTTGTTCCAGCTCTGCCAACTGTTCAGGCAAGCCTGCTGAAGGTGTTTGAGCATCTTTACCAGTTTACAGCATAACAGCTGGAGCAGGGCTGTAAAATGCATGAGATTGTTCAGCACTCCCAGTGTTGTGGTGTTGCCTTTGTTTAAGGAGAGTGGTGACAAAATGAGCCAAATCATCAGCTAAACTGTCTGGGTTTGAACAGACAGGTGTCTGCTAAGGAAGGCAGGAGCCTCCTTGGAATGGAGAATGTAAACCCCCTCCCTCTGAATAATTATAGTTTTGAAATTAAAGGGCTCTCAGGCAAAGATATGGGAGTAGGAATAACAGTTCTTTACTAGGAAAATTAAATAAAAGGCAGTAATACAGAACAACCCTGCCAGAGTGAGAACAGAGCTGAGCCCTGTGTGTCAGGGTGTTGGTGGCAGTGCCATTCCAGGGTGGCTCAGCCCTCCTGCAGTGCCAGGGGTGGCTCTGCTGGAGCAGGGATCCTGTACAAGGGGGGAGTTTTCCTCTGGAGCTCCAGGGCTGCTGGAGATGGGCCTGGGCTCCCTCTGGGAATGCAGGGGAGAAGAAAGCTGAAACTCTGGGAATGCAGTGGGAAAAGGCTGCTGGGCTGTTCCATGGCAGATTCTATCCAGGCAGGAATGCTTGGCTCCTCCCCTGGGTGGAGCCTCTCCCGATGGGATGATGGGATTTTATCAGCCATGCAGGGACACTCAATGGCCATTAACAGAAGATAATTAATAATTAATAATTAATAATTAATGGCCCATTAACAGCAGAGATCTCCTGGAGGGAGGATTGGCTGTGGAAGAGATAAAGAAAACTGCCCCATGAACAGCAGAGAACTGCCCCAGCTCTGACAGATGGCAATAGAACACACACCCCCAGCCACATCTGCCATCTTCCAACCTATGACACTAACCCCTGCTATTTTCTGCCTGAAGAGTTGGACATGTAGAAGGCAAAGCATTGAACTTTATGGCCACACTGAGCAGTTGTTCTTGGAGAGATCAATTAGACATTAATCAGTGTCTGATGTCAAAGACTGCCCAGGGAAAGCCCAGGTGACGAGTTTGCCATGGGAACTCACTGTGGAATTTTATCATAACTGATGAAATGTTTATTTTTTTATACTGTCCTTTACAAAGCTATGGCTTCATGGGCTTGAAATAAACAGTCAGCTCTGGGTACATATCCAGTGCTGAATTACTTCTCCCCAGTGAGAGCAGCTCCAGCCCCACTGCTGCTGCCCCACTAATGCTGTGTTTGCACTCTGACAGCTGTGGGCCACCCCTGCAGATGTGCCCAGATGTTTGCTGTGCAAAGGGGCTGCAGGAGAGCTTGCCCAGACTCCTGAGCATTCATGGAGAGCCCCAGAACGTCACTGCAGACAGAGCTGACCCCGTTCTGCTGAATTCCTGCTGCCAGCAGCTGGACTGTTGGAATGTTTCACCCACGAGGAGATGACAGAGTGCAGAGCTGTCCTGGGGCTGGGAGCACGGTCCTGAGCAATCCCCAGCTCTGCAACCACAGTGTTTGCTGCAGGATGTGAGATAACATTATTGCCAACCCCATTTCCAATTCCTGCATTGCATCTTCAAACCCTGATATTTGCATTTCAAAGCAGTGTAGGATATTTAATTTTTTTTGAGCTTGATATTTTGAGCTGTAAGAGTTCACATTTTGCAAGTTCTGCTCCTGGTCCTTAAGGCTGCAGATTGCTAATGAAAGCTGAACAAGTGCCTTGGGTTCTGAAAGAAATCCTTTATATAGTGTGACCTGTGATAAAATCTCAAGAGCTGAAAATGCTGCTGTGCTAATCCTATTACTTCCTATCACTGAATGCTGATATACAAACAATTTGGAGAGTCAGTTTGATCAAGCTGGCAGCTGAATTAATCGCATGGTCACTTACAGCAGGCTATAAATAAGCAGCAGTTCCTCTGAGGAGAACTGTACTTTCATTAAAAGATGCTGCAGGCCTCTTCCTGAATTACCCAGTTATCTCCTTTGTTATGTGAATGTGCCTAATTCGTGCCTATAAAGTTTATAAACATTAAATATTAGAAATGCATGTATAAGTATAAAAGTATATTTTTATAAACATACAGAGGTATGTCTCTTGTAAACACATGTATGGGGTATAAAGGTATATTTTCGTAAATGCATGTGTAGGATATAGGAGTATATTTTTGTATCAGACTAAAACGTGTGGAGACCACACTCCCTGGAGGGACTGGTTCCCGTAAAGGAATGTGTCGCCTCTCTTTAGTGAATAGATTTCCAGGAAAGAATCTACAAGACTAAAGCTGCAGCTGAACAGGAGATGGCCCATCTCAGGAGAACCCACCCGGCCATTATCACCACGATAAGCTATCTGATGAAGATATGCAGCGTATCAGGAACATCACCACCTTCCTGGACATAGATAAAGTTTTCATCCATAATTCATCCTTGCCTCGGAAGAGCATTGTTTCCTGCTGGAGCAGCCCAAGAACCAAATTAAATAACTTAAGACTTTTTGACTTTGAATACAACGTTGCCTCCAGCGGAATAAACTGTATATAAACCCACCGTTCCGAGACCTCGGGGTGAACAGACCTACCCTGACATTCCGTCAGTTAGCCTGTCACCCAGCTGCCAATTCCCGGGGTCGAAGCTGTCTCTCTGCATTGTGGTCTTGTTGTCCAGAATTTATGCCAAATTTGCTATCGAATAAATTAATTATATTTTAATTGGGAAATTGGCTCCGCATATTTATAACATCCTTGCCCTCATTTGTGTCTCCAGCCCAGTGCTGATGACTGTATTCAGTGAAACTTCCTGCATTTAATGGAGCTGCTTGGAGGTTATCTGCCATTTATTTCCTCATCAGTTTTGATAAATCCTTGATGTTGTCCTGCAGTGCCACTCGTGGTGTCACTCTCTCCAGGCTGACAGGCACTGGCACCTCTGCCTCTAAAAGGGAAACAGAGCCTGCAACGAGAGGAGAGTCCTCTCTGATCAGAGCTCTGAAATCACTCAGTGCCTTGGCTGTTTCTGCACCTTCAGGTGCTCCAGGGCACTGCTCAGGTGTTCTGACTGCAGAAGATCTGCCAGCTTTACTCTACTTTTTTTTTTTTTTTTTGTAGTGAGGAGTCCTCCCGTGAGCTGCTCTGAAACGTGAGGTGTCTTCAGCAGAAGGGATGAGGAAGGAGAAACCCCTGGGCTTGCCCTTCCCATTAAGTGTTGCTCAGTGCCTCCCTTCAGCGGCACTTGGTGCTGGTTCAAGGGCTTTCTTTGTGACCTAGGCGTGTTTGTGAGAGCAGAGTGCTCTGCCTGAGGTTTTGCTTCCATGCTTTGCTTTTTGCCTTTACTCATCATCTCCCTTCCTTTGGGCGTTCCAGTTTGTTTCCTAGTGAACACAATTATTTTTCCTTTTCTTCCCCTCCAGACTCTGTGGCATTTCTGGTTAATCTCTGTGGCTAAAGCCAGCCTTGGAGCAGGGAATTTCCAGAGCACAGGGCCAGTGCCCTCTGTGCTGCCCCAGTCCCAGCACTGCTGCAGCTGGCAGAGCTTTTACCACAAACCCCAGCTCCTGCTCAGTTTGCATGTCTGGCACGTGGGGAAAACACATCAAAATCCCAGCAATTCTTCCTTAACCTGGCTCTGAAAGTCAGCTGCATGAAAAGGAGTGTTCCACTGCTGAGAAAGCAGCTGTGCCTGCAGGGAGCCGCTGGCACAGGGACGTGCAGGGTGCTCTGTTTGAGGCGCTCTCTTTAGGGATGTTTCTGGCATTAAACTGAGCCCAGGCAGCACAGCTCCCTGAGCACACCTGTGCTTGACACTGGACTTTTGAAGTAGGTTAAATGTGGTGTTCTGTTTTTAAGTTTACTTGACTGTTTTGTTCTAATGAGGTATTTCTATGTTGGTCAGTTGTGGAATGGTTTGTTCCTGTGTACCCCTATTCTTCCCCTCAGAGTGGTTCATCCCAAGTTGTTTGCCTCAAAGTTTTCCCGCCGCTGACCTGTCTGTCCGTGGTGTCAATCTTCCCTCTCCTCCCCTATTTTCCAAATGTATCCCTGTCAAATCTGAAAAATCCTACCCCTACCCATGTCCATCGCCCTTGCCCTGCCCAGGTTCTTCGGGAACCTTCTCTATGAATCATCCCAGTCCTCCCAGGTGATTTGCCCCTCAAACCTCCCTCTACCCCGAGGTTTCTCCCGTTTTGCTCCCTGTCATCCCTCATCCCTCCCTTAAAGCTCCCCCATTGTTACCTTATGTTCCAACCCCCTGTTACTGTATTCTTTAAAACCCCTTGGGAGCCTGGCTCGGGGCCATTTCCCTCTGCCTCGGTTGGGGTGTGATGAATGCTTTGTGAACAGCCGGCATCTGGCCTCTCCTTTACTCTTGCCTCGGATCCCTGGCAGGGAAACACTTCGCCGGCAAGCCCAACCCACGGCTCGTGGCTGCAGAGCAGTGGTGCCCTGGGCTCAGCTGCCGGGCTCGCCATCGCCCACCCACTGCTCAGGAGACCCACGCAGCCACAGTTAAATCTTGTGCCTTTTGGTATTTCACCCACCAGGCTGCTGAAATAAGGGCACAGGATATGAGCAGGAGCAACGTCATCTGTATGAAAAGCAAACAAAATTAATTCTCCCCCACACTTTGATTTTAGCAATACCTCTGCCAAAAAAACCCCAACCTAAGTTTATCACCCATCTCTTCAGGCAAAAACCTGTGACAAGGGCCCAGTCCCTTTTGCTGTTTTAAACCATTGATGCTGATGTTCCAAGCCTCAAGCAAGTTCCTTTCAGCTCCTTAAATATCTCACATACTGTTGTTTCCAGGTTTTTTCTCCTTTATGTGCAAGGAGCCCGGTAAAAAAACAAAGGAAATAAAGATAAAAATAATTTCTAAGTCCTGGGGTAGAACTGGAGAAAGGGGGAAGAAAGTTCAGCCTGGAAGAGAATAATATCAAAGCCAGTGACACAGTGACACTGCAGTGCAGACAGTGGGTGCAGAAGGAAAACTCTGTTTGGTCAGATCGTGGTAGAGGTGAAATAGAAGCCTGTGCTTACTTCTGCCATCTAAAAATTCTCAGGGATCTTTTCACGGCTCTGTAGTTCTGCGTTATTTTTTTCATTGAAAACCAAATTGGGTGAGAATACAAGACCCTTCCCCTGCAGCTCTTCTTTCCCCCATCAGCTTCCCTGGTGACTCAAGACTTTGACAATTTCAGCTGTTTCTTGGTGCCTTACATTGTGCCTGGCTGAGTTTATCCACTTGGCTTTTCCTTTTCGTTCAATTCCCAAAGAACACCCACATTGTTGCTGCTTTTTTCCAAAGCCATTTTCGGTAAAGCAGCAAAGAGAAGGGCAGGTTTTACTCCCTTGTGCTGCTTTGGAGCTGTAGAACATCATTTCTCCAATGCTTCAGCACAGGGATGCTTGTGTTGGCGTCGCCTGACATCTCTCTCAAAAATCACTCAGAACACTCTTTTCAAAAACAAAAACTTTCCTATCTAAAATGAGAAATTCCTACCAGCCCTAATTTGCAGGAAATGCTGCCTGACCCCCTTTCAACTCAAGGTCAGCTTAAGCTCTCTCTGGGGAAGAAAAAAATATAACTATATATACAAGAATATGGAACTATTGTGTGTCCTTTGGTTAGAAAGGCAAACTAAAGATTTTGAATCTTTCATTAACCCTATGGAAAGTTTCTTAGGTTGAAGATTTTAAATTGATTTTAAAATTACAGCTTCTCTGCTACTTTATTTTTTTTACTATATGTTAATATATAAGAATCTATCCAACTTTATTTGATCAGAAGTGCATGAGATTTGCATTTATTAAATGAGGAGAATGCCAATGTTCTTACTGGGAGACTGCCTTTAAAGCACTCAGTTGCAAAAGGGAAATACTAAATATTAGGAGTTTTTAAGATGATTGCAGCATTTATTTTAATTCTGTAGGTGTGGAGTTCTTGATGAGAAGGAAAAAACTATCTAAATAAATTGCATTTCTTTATGGATAGGTACCTTAAAGGATGTTTACTGTGCTTTAACCCTGAAGCACCCCATGTATACCATAAGTAAGAGGAAATCTAAACCAGACTGGCATTAAGTGAGAGACAGGTAGAAGTATTTAAAATATTTGAAACAATAGGAAGATCATTTTAATGATCTTCCTGTTGTTTCAAAATATTTTTGATACTTTAAATGAATACTGATAGTATTATTATATTTAAATATTTCTATTTCAGATACTATATTATATTATATTATATTATATTATATATTGTATATTTTTGTTTTACTATTTATTAATAGTAATATTATATTTTGGATACTTTTAATGAATATTAATAATAATCTGATTATTTCAGATTTGAGTTGTTTGATCTGATGCAGGTAACTTATTCTTTATTCAAAAGCAGATTTAAACTGGTGGATGCAAAGCTGAGGTGGATGCCCCCTGGGCAGGATTTCATTCAGGGTGTGGCAGCCCTGGGTTGAATTCCATAAAATGCAGGTTTTGGTGCAGAGTGGAGCAGCACCAATAACTGATTTATTGATGGGGAGGATGAAGAGAGCCCAGCAGTGCAGGGCAGGGATTCAGGGTGGGGAGGGAGGCCAGAGTTCAGAGTTCAGTGCCCCCTCAGTCCCCCCAATCTTGCCCCTGTGCTGCTTGCACTGCAGAGCCCCTGGAGCAGTTGGTAGGGACAGAATAAAGTCCAGTTTGATGAAATGCACTTTTTTTCTGCCCAAAGTGTTTCACTGCAGGAAAATTCCTGTTCTGCTTGCCAAGTTTGTCCCTGCTTCAGCTGTGTGCAGGGACTGGTGCATCACCTGCCCTCCTCTGCCCCCCAGGTCTGGGAGGCAGAGCCACAGCCCAGGCTCTGACAAACCCAGCAGTGGAGTTCTGCTCTGTGCTGCTGCTGCTGCTGCTTTCCATGGGCTCCTTTTCTCCTCTCAAGTCAACAGAAATAGCAAAAATACTTACTTGTGCTAGTGGATAAATAGCTACCCACTAACACAGGTAAATAATTCTTACTCTTGTTCCCCAGGACCCCAGCCAGGCTGGGTTTTGGGGGTGCCAGCTCCCAGGGATAGTGTGGCTGTGCTGTCCTGCTCTCACCGTGTCCCCTGGTGCCCCCTGTGCTCCCCCCTGCTGTCCCCACCCATGCCCTTGTCTAAAGGTCACTCTGCTGGGATCAGTCCTTGCCCCAGCGTGCATTTTCCAGATTTTCCACCCTTCTCAGACTCCCAATTTCCATAATGATGTGCTTAGCAGTNGTAACTTATTCTTTATTCAAAAGCAGATTTAAACTGGTGGATGCAAAGCTGAGGTGGATGCCCCCTGGGCAGGATTTCATTCAGGGTGTGGCAGCCCTGGGTTGAATTCCATAAAATGCAGGTTTTGGTGCAGAGTGGAGCAGCACCAATAACTGATTTATTGATGGGGAGGATGAAGAGAGCCCAGCAGTGCAGGGCAGGGATTCAGGGTGGGGAGGGAGGCCAGAGTTCAGAGTTCAGTGCCCCCTCAGTCCCCCCAATCTTGCCCCTGTGCTGCTTGCACTGCAGAGCCCCTGGAGCAGTTGGTAGGGACAGAATAAAGTCCAGTTTGATGAAATGCACTTTTTTTCTGCCCAAAGTGTTTCACTGCAGGAAAATTCCTGTTCTGCTTGCCAAGTTTGTCCCTGCTCCAGCTGTGTGCAGGGACTGGTGCATCACCTGCCCTCCTCTGCCCCCCAGGTCTGGGAGGCAGAGCCACAGCCCAGGCTCTGACAAACCCAGCAGTGGAGTTCTGCTCTGTGCTGCTGCTGCTGCTGCTTTCCATGGGCTCCTTTTCTCCTCTCAAGTCAACAGAAATAGCAAAAATACTTACTTGTGCTAGTGGATAAATAGCTACCCACTAACACAGGTAAATAATTCTTACTCTTGTTCCCCAGGACCCCAGCCAGGCTGGGTTTTGGGGGTGCCAGCTCCCAGGGATAGTGTGGCTGTGCTGTCCTGCTCTCACCGTGTCCCCTGGTGCCCCCTGTGCTCCCCCCTGCTGTCCCCACCCATGCCCTTGTCTAAAGGTCACTCTGCTGGGATCAGTCCTTGCCCCAGCGTGCATTTTCCAGATTTTCCACCCTTCTCAGACTCCCAATTTCCATAATGATGTGCTTAGCAGTCCTTGTGCAGGGTTCATTTCACACTTTGGGAAGGGCACACTCACTTGCCAGACTGGATTCTTTTTAGTGTCAGCTCTGCTGAGATGGTGACATCATTTTCTCCTCTGTTGTCTGGTAACTTTGATTTTTTTTCCTCTTCTTGATTTGGTTTGTTTTTGGGTTTTTTTTTGACTTTCTGAACAGAAATAAAATTTTCCCTCCTTATTATTCAAGCCAGTTTTTTTTTAATTGCAAACAAATCATATCTTTCTTCACACGAGCTGAGGCAACTTTTAGGGTGTCCTGGCTTTCTGCTGGCCCTGGATTGGGGTGCCCCCAAAGCCCCTGGCCCATGTACACACTGTGCACTCACTGCAAGGATTAATCCCTCTGCACCGAGGTCCTTTCTCTTTTCATAATTGTGTAAAATATTTCCAAGACTCTTTTGGGGGTTTGTTCAGCACCCTTGCACTGTAACAGAGAGTCCATGAAGTCACAAATCAGCATTTCTGTGTCCATATCTGCTGTAACTTGTGTGGAAAATTTTATTTTGGCGTGGCTGGACGAGGAGTGCTGGGAAAGAAAGAAAGAAAGAAAGAAAGAAAGAAAGAAAGAAAGAAAGAAAGAAGGAAAGAAAGAAAAATGTGACTTCTATTTGCTGTTTGCTTGTGTGACAATGTGTGAGTCAGCCCCAGCCCAAACCACAATTGCACTGTCCTTCAGAGAGCTGCAGCTGTTTATTTCCAGCAGCAGTTAGGACCAAGTCCCCATAATGTTATCATTCAGCAGCAGATGCAGCTTTAAAACTGTTTGTGGTGTTTATTCATCTGTGCAGGAGTGAAGTGAATCTGCAAGGAGGAGTTTCGAGAGATTTCATACAAATTGCTGGAATTAGTTCTTTTCACTCCCAGCAGCAGCAGTTAGGGACCTCTATGCTGACTTCTGGAATTAACTCTGTTTCTGATTATAAGGCAATGTCAAATGTCCTGTAAGATTTGAAAAGCCTTACTACTTTTTAGTTTTAGGTTCCCTTTTGCTTAAAAAACAGGAACAGGTTGGCAAGCTTGGAGTTTCTGTTTTCCTGCATGAGCAAAGAAATAAAGAAACCCAAGGTTTTAAAGGCCTCTGCATTATAAACCAGGTTAGATTCTCATGACATTGGGGTTTTTTTCCATCATACAACGGGATCCAATGGAAGTGGAATAGTTCAAGTGGACTGAGAGAGATGTTTTGTCAAAGGTAGAGCACCTGGTGATGCAGGGATGCAGATTTCTCCTACTTACTCTACAGAGTTTTTCCTCTTACAGTTCTTGTCAGTAGAATCTCCTTCTCTGTAGACTCAGAATTGTCAGGTATGATTTATTTCAGAGTCCCAGCCCTGCTGTTCTCCTCTCCTCCTATACTTTTCAATGGTTTGTGATCTTGGCCATGCCCAGCTGTCCGGAGTTTGGGAATCCCTTGTGCAGTCAATGAAATAAAGAAAATAATGAAATAATGGCTGGGATCAGTCTGCTGTGACTTTAGCAAGTTCCTCTGATGAAATGAGGCTTGCTGGATGCACTATTTATTCCTGACTGGAGGAAAAGCACACAACAAACTGTGGAGTTGCAAAAAGGAAACAAAGGATGGCTATAGAAAATGACACTTGCGGCTGTTGGGATGGAGGACTGTGCCCTGCACATAAACCAGGAGACCTGCAGTATAAATTCAGACTTTAGCTCTTGAGAGCAACTCATTGTGGTTAAAATTACCACCACAGAATGGAAATGTTCAGGTTTATCAATGCAATATGAAAAATTTCTTTTTCTTCCCTTTCCAGTGGGTATCTTGCTAAGACACTTCCTTTGCAGATCTGGACATCCTGATTTCCTACTAAAGGTTAGTGTTCACTAACAGTTGCTGTGAAAATTAAATTTCTTCTTCCTGCAGCAGTTGTTCTTTGGTGTTTTCTGAGCAGAGAAGAACCACCCTTGTAGTTATTTACCTCTCATGTCCTGAAAAATTCCCGTGTTTCACGATATGAAACTCTTCCTGTGCCTTTTCTCTCTCCCCTCCATACAATGCTGTTCAGTTCAATAGCTCCTGAAATCTGATTTGGTGACGTGAATTAGAGGTTCTGTCAGCTTTCTTTCTGTGTGGCTGCAGTCAGGTGTGTGCACCTTCCCTCTTGGCAGCTGCTCTCCAGAGCTGCTGATGTTCCCCATGCAGTTAGTGCAGAGAACTAATTCCAAACACTTCTAGTTCCATTGCAGAGGGATCAGAGGAGAGGCCATGGCCGTGCCTGCCTCCTGAAAGGCTCTGAGCTGAGCTGGAGCCTGCCTGGGCTGTTCCTGCCATGCCCAGGCCAGAGAGGCTCCCGGAGTGTCTGTGGCACCCGTGTGAGTGACAGGAATGTGGAGTTGGAGGTGCTGCAGTGGTGGGCTTGCTGAGGGGCTGCTCCCCTGCCCTGAGATGTGAAGGTGACCCGGGGATGGTTTCCATGGCAATGGGAATGTGGGATGTGCTCTGTGCTGGCCCTGGCAGGGCAGAAGATGATCCTGCAAACCTGAGCCCATTCGTGCGCGACTTTCCAACGACTCTGAAGGGCTGGGGACATTTTGGGTGCCCATCAGTCCTGGAGGATGCTCAGTGGTTGTCTCAGCCCTGGGCAGGACAGATGTTTGCTCATTAGCAATCAGAGGCTGCTCTGCTGTCCCCAGAGCTGATCTGTGCTGCTGGAGCTGCAGAGCCTGACAGGAGAGCAGCTCCTGCTGCTGTGTGCTGGGCTGGCACTGCCTGTCAGTGCATTGCATCCCCACAATCAGCTCAGAAACAAAAAAAATCCTCCCGTGGGTATTGCATGTTCTTTATTTTAAAATAACTTTTTTATCTAAATGGTATTTATCTTAAAATGGTATTTTAAGTCAAAATGTATCAGCCTCCACCTATTTTCTCTCTCTTTTTTCTTTATCTGTTTTTGGCAACCTTAGAAGTAGAACATTCCTCACGAGAGACTGGACCTTGTCTTTGTTAGAGACCATTTTCCCACTTGTAATTGTGAAAAAAAACCCCAATGAGAAGCAATCAGCAAAACCAAGGCTATCAAACAATAAAACCTTGAAGCACAGAAATTATCTCAAACCCTAATACCCAAACCCTCAGCTCTCACGGCCTTTCTGCTTTGCAGGGTGCACGTGGTGAAACCACTTGAATGCTGACAATTTTTCACTGCCATCCCCCAGCCCTTGGTTACTCCCTGGCAGGAGTAAGTTACACAGCTCTTTGAGCACAATCAGAACCCAGAAACTGAGAACAGAATTGGCTTTGTGCACCCAAGGGAACAGGAGGAGCTCCCTGGGGTTGGAGTCCTGCCCACTGTGACCCAGGTGGAGCTGCCTGGAGTGAGGAATTCGGGCTGCCCATCCCCTGCAGGGAGGGTGAGGGGGAGTTACACACTGAGTAGGAGCAGTGAGGGTGAGGGGGAGTTACACCCTGAGTAGGAGCAGTGAGGGTGAGGTGCAGTTACACCCTGAGTAGGAGCAGTGAGGGTGAGGTGGAATTACACACTGAGTAGGAGCAGTGAGGGTGAGGTGCAGTTACACCCTGAGTAGGAGCAGTGAGGGTGAGGTGGAATTACACACTGAGTAGGAGCAGTGAGGGTGAGGGGGAGTTACACACTGAGTAAGAGCTGTGAGGGTGAGGTGCAGTTACACACTGAGTAGGAGCTGTGCTCCCAGGAGCAGCACAGGACAATCTGTGGAATGTTCATGGAATCCCAGGACGGTTTGGGTTGGAACTCCAAGCTGTGCTCGTGCCAAGCCCTGCCATGGCAGGAACACCTGGAACACCTCCCACTGTCCCAGGCTGCTCCAAGGCCAGCCTGGAACATTTCCAGGGGAATCCACGACCTCTCTGGACAATCTGTCCCAGTGCCCCACCTCCCTTAGAGGGGAGAATTCCTTCCCATGATCCCACCTCAGCCTAAAGCCTTCACCCCACACCCTCAGGAAAGCCTCTCCAGCCTCCCCTTTAAGGGGCTCTCAGCTCTCCCCAGAGCCTTCCCTTCATGCAGAGTTAATTCTGCTTTATTTCCTATCATTTATTTCCTATTTTCCTATTTTTTTATTAAACTTAAACCCAATCAGCTGCCTGTGTTCTGTGCTGCAGGTTTTGGCAGAAGGAGGAGTTTAAGGAGACCTTTTCCTCCTGCTTCTGACACTTTGCTGTTGAGTTTTGGGACTTTCATCAGACAAAAATACATGTGTATTGGCAGGAGTGAAACTGGCCATGAATTGAATTTGCTGTCCAGCTGGTGACTGGGTCTAAATGCCAGTTTAGGAATTTTAGAATTCCTCTGAGCCTTTTCCTTCTCTTCTTTGGCACTACAGTCTGGAAATGGGTGGGGGATCAAGTCTAGGAGCAGCAATTCTCCAGACAGAGTCTGAAATGGTCACAGTTCAGAAAAATATCAGCATTTTAGGAAATAATGTCACTTTAGAAGTGAGTCTCATTTCAGGGCAGTTTGCTGTAATTCAGACACCCTTCTCAGTGAAGAAGTGAGTGAGCTGCATAAAACATGGAGGTTTTGTTTTGCTAAGCTGAGCTCTTCCATGGGTACCTCAGTCCAGCTTTGGGTGTGATGATTTCAGCCTCAAGGTAATCTGAAAAAAGTTGAGGAGGCAAAATGAAGCTGAGCTATTTTGGCATGCTGAGGCAAAAAGAAGAGACAGAAAAGCAGAACAGAAACCCAAGACCCCCCAGTCTTTTGAAAGTAAAGTGTAATTAAGGACATAGGGATGATTTTAATTTAATTTCACACTAGCAAACCCACTCTATAACTTCTGTATTTTGGGGAATTATACATAAAATTATTAAGAAAATAAGACAGTGTAAAGGATTCAGTGTCTTAAACTCCATGAAATTATAAATCTGAGAGAGGCCCTGTGGCTGGAAATGCCACATGTCACATGCACCCTGTGAAGGTTTAGTGTCACTCTCACACTGAGCAATTCCATTTTATGCAGCACTGTTTAAAAGTGCTCCTTTCTTCCTAATCCCAGCTCCCTCCATCACCACGTATGGATTGTATGAAAGGGAGGAGTTTTAATCCCAGCAAATGCTGCTGCCAGGGGTTTTTTCCTCCCCAGGTGTGCACAGATGCACTGAAGCCCTCGGAGCAGCTCGGGCTGGACAAGGCCACTCTGATCTGCTGCAAAAATTCTGTGACTCAGAGTAACATCTGTGATCAGTCCTCACTGCCAAATACTGCAGAGAGACCTTCGTAAATTAATGGGACAATTATGAAATAACTTTACAGATCAGGTGGACTTTAATTTACTGATAGTTAATGCCCCCTATAAACTAAAAAATAACGGGAGGAGGAAACTCTCCTTGAAAAATGTCATTTGTGCTAGAAGTGTGAACCCCTCAGAGGTTACCCCAGGGAGAAATTTGCCAAATGGGAAGTGAGGAGGGCATTGGGACAGGGAGGATGAAGTAAAATGAAAAAGTTTGTTTTGTGGGAAAAAAACCAAAAAAATGGTGGTGGTGGTCAAGGGAGAAAATACCCAAGCTTCCTTTTAGGGCCAGTTTGCAGGTTTAACAGCAAACCAATAAACTCAAAGTGAGTTTGTGGGGATCTAAGGAGATGCAAAGTCTGTGAGGAATGGACTGCCAGGTTTGGGAGACTTGGGGACAGGAAAAAGGTGAAAAATCCAAATGCTGCAAGAATCCTGCAGTAAATGAGGGTCCAGAGCCAGGTGTGTACCTGCATGAGAATCCTGCTCCTGAATGTCTCCCTTGCCACCTGAACACACAGATCAGGCTCATCTCATGATCTCCTGGCATTTTCCCCCTTTACACCTGGGAAAGTCTGGGAGAGCTGCCCAAAATAAAAGCTGATACTTGATGGGTTTTTTAACAAATGAAGCCAAGCAGGGATCTGATTTCTGCTCATTTAAACTTTACCTGTGGCACACCTAGAGGCTGATTCTGTAGGATATAACACTAGCATGTACCTCAGTATATGCTCAGTAACAGCATATTATGCTCTGGTGTTTTGTTAGTAATATATTTAGCATTAAGAGACAGTTTTCTTTCTTAGAGGGTGAATATTGTTCTATGTATATATGTCCTGTACATTAACAATATATATCTATTCTTAAAATCTTCTGCTAAACCACAAAAAACCCCCAAAATTAAAAAAAATACCCAAACAAACAAAAAAACAACAACAACAAAAAAAACCAAACCCAAAACCAAGGAGGTAAAACACCATTGAACAGTTTGTTTCGTTGTTTGCATAACACCTTTTTTCTCTCCTTTAAAATGAAATTAAAATAATACAAATTTTTGTTCCCAATGTGGCTCAAAGGTGCCACATTTTTTAATGGAGGTGTGTGTGGGCTACACAGTGTGTTCTGAATGGAAAGGAATGGAAATCCAATTCCCCACCTTGCACTGTGTACCTTATTCCTGTATGAAAACCTTTTTCCTGGGAAAAATTCATACATGTACAGTGGAATGATCTTATTTCATCCCTGGCATTATCTCAGGCAAATCATTTCTCATTCTTAGAGGACCCACAGTGCATCTTTCCAGTAACATAAACTCAGCTGGCTCTTTTAGGAATTCTGCCTCTGTTTGGCAGGTGAATGACACAGCAAAATCGCCTTGAAAGAAACCCTTTTTTTTTTTTTTTTTTTTTACTTTTGCCCCAGGAACTATTTTATTGCTGATTAAAACATTCCATGGCACCACGATTAGGCCCAGCTCTTTACATTAATTGGCCTAATGTGGGGCCTAATTTTGTGTTTCTGCAGCTGTATTGAGGGAAATTAAACTTTAGAACTCACTTGTGCACTGCATGAGTTGTTTGCTAACACAGAATGACAGCAAAGTGAATTTTTCAGCTCTTCCTTTCCCTGAGAGCCTGGGAACAAGATTGCTTTGGACCTTCTTCAAGCACTTAAATTTTACTTCTTATGTAAAATCTGACTGTTGTCAGGAAAGGCTGCTGCATATTCCTAAGGCATCTCTGTAATTGCAAATCTAAAATTCAGCAGAGCAATAAAAAATCTAGCTTCAGAGTTAAATAAGGTGAATAAGTTTCTCTGAGTGAGAAACACAGAGCCCTTAAAACCTGCACTGCTGGCAGACACTGCTGGGTGTGTTTATCATTCAGCTTGTCACTTGTAAGGTGACAAAGGGTAACAAATCCAGGGATAATACAGGCTGCCTTGGCTTTGGAGTGGGGCTTCTACAAAGGCTACAAACTGTGCCCAGCCCCTGCATAGCCAGGGCTGTAAATCACTGTGGGACAGGTGAGGGTGGTGGGCACAGTTTGGTGCCAGCCCAGTCCAATCCCAGTTTTGCAGGGCTGTAAATCCATGTGAGGCAGGTGGGTGTGGTGGGCACAGTTTGGTTTGGTGCCAGTCCAGTCCCAGTTTTCCAAAGCTGTAAATCACTGTGGGGCAGATGGGTGTGGTGGGCACAGTTTGGTGCCAGCCCAGTCCAATCCCAGTTTTCCAGAGCTGTAAATCCATGTGTGGCAGGTGGGCACAGTTTGGTGCCAGCCCAGTCCCAGGGCACCCCAGGGCTGGCTTTGCAGTGCAGGTGAGGCAGGGCTGTGCCCAGCCCAGGGCTGCTGCTCTTCCCTTGGGTCACTCCTCGCTCCTGGCCAGTCCCGGCGTGGCTGAGCTGGACAAATGTCCCTCATTCCTCCTTCCAGCTGTCCTGGGGCTGCCTGGGCTCAGCAGGAGATCACCAGGGGGTTGGACAGGGACTGTGGGCTCTGTGCCTGCTCCCTGGGCTGCTTGTGCAACAGTTCACAGGCTGCCAGCTCCTGCTGAAGGGTGTCCAGCACTTCGAACAGCTGGGCTTTGCCTTGGGAAAGCAAATGGCAAACATTAGCATTTGAACAAGGAAGAAAGCTGCAGTTTCACAATCATAACAGGCTCTTTTCTTCATAGGTGCCCTTTCAAGTGATTATCATAAAATGTCTAAATTTTGTGACCAAATAATGAATTCCTGTCCATAAAAAAAGTGATCAAATCTGGGTTCAACTGTTTTCTCTGTTTTCCTCTTGCTTCATTCCCTGCCCACTGAGGTCTCATGTACTTGTGTGAGCAAAGGCTGTTTCATATCACCATTGCAAAGCCAACCATCCACTGGCTTGTCAGAGAAAAATGTTTGATTACAAAGACTTGGGAAAGCTGCTTAACCCTCCCCAGGAGCACAGGCAGACAGTGGGAAGCAGAGGTGGTGAGCTGTGCCTGGCAGTGGTGATGCAGAAGGCACAGAGGGCAGCATGTGTTGGAGTTTTGGGGAGCTGAGCTGTGCTGCTCTTACAGAGGGAGGAACTTCGAGCAGCATCTCTTGGTATCATTGTTCCTGCTGGCAATGAAGGGATGGAACTGTTTTTTCTGTTTTTCCAATTCCCACACCTTGGAGTCCCTGGTCCTGTGCAGGATAATTGGCAGCACCTTCAGGACACTGTGCTGTGGATCCAAACAGTCTCCTCTCCTCTTCCCCCAAGGAGCATCAAACCAGCTGTGGTTTCTGTCTGCACTGGTGTCCTGGAGCCTACAAAAATCTGTCTTTGCCCTCTTTTCTCTGCCCTCTCTGCAGCTGAAGAGCACAGCTTGGCTCTGGGCTGCCTGTGCCCTGGATTGCTGGGCACAAGGAAAAACAGGCTTTGAAACTGCAAACCCCAAAGGGTTCCCATGCTGTTCTCCCTAAATCCCTGTAAATAATATTCTCCAAAACTGAGCCCCCCAGGGTACATCTGGTCTTTTCTAATCTTGTCCTTGACTGCTGCCTGCCCATGAAAAGCACCTCCAAGCCACGTTCCTGGGACAGGATGTTCATTCCTTGCAGGGAAGTACAAATGCTCTGCTAATAGAACAAAGTCATCAAAGCAAAGCCCTGGGGCTGTGATCCCTGCAGGCTCCTGCAAAGGCAGCTCCAGACCATTGGCAGGGGACAGGAGTTTGCAAGTTTAATTTTCACACAAGGATCACAGGATGCTGTTCTTAGAGGAGTGCAGGTTTGAGCTGGTTTCTGTACAGAGCTGTTCTGATGGGTAAATCTTGTGTTGCAGCAGAGGAGCACAACACCCTGGGGTAGCAAACCTGAGAAACAGCTGCATTACATACTTGCTCATTTTTCCACTTTCTTGTATCAGTGAAACCCTAAAAACATTTGTAGGATACTGAATTATCCCCCAAAGGCCAAATTTTAATTAAAAGTTGACTAAAAAAGCACGCTGGGTGTGGTTTTGATGCATCACAGACCAGAAAGCATCACTTTCTATAGGCCATCTTCTTGCAAACTACCTCCCTCTCCCCAGCCTGTACCCCAGGATTTGAAATATCCTTTTCCTACCCAGTGTTTGTCCCAAAAGGACACTTTTCATGCTTCTTGGTCTTTAGATGTGATTTCTTTCCTTACCAGGTTGGGGGTCACGGCAGGATTCCAAAGTGCTCAGCAGGATTTTCCCCAGGGCTCGCTTCGATATGTTCTTTAAAAAACAAAACAACATCATGGCACAAATGTGTCCTTCACCAGTTTACAGACATGCAACAGAACTATGGGCAGGGTATTTGCAGTTGGAAACTAAACCAAAATGGCACTGAATCCTGATTAACACAAGACTTGATATTTGCTTTATTGTCAAGCATTTTATCTTAGACCCTGCTCAGACAGCAGGTTGTAATTCCTTAATATGGCTGTGGAAAGAGAAATAACAATTATTCATGGACAATACAGAATTTTCCAGAGCGTGTGCCTAAACAACTGTAGGTGGCAAGGAGGGTAAGCAGAGCAAAAGCTCTTTGAGTCCTCTGCCAGGTCTGTGGGGAGCTGAACTGGACCTGGTGGGGTTATTTTAGGAAGGGTCTTCTCAGACCCAGCTGAAGGACAGAGCAAATGTCCAGTGGCAGGGCTGGATCTGAGGTGTGATAAACATTAGCCAAAGTGAGAGCACTGTAAAAACTACTCAGGATTTGGATGGTCTCTCTCAGTGGTGGTTTTACAGATGAAATCTGGTGGGACATTACATAATGGGCCTGGGAAAGCAAACTCTCCTAATTTGCTGTCAAGACACTCGTGTGCTTTCTGGGAGATGGTCTGGTAATCAGTTTAATCAGCACTTAGAGAGCTGGTATCTACAGGGACAAGTTGTTTCTGATGACACTTCAGGAAGTGGAAGTGGAGGGGAGCAATTCTGGGAGGAAGATGCTGTTACCTGCAGGCAGAGCTGGCCCTGCTCCCTGCCACTGGGGCTCTTCCACCTGCCTGGCTGCCTCAGAGGGGACTGGGGCACAGTGGGAAGCAGCACTGTGTGAGGGTCTGTTAGCCCTGACAGGATGTGTGTGTGCCTTTGGGCAGTCACTGCTTGGAGGTAGGTTCTGCTGGCAGTATTTCAGACATGAAGGTGAATGTGCTGGGGAAGTGACACCTAAACCCACAGCTTCTGGAGGGTAAGGTTTCTTTTCTCTTAGGTGTATCCCATCAGGGATTTAGGGAGTTCTTGCTAACTCTCCTGAGAGTTTTATCTCTTTAATGCTGATTCAGAGTTATATTAGCATGCAGTTAAACAAAGGTCCTGTTCTAGAAGGAAAAATACATATTCATATTCTGGAATCTTCCTAATTACTCACTCCTTTGCTTCCCTCATTTGCCCTCAATTTTGGTTTAGAGGGTAAAGAGCTTGAAGATGCAGCTCCAAGGAGATCTCTAGGCTTTTAGAAAGCCAGCCAAAGGGGTCTAAAAGCTTCCTGCAAGCACCAGGCAGTTCCCAGGGCACACGCCTGTAAAATTCTGTCCTGCTGTAGAGGATTTTGTACTTCCTAGAAGGGATGAACATATGCTCAGTTTGGAAAGGACTACAAAGCCCAGTTTCCAGTGCCAGGACTGCTTTCTCACCATACCAAGTCTCGGAGCTGTTGCAGCAGCTGCAGAACATCCATGAGCTTCTCTTCCACCAGGGACAGCCGAACCCGCTCTGTCTCCAGCATCTGCAGCTCCATCTTCAGCACCTCTGCCTCCTCCACCTTCTGCTGCAGCTCCCCGAGCAAGGGGCCTCTCATCTGCACAAAACACAGCAAAGGGAAGGCACTGGAGCTTTTCCTTTCTTGCCCAAGGGCTGCAAAGCTGAGTTTTCCCCCTTTTGTGGTACATAGGACTCACTCCAGAAGATCTCCTTGAAGGGAAGTACATTTCTTAAATGTGCTACATGAAGTGAGGTATCAGGAGTTGTTAGGAAATCAGTGCTTTGTGCACAATGGGAATTCATTCATCACTGGGAGCAGGCAGCTCATTCAGGAATTTTAAATATTAAATTTACTATATATTTTATACTTAAATACTAGCATTGCTATGTCAGCTTTCTCCCCTTCTGCATTCCTATTGTCCTCTACAGAGCAAAGCTAATTTGTGTGCCCTCAGCACAATCACCTCTTTGTCTTGCAGCTCCTACCTAGAAACCATCTGCACATCCAGTGAGACAGGAAGATGTGTCTGTGCCTGGTGCAGTGGGAGCCAGGTGAGGAACACCAAGAGCAACAACCTCTCCACTGTTTCTCCTTGCTTTTCCCCAGATATTGGGATGAACTTCTCATTTCACCCTGGATGGCAGTTCATAAACTAATTGCCTTTTTAATTAAGCTGGCAGCTTGCTTGCAAGCTGGTATAGAAAATAATTGGCATTTGTTTGTAACACTACACTCGGCAGCATAACTCTTTATTTTTAGACTTCACTCATGTTCTCCCCATTTATCAGCCCCAGGTCACCACCCTGTCTTCAGCAGGAGCTATTTTTAAGTGTTTGGCTGTTGGAAAGTAGAACTTTCTAGACATGATAAATCTCAGAACTCTCTCCAACTCTGGTTTTACAAGCCTCAGACTGGAGCAATTATTAATCAGCATTTGAGAGTGCTGCCCTTCACTTGCCTGCTGAGTCTCTTGCTTGTCAGCCTTGTTGTTCTTTGTCTGATTTTCCACTCTGAGCAGGTACAAACAAAAGCATACACAGCCATGTGTAAGGCACTTTGGTCAGCCCCAGAGAAAGTGTTGGTGGTTTATTTATTAAGCCAATATATTTATTTGCAAGGTGCTCAAGAGACAGCATTTCTCAGTCTCCCTATTTGCTATCTGCTGATTACAAGGGGAATCACCTTTTTGACAGGAATTTTTTATTACTTGTCTGTTTTGTAGCAGCAAATTCCTCCCCTATAACTGCTGGCTAATATAAAAGGGCTTAAGAATAAATTTCCTAACAGGTTCAAAATGATTCATCCTACTGCTGTTTAATTCATGTCACAGTCAGTTGGCACTATGTCTTCTTCACCTCCCTGCCTGCCTCTAAATCAAGAGCAATAGGCTCAATTTTTCTTCTGGAATTTTGTATCAATCTGTTGATAATGGTGTTTTTCCAGACAACCTACACAGAACTAATATCCACCAGCAGAGATGAAAAAGAGGGCAGTATGATGCTGCAGAAGAGGATGAGCACCTCAGAATGGGGAAAAAAGTAGAAGAAAACTGGCACCACCTGCAGGTCTTTTTTTTTTCCTGTGGACTGATGCTAAGCAGTAGAGAAGGAACTTTGGTGTTTCTCTAAAGAATATTGCAAGAATAAGTTGCCACTGAATACTGCAAATTGTGTAAGGCAGAAATAGGATTTTAGTCTGTTTTATTTTTTTTTCCCTAACAAGTAAACTCTTTCATTTAATTTGGTCAAGGGAGAAAGTGACATGAAACACTGTTAAAACACAAAGGATTGCAACATGTAAAGAAGCTGAATAGTTTACTCTTACTTTAAGTATTTCACTGATTCACATGATCCTTCCAGAACTACTGAAAGCTTTCCGCTTTGTTTAAAGATGGGGTATAAAATACTGAACAAGCACAGGAGAAAGCAGACCAGGGCAATGCACTCTTTTTGTTTCACAGAAGGGTGCTGGCACTTCTGTGCCCATCAGGGCCTGAAGTCTGCAGAATTTAAATAGTGAGATCACACAGGACTGCTGGGATACAGCACTGGGGCTTTAAACAAAGTGGTTATAACCTCTGCTCAAGGGGAGTTGGACATGCTGCTAACCTGAGAACTTACTCATATTTTATTATATTATTGATATATTATATTAGATTGATATACTTATGATATAAATGTCAGTCTAAGCCCAAGAAAAAGAGAGTAAATGGGATAATTTACTCCAAAACAGGGAATCTCAGCTAGCCTGAGGGATTTATTGAGAAGTTATTCTGCTCCCAGAGGTGTTGGATGCCTTAGGATATGGGGAATGCTTCATCCACAGCTGGAGAGCCTCAGTAAACCAAGGACAGTATTTGAAGGGCCTGGGGTACATCTCATCCTCCAAAGGCAGTTGTGGGTAGGAACCAGAGTAGAAATGCAGGTGTTGGAGGAAAGCAGGAGATGTCTGAGCTGACAAACAACAGCACAACGAGAAACATCAGCAACAGAGAGCCGAATGGCCAGAATCAAACACAAACACATATAGGTGCAGCTCCTCAAAGATGCATAAACAACTCTTTCACACTCTGCTTGGCACCTCTTACCTCTTCCGCGTTTGTTTCCAGTTTTTTCTCTTGGTGGCCCTTGAGTTCTGACTGCTCTGAGAGGGGGGAGATTCTCCCCGAGAGCTCCACGGGCTCCTTCCAGTCAGTGCTGCCAGTCCCCAGGTAGGACAGCAGCTTTCTCCACGTCTTTTCATCACATCTGCACACATCATCAAGAGAAAAGAGTCAGTGAGACCTCACAATAGAGGTCTTTGTAAAAACCAGTTTTCCTGTGGGATTCCTGGCAGCACGGGTCACAAATGAGTGTCTGACACTAATTAGGGCTCGGTGGGAATCTCCAGCAGGCTGCTCCCCACGTGCCACACAGGATGGGCAAAAGGCTTCTGACTGCAGTCACAGGTTGTGCAATGATCTTTGCAAAGGGCTCAAATGGCATTAATTAAGGAATTAAACTCACCCAGTGCCACAGCAACGGAGCTTGGCCAGGATCTTCTTCACGTGGTGCAGCTGGGGAGCTCGGTCCCCCGTCCCCTTCTCCTGCTCCTCGTCCGAGGCAGCCTGGCCCTCCACGGAGCGCAAGAGCTGCTCCTCTGCTGGGAGACAGGCAGCCCTCAGCAGCACCCCAACAGCCCCAGCTACACCCCAGCCTGAGCCTGAGCAGAGTGAGAGCCTCAACCCCCAGAGAAACACCAGGCAGGGTCCCCAGCATCCCTGGGAAGGGGCTGAGGCAGCTGCAGCCAAGAGCCTTATTTTAAATCTTGAACATTTCAGTGCTCTCCTGTGGCTAATCTGGAGCTGTTTCACCTCAACTCTCTTCTTTCCTTGAGCTGCTGTAAGGTAAGGATAAGTGTGAAGGATCAGTTGTTTTGGGGGGTAATTCCTGTTCAAGGACACTGGTTTTTACTTGTTTGTCTCTCTGAGTTAGTTTTTCTGACTAACTAATCCTATTTTGCTTGATGGAACATTTCCCCCTGTTTTAGAATCTATAACCCCATGATATATTTGTATGAAAATATTTTGCTAAAAAGCTGATTGTTCTTAAAATACAGGTAGTGTAATTATATGTGGAAACTCTGAGCTGGCAAAGTGTGTGATTTGATAAAAACATTTGTAAAAGCAGGTTTGCTTTCGAAGTCTAACCAGATGAAGAACATGCTACAATGTTAATTGCATTTACATGTCACTATTTTTAATATTCCCAAGCAGCTGCTTGCCAGCTCCATTCAACACACACCTAAAATCCAATTTTTTGTCACAACAGACAGCTCTCCAGTCAGCACTAAAGGCGCCTTGTAACTCAGAGTTATTGTCAGATAAGTGTTTTTGTGGTCTTTGAGCTGGATGTGCCCAAAAAAATAAATCACTGGAGGGAAACCAAAGCGTGCAATGTTATGGCAGCTGTTGGTGCTAGATGTGCTAAACAGTTTGGGCTTGTCCAGAGTTACTGGAGCAGCCAGGATGTTTCCAAGGAGCGTGGCTGTACAGAATATTAACTGCAAATTGTCTCCTTGGAAATTATTTTCGCTGAGGTTCTGCATTTTTATTTACAAAGAAATTACATCTTTATACTTTTTAAGCCAGGAAAAAAAGTTTTGGTGGGATGACTCATGTGGAAAAAAGCAGTTTTGAATCATAGCTGTAAGTGATAAGTTCAGTCTTTCATTAAACACAAAGTTACGTGGGGAGTGAGGAGCGGCAATCTGGGCTGTAAGGTTTTACGTAGGCCTGGGATTTCAAGGCTCTCTAGGACTGGTTTGTGGCATGGTGGTTTAAGCTCCCTGTTAGTTTTGCTGCTGCTGGCACTGGAGATGAGAGGCAGGGCAGTGTTTGGGGCTGGCTCTGGGGTTTGGGTCGGTACCGTGCTCGGCGGGGGAGCGGCGATCCTGCGGTGCCATGGACGCGCTGCGGCTGTCCCCGGGCACGGCTGCTCCCTGCTGCTGCTGCTGCTGCTGCTGCTGCTGCTGCTGCTGCTGCTGCTGCTGCTGCTGCTGCTCGGGGCTGCTCGCCTGGGCAAGCTGCTCCTCTTCCGACCTGCAAAACAGACCGGAGAGTCGTGGCTGAGATGGTCACAGTACAAAGCAACACACTCCATTTTCAGTAGGCTTCAAATCCTGTTTTTATTATAGCATGCATGCTTTTTATACATTCTTACAAAGCTCCTAAGTTTACACTTTACTCATTGGTCACGAGAGACAAACTAAGTGCTTATTGCAATAGGCAGTTGCAGCTTTCTCTTCTTATCCTTCTGCCATTCTTGGCTTCTCTGTCAATGACCTTGGTAGAAAATTCTTTCAGGGGTAAACATGGATGATCTTATCAAACTTCTCTCTGGCTCGAGAAGTTGCAGTAAAACCTCTTCCACACTAGAGTGAGGTTGGTGTGCAGGAAATTTGGAAAATCAGGGTGTGCCCAGCATGGCTTTGGTGGGGTGCAGCTGCTGGGAGTTGCTGAAGAACGGGGCCATCGACCCCAAGCACTGCCTGAGGTGACTTCCCTGACAACCAAAGGAAGGTGCATTTCAGCTCTCCTGTGATAAGAAGAGCTGAACAGTACCTGTAACTTTTAGATCAGGTCAAAGACCCCTAGAAAACATCTGTGGAGCAGTCTGCTGTGGGCACAGGTACCTGCAGCCAGCCCCGTGGGCTCAGGAACGTCAGGGAGTTGGATCCATGTCTTGTGAGCACCGGGATGGAAGAGTCAGAGCCTGAGCAGTCAAAAAGAAGGATCCAGAAATGGAGGCACACCTGGAAACCAGGGACTTGCAGGTGAGAAGCATCTCAGAATGGGTGTCAGCATTGCTGATAGCATCCCTTGGAATTGTCTTTGTCTGAGGTCAATGAGAGGACATCTCATTTATGTGTTTTAAAGGAATGGCTTTCAAGGGATGGGGCACAAATCAAATAATGTAACTGAGGAATAGGAGTCCTCAAAGGTGCCAAATTCCCTTCAAATTCTTCCATAGGTTAGTTTTGGTCTGCCGAATATTGAATATTTCCTCTATTTAACACATGAAATAGCAAAAAACAAGAGCTAAACCACTTAGCAGGTGGGTCCTGCTGACACAAGTTGTATAATGTGAGCTTTCTGCACAAATCTTGTGTTTCCTGCCAGCAGATCCAGCTGCAGCTGGGAGGGGACTTTGGCTGCAGGGACAGAGCAGCTGAGGCCATGCTGGACACCAGCATTGCAGAGCTTTTGTTTAACTCGGCTGCTCCTGAGGAGCCACACCAATGGCAGCTCCCTTACTGCCTGTGAAACTGTAAGGAGTAAACAAGATCATGAATTTAACAACAAAAGTCACCATCTGAAAACATCTGTAGGGGAGAAGCTGAGCTAAACCCTGCTGAGAAGCCAGCACTTGTTTTACCCCCTTGAGCAGGGCTGACTGAATTATAAACCAATGGCTTACTTCATTTATTCAGCTTAGCAACAACTGGATTTCCTGCAAAGCCAAGGGAAATAGCAATCCCCACAAAGGAGCCTGGACAGTCATCAGCTCTGGAAAACATAATTCTGGAGCAGTGCACAAATAAAATGCACTGGAAAGCCTGGACATTCAGAGTGGGGGCTCTGAGAAGCATCACAGAGCTTCAGAGTTCTGGGCAGCAACTGGGGGATATTCCCTTCACAGGATACTGCATTTTACTGTCCTGCAATGTGCTGGTTTTCTGGTACTCCACAGGAATCCTTTACAATTTCTTGAGCACTGTAGTTGGTGTCTGAGCAGATTGTTGTCAGTTTTGAGCTGCAGTATAATTTAGATTGCTTGGGTTTCAGATTCTAGAGTTAGTTCATATAACACAGATGCTGATATTTCAGCGAATATTTATTGCAGTGATTAAGATTTTAACCTATAAAACGTGGAGAATTTTCAAGTGTCATGGAAGTCTTTTCCAGCAGGTGTGGGTGAAGGGGATTCGAGGAAGAGCTGGAAGCAGGAATCCTCTCTGCTTCTCAAACACAGCTTTAATTCTTTCCTCATTGCTATTCATACAGCATCAGATGAGTGTCCACAAATGAGAAGAAGAGTGAATAAACAGCACGTTTGTTTGGGGCAGAGATCAGAGGGGGAAGCGGCGCTGGAGGTGCCTGGGAAGGTTTGTGTGGGTGAGCGTGGCAAGGCTCCCATGGAGACAGGGAAACAGCCCCCATTCATCCCAGAGCCTTTGTCCCAGCATAATGTACGGCAGCGCCCAAGAGGGCAGAGTTTGCAAAGTACTGGACCTCAAAGTAATGTCCATGACTAATTGGCTTTTAATTGGCTCTGCCCTATTGTTATGGAAACATCGAGCTGCAGGAAAACCCACCTGCTTCTGGTGCTGAGCAAGTCTTGGGCTTAAATAATTCCTGACTGATCAGAAAATAACTCTGAGGAATTATTAACTTGTCACTCACAGCCCTTTAACTCGTCTCTTTTAGAGACTTCCCTGGAGCAGATCAAACAGCCTGTGTGTACGCTGCCCTGGGTGTAGTTATACTCACAGCTATACTTCATTTTCCAAGTGTAGCACTTGTGGGTTTAAACCAAAATAAGCTGTGATTTTTATTTTTGTACTGTTTTTCCTAAGCTTCAGAGTTCAGGGAACTCAGAATGGTTTCAGATTTGACTTATTCCCTGTGGGAATTAGAGACTTCAGGTGTGCACACTTTAGAATTATTTATGGCTTTTCATTTACAGTTCATGTTTTTATGCTGGAGCTGAGTGTCTCTGTGGGTTTTCTGAACACATCTGTCTCTGGTTGGTGCTGTGAGCTCCTCCCCAACAGAAATCCTATGAATGAACTTTCTGTGATCAATCCAGATGCTTCATCTCAGCTTTTAAATAGCTTCATCTGTCAGGCATTAAAGATAAATGTTTAAAAGCATGAATTTTTAGTGGCTATAATGAAGACCACTAAATATCCTGGCTTTATATGGGCAGTTATAAAGTATAGTTATAACTTCAAATATAATGGTTACAGTTCTGGGAGGTTTCCTGTTCTTGGCTGATGATTTCCATTTTCTTGCCAAAATCACCAGCCTCTAGGAAAAAATAATTTTAGTGATGGCCATGTGTTTTCTTGTAAACCTTTCCATGTTGGACACAAGCAGGCAAATCCTGGAACGGTGCTGTCACCCACGGCAGGGCTGTGCCTTGCTGTCCTTCCTGTGGTGACTTTGGAGACAGCACAAGCCTTTGTGCACACATTATGCAATGACATTGTTTGGGATCTGCTTTTAGCCCAGTCCACAAGGAGCAGCAACAGAGGCATGTGGGAGCAAACACAGCCTCACCCCCACAGGGTGCCAGAACTGCCTGGATACAGTCTGTTTGTCCTTCCTGCTTTTCAAACCCAGAGCTTGAGAACTCTGTCTCTCCTGGTGTCCTGCCTTGGGTTTTACAGAGAGATGCTTGAAAGCCTACAATCAAAAATGAGTAACTGAAATCCTGTGGTGGTGTGAGCACCGAGCAGCTCCAAGCAAGGCACTTGACATAAATCATCAAGGCCAGGGAAAGCAGAGCTGTGCTCCTGAGGATATTTCCTTCTGCCACTGTTGTGTCACAGCCCTCACCTCGTGTGTTCCTTCACGTAGACGGGTGCTCTTTAATCCCCAGGAATCCTTCCCTTATCTCCTGGCTGCTGCAGTGTATATCAGTAAAAATCCAGTGGCCAGGGAGCCTTTTAGTGTCTTCAGAAGTGTTCTTCCTAACAGACTACTTAACAGCTGGGTGAAGATCCTACAGAATTCCACTCTGAAAGCTTAAAAATGTGCCAGAGCTCTTTCTGAAGTCTGTAAAACTGCAGCTGTCCCTGAGTGTGGCACAGACTCAGAGCTCCCATGCACTGGCACGTAAATTCCTTCCCAATTTATTTCAGCACCTCCCAGATTCAGAGCCTGGTGGATCTGGAGTGAGAGGAGAGAAAGATGGCTCATTTAACAGCAAACACTGTGCCTTCAGCTGGCTCTGAGTTATTTCTGACTGGGAACATCGGGAAAATCCAACAGGAATGTGAGAGGGGAGGGGCTGCGAGCATCAGTTCTGCATCCAAGCTGGATGTGAAGGGGCTTTGGTGCCTGCAGGTTCCCCAGGAGAGCTGTGCTGGGGTTTTGTCTGTGCAGGGGAAAAGGAAGCACTGGGAGAGCTGAGCTGAGCTGTCAGAGCCAGCAGCTTCCACTCCTCAGGTCCTGCATCAGGAAGCAACAACAATTACCTCACCTTGTTTGCTGCTTTGCAGAAACATCCTCAGAGCTTCAGAGTGCTGTGCTCCACCAGAGACTCTGGAATTCTGCACATTCCTTCAATCCAAGCTCTGTGCCTGCTATCTGGATGCCTTTTGAAAGGTTTAAGTTTCCTGAGAGCAGCCTGTCCTTTGCCTTCTGGAAGTGTTGTTCTGGTAGGTGACTGAGAAGTAACTCCTGAATTGACTCACAGAACTCAGAATATTCTGAGCTGAAAGGAACTCCCAAGGCTCAATCTGAAGTGAATGGCCCATGGTTGGGTCAAATCCACAATCCACATTATTGACACAATGCTCTGAGCAACTGAGCCAATCTCAGGGTCAATTATTTTCCTTTGCAAATATTTACAAGTTATTTGCCAGTTCCTAGAGACCAGAAAATGCTGCCTAGCGATTCTGCATTTATTAGGCTCCTACCTGTGCTTTGGGAGCACTTATAGCAACTTCTATTTTGTCTTTTGTTGGTGACATGCTTGAATAAGAAACCTTATTGGGAGGCCAAAAAGCCACTGACAGGAGTGGAATGTGACCCTGGGTGTAAGAACTGATTTCTGCCAGTGTTCAGCACTCTGGCTCACTTCCCTTCTCCATGGCTGGACTCTGCTTGTCTCAGCAGCACCTCCCACTCCACTGATGAACCCCAGCCCAAGCAGGTTTGCACTGCATTCATCACCAAATTCACTTAAACTTAGATCTAAGTTTAAATTTACATAGACTCCTTCCTAGCAGAACACTTAGGCAGGTGCATAATTTTAGCCAATTATGGCATCTCATTGACTTAAACCAAGTTTAATTAGAGTTTAGCTCTAATTAATGTGCCCATCCTAGGCTGCAGTGCAGAGCTACTGAATGAGGTGAAGGAGATGGTCACAGTCATAGGAAAATTCCTCATGGGGAAGTTGGGTAAAGAGGATTCCTGTTTCCAAAGCCAACAATATTTTAACAAAAGGCTTTGGTTCTTTGCTTCTCCCTCTTAAAAAAAATTAAAAATTAAGCCAATGCTTAATTGCAGTTTCCCCCTCGTTATTGGAGCCTCTCCATGCAGGATCCCAGCTGTGTGTGAGGGGTTGGAGCTTTTTTGGGGGGACATATCGTGCTCCCCACCACAAGCAGCCCCTGCCCTCCCCAGGAGCCCCACGGGGGGAAAAGACCCTTCCTTTGGACACTCTCACAGGTATTTAGAAACAGATACTTCCTCTTGTTTTCAGAGAGCTTCCCCAATAGATTTCCACAGGAAAAGAGGGAAATCTGTACGAAAAACAGGAAGCAGTCCTCAGAAGCTTTCTGTGATCAGCACTAGGAGGAAGACTTAAAATAAATGTGGTTGTTTGAAGCAGCAGGTGACACCAGTGGTGTTACCTTATGTAAAAACAGAGATTAAATGTAACATCACAGGCTGCAGCAGGATTAAAAATCCCAGGTGTTTATAAAATATATTTAGCTTTTCATTGTAGTTGACAGTAGGTGACCAGCACTGAAACTTCTGTAACCAGGTTTTTACATCATATTTTCACTTTACTGCCCTGGGCAATCCTTTTGGAAAACTTCCCATCTTGGATGGGATCCCAAACTTTCTAATGCTGATTCTGTTCCTCTTGCCCCCAATATAAGACTTCATCTTTTCCCTTGGCTTTTTGACCTTCTATAATTCAGTTTGAAATCCTGAGACTTATGCATTAGAAGGGAAGCCAGGTCAGGACAAAATTTGACAAAATCTGGCATGCAGAAATATTTGTTAATTAAAACCTTCTAGGGGTTTTGCAATGATCCTTTCTGATCCATCTTCACCCTCCCACAAAGTTCTAGATGTTATGGAGTTGTTACAGACTTTACTGTGGGCACTGAAAACGCAGGGGGAATTTTCAACTCTCCACCTTCAAAGCAACTACAGTGACACTAGGAAAATGTTCCAGTTCATCTCTGGCTGCATTGGCAATCTTCTTGGCCTGTGGAGCGTTAGGTAGGTGACACAGACCCATCAAAAATGGGGATATAGCATGTTGAATGACAATTTTGAGAGGAGAAACTCTTACCTTTGTAAATCCTTCAAAGGAAATTTGACCTGACTTTTACTGTCACTTTCTTCATTTCATAAAGCCAAACATCAGAAAGAAGAAGATGGATTTGGCCTTCACAGTATGTTATTTGCATTTGAGAACTTAGGGATAATATATTCTGTGCTCATTTCTGATACAGAAAATGGCAAAAAATGAAAGCAGAGGATGTTTCTGAGTTCCAGTGATGGGCTTTAGTAATTAGACTTACTGTGTTTCAAGAGATGTATGAAATAAAAGCTCAAAATCCTCACAGTGCAAAAGCATCTGAAACAAGATCTCTTTTATCCACTCCACTTAGCTGGCAATGCTGCTGGCTGGATTTTTAAAGGGGTGCCAGCGACAGCCCAGAATGTCAGGGAAACATTTCCTATGGAGCTTTCTGAAGTTCCCACCAGAGCGAGCACAGCAGGCTCTGGAGATCTGAGAGGGTCCCTGTGAGGTCAGGGCACCAGCAGCAGTGATGTGCTGCAGAGCTCTGGGCTCCTTTCAGCTCAGCCCCACAAGAAAGCCTGATGGGTTTGGTTTGCTGCTCCAGCTACAGCTCTTGGAAGCCCTGGTGTTCGTCAGAGACTGTTCCATCTGAGAGAGACTTAAAAAAAACAGCAGCAGGGCTTTGGAGTGAACGTAGATATTTCTTGGTTTTGGTTTAGTGTAGATACCTTAAACAACTAAATGGGGAAAAAATCAATATAGTCGGTGCCAAGTGCAATATTGTTGCAGTGTTAAGCCTGAGATTTATCACCCCTCTCCCTCCAAACCATCCTTTATGCTCTTCAAAATGCTCCTGATTGCTGTGAGTGCAATCAGTGCAGTCTCACTGCAGGAATGTTTGCTGCCCTGTGATGTGCTGGGGGGTTCAGGAGCTGAGAGGGACCATGAGAGCATTTTCACAGCTGCAGGATCAGCCTGGCAAGAACAGCTCCAGGTGCCATCCACCATGCTCTGCCTGCCTTTTGGGCTGGAAATGCCTCGAGCAGGGCAGGGCACATTAAACATGGGGCATCTGGAGGCTCGTTAAAGCAAGCTGGCAGCAAACAGAGCCAGCTGTAGGTTTATGTCCTCCAGGGATCAATGACAGCATCCCAGGAGCATGCACGAGCCTGCTTTGCATTAGCAAAGGCTCGCTGAACTGCACTGGTCCTGCCCAGAGCTGGGAGAGTCAGCATAAATCTGCTTGTTTTCAGGGCTCTCATCCCTCTGGGAACAGAAAGGACCCTGCTTTCAGATGTGAGGGCCACTATGAATGCTGGTTTGAGAAGTAACAGGCTCCAGATCTGATGAAGAGCCAAAGCCAGGAAAAAACCCAACTGCTGCATAAATTTGATTTTCTAGCAGAAGCATTTGTTTAAAACGCCAGATCATTCCCAGATCTCCAGTTAAAACCCAAACACGTGATTTAAGGACAGAAATCAAGGCTATTGCACATGCAGATCTGTTTCAGATGGCTTTTCACCACGCCATGCCCCTGTCAGCCTCCAGGTGTGAGCACCTCGTGGTGACAGTGCTGGCACCTGCTGTCAATTGTCATTCCAACACTTTCATCAGACCCATGGGAGTTCAGCCCTTGGGTCCACAGCGGTGCAGGAGACACGATGTGAGTTCCCAGTATCCCTTAAAACCCCTGCTTACTTCAGCTCCTAGAAAGGCCATGCAGGATCAAAGGTGACTCCAGAGTGTATCACTGAGGCTTGGGAGAGGTTTAACAAAACCCCGGCCCGCAGCAGAGCTCCCAGGCCTGCCTTTATTCCAGAGGAGTTCCCTGTACCCAGCCCTTTTGTCAGGCCCAGTCAATGGGGCTCTGTGGAGATCTTTCAGTGGCTCTGTTCTCCCACCAAGACTGAGCAAGATTCTAGGAAATATTTTTTCTGGCCACATGCAATTTGACACAGACAGTCTGAATTAATTTCAGTTGGATATTTCTGAATTCAACATTCAGTTGAATAGTCTAAATTTCCTGATGCAATTGCTGTTAAACAAGAGCTGCTTCTCTCCTGTGTCTGCTCTGTGCTGCTGGCTGGGACTAACCCCTGGCTACAGATGGAGACAAGTGCAGGATTGTTCCCTGAGTCTTCCCTTCCTTGGTAATCCAGCAGAGCCATCACATCTGAAGTTCTGGGGTCTGTTGCTTCTGCAATAACTGTATTTGTTTCCAAAACCAGGGAAGGGAGTCCACAGTGCTGGTGCTGCTCTTGTTGACTTTGCATGTCACCACATTATTGCAGAAGAAAATGTAGAAAAATCTCAACATTCACAAGATGCCAGCTCAGAAGATATTTACTGTGTAACCATTGCAAGCCTTCCAAGGATTCAGCACCTGCAGCTCTTCACAGTGTTAGGTTTTGTCTGTTTAGTTTTAAATAATAATTACAATTATTGTGATTATTGTTACTATTATTTAATTGCCTCTGGCAGGTGCATCTTCCACGGACCCTTTGGATTTCCTCACTTCCCAAGGCTGATGGAGATCTGAGGGCTGCAGGAGCCAGCAGGACCTGAGGGTGATGGACACCTCTCCAAACTATCCCTGATGTTCTCCAAGAAATTCCCCAAACTCTATAAAAGCTGCTGAAATCAGAGTAACATCTTTTCAAGGCAACACATTTGACTTTTCTTCTACAAGATGAATAAAACCCAAATCAAACCTTACAGACTTCAGTGCAGACCTCAGCCTGCCTTCAGACCCACCCCAGCTGGTGCAGGGGTCATTTCCTGAGCTATCACTGGAATCCACATTTAGGCTGCTTTAATCAAATTCTTTTTCATTCCCTGTGAGTCTGTAACCACTTGGAAAGTGCTTTAAGGATTGATTTTAGCATCATACACAAAACCTACCAAAAAACCACATAAATTTCAGTAAAGCAGCATGATGTGCAGTTATGTATTTGTACTTATTTGCCAGCATAGCATCAATAACAATGGAAAAAAGTTCCTTAATTAAAAGCTCAAAACAGCCCATAAAGAAAAATTTCTCCTGTCCCCTGATGAGGATAAGCCCTTCAACTTTGAAATCTGATAGAATGTGGTTTATTTTTATAAAATGAATTTCCTGGAGAGGAAAACTACAATGCCATGTTTAGAAACCTGATGAATTCTTCTCGTAGAATAGAAGAGTCCAGTGGGAAGGGACTGACAGCCATCAACTAGTCCAAGTGTAACTCTTCTAAATCAGTGTTTGCTTTTTAAATTGTCTGTATTTGATATTCATGGTGGAGTTCTCTACAATTCATAGCACTCAGCCTTCCCCAAGTCATGCATTGATGGGAAGAGATTTTAAATGAGATTTTGCTGAATAATTGAACCAGATAATTTCATCATGTTCCTTTATCATATAGACATTTCTCTAGTACTAAAATATTCAGGATACAGCCTGTATTTTATATCTTTGGTTCTGGCAAGGACAGTGTAACCTCTACAAAAACAGATTTCTGAAATAGCAAACGTGAACATCAGATTCAAAGTATTCCTAAATCCTTGCCCAGGGTTGGACAGTACAAAGATCTATTGCACAAAGTTACCTTCTCACTTTGCCACTTAAACCAGCAGTTATTTTTCTGGTGACATGAGCTGTTACAATGATTGAAATAACCTGGTAGTATAGTTTGAGTGGCTGTAGAATATGTATCAACAAAAGCCACTGCTGTGGGAGCAGTGCACTGCTGAGCCTGCTCAGAGAGTGAGAAAACTAAGTTTTCCCAGGATCAGCTTGTGAGACTCTGAGCAGTCCTAGCCCAAATAATGATAGCCTTAGTCTAAACAACCTGCAGGTGATGTTTCTTCTAACTTTCTATCTTCTTGTTCTAGGATGTTGAGCTGGCCAGCCAACCAAGTAGAATGTATTGATTAGTTGGCCAATCCCATCCATCTGGATTGGAACAGTGTATAAAAGAAGAAGAACTTGTAGCAAAAGTAGATTTTCTGCAAACCCAGCTTTTGGAGTCAGTGTCTTTTGTTACAATAACAGTAACCCTTGTATTCCTCAGCAGTGCTGGTGGGGGAGGTTTGGCATGAGCGAAGTTTGGGACGAGTTTGGGAGGATTTGCTGCTGTTGAAGTGAATAATGCAGAGTGTGCCCTGCAGTTAATAACTCCTTTTGTGCCATCTGCTTTGTGTTTTACACACAGCTCTCCTGTCTGGTTCTTCTCCATTTGTGGAGTCAGGTTATTCTTATCTCCCCAGAGGGGTTTTACAGGAAGAGAGGGCTCCCCATTAATTCTTCATTCCTTTTTGCAATGAGATAAAATGCTGTATTTCTATCTCAGGACTAGCTGGACTAGAAATAAGAAAAATCCCTCTTTCCAGGGTTATAAAACACCATTTTCTCTCCCTGACAGTCCCAACAGGGTGTGAGAAACTAAGTTAGAGCTGCCTTAGCAGGCAGAGGGAGGTGAGGCACTTGGATATGAATCACACAGATTATTGAACAGAATATTTAATATTGGATATACATGCACATACCAAGCAGTCTGGAGTGAAGTGAGCAAATGTGCACAGAGAAATACCAGTGCATGTCTGTGCCAGTCAGCTGCAAACAGCACAAAGGCCAAGTGAATGGAAAGATTAAAAATATTAATACATATATTGATTTATTAATAAAAATAGAATAAAAACATTTTTAAATTATCTATTTCTGATAAACACAGAGTATTCTGAAAATGCTCTGCTTGCCCTCAGATCTCAGCCCATGCTGAGAACCTCTGGGCCAACACTCTTACAAACGATGTTTTTCAATTATGAGGGGAAATATTTGCTGTGCCAGCATGTCAGAAACACTAAGCCTGGCTTTTCAGGTTAGATTTTGCTGTAGGCACGAAGGGCTGAAAAGGCTCCTTGCAATATTGGGGTGGCTGTCTCTCACACAAAGGCTGACATCTCCATTGAATGGTTCCCAGCCCAGCAGGGAGCTCCTGGGCTCTGAAAGGAGATTAAATAAGTGATTGCAGGCTGGACAATAGGCATCCGCCAGGACACGGCCAGAAAGGGAAAGCCTGACCTAAAGGCAGGACTTGTGCAGGGCTTTGTCACACCAGATTTGGGCTGGGCTCTTCAGCCACCTGATCCTGTATCCCACTCATTGTGTCCCACAAGGAGAACTTGTGAGGGGTGTGCAAGAAATCTGTGAGAGGTTTCTAATGAGGAAGTTTGGGCTAAAGCTGGGAGTCAGAGATTTTCCCAAATTTGAGCTAGTATTTATCACTGTAGCTCAGAAATTCCCCTTACCAGAGGAACGGTTAATCCACTTTAAATCCTGCTAATCTCCAGCTATCAGTGATATCTGTGCACCTGAATGAGAGGGGGTTGCCACAAAAGAATTAAACAGCATCTCTAAGCTTGGAGGTCATCTTAAAGGTGATTGTAGGAGCAGGAGCTGATGTGGGTAATAGCTGCCTTCTTCTGTGGTCATTAAAATCGCTTTTCAGAAGGGGAAATTCATCTGAAGGGACAACATCCAAAGGTGTGGTCTGCAGTGTGAGCCAGGGCTCAGCTCAGAGCATGGGAGCTCTGAGATCACAGATGTGAGCTGAGCTTCATTCTCACAGCTGCGACCTTGGACTCCTGCAGATGAACCAAGGCCATGTCAGAAACTCAAACACTTATTCTGTCCTTTTGTGTATATTAAAGGCCCAAAGACAATACCTAGAGATACATTTCCCCTGCTCTTCATGGATCTGGTGCACCCTTAGTCTTCCCTGGGCCCTTCACTGCAGTATTTCAGTCACTTCCATGGTGACTCAGTGGAGTCATCTTTCTATTTAATGCCTGCTAAGTGGTTGGGGTTTTTTGTTTGGTTTATTTTTTTTTTTAAATTGATATTTTAGTTGCTTGTTTAATCTGTGTAACCTTTCCTCAGGCACTGTGCAGGAAGGTGCTCCAAGCTTGTGGGACCCACTGGGTGAGAATAATTTTGTTTTCTGTCTGCTTTGAACCTGCCTCTGCTTTCATGAGCTGACTCACAGTTCCTGTGCTGAGAGACTGAACAATTCTCCTCTATTCATCTTCTGGATGAAAATGGTACAGACCCATTTCACATCTCTTTCACATCTGCAAGTGGCTAAAATAATTTCCATGCCTTTTGTTCACACTTGCTGCCTTTTCTAGGTCTCTTCCAGTTTAATTGGTTTCAGTGGAAGGATCATGAATTTCCTTGTTCTGATACAGGTGTCCTGTGAATGTGCAGAATTATTTTCTTTGTATTGTTCTCTGTTCCCTTTGTAATACATTTTAATATTTTATTTGCTTTCCTCCCTGCAGCTTAATAACTGAACAGATACATTCCTAGAGTTATACAGCTCAAAGATATAATCCTTCAGCAGCTGTCATAAACTCTGAGTTCATTACTGTATCTGTTTCACTGAAGCTGAAAGTGTTGTTTGGGATTGGTTTTGTTTTTTAGCCCCCAAAATGAATCTGATTTCATTTATTTGGTACCTGCCACCATCCCACCACTCAGTGTCCTAGGATCATTCTGCAATTCTTCACAGTTGATCCTGGTTTTTGGTATCTTGACTAACTGAGCAATTTAAAAATCTTTATTTCCAGTATTATTTCCCCTAAAAATCAAATTATAATCACAATATTGTAGCTTTCCTTACCATGTGATATAAAGCAGATTTCTCCAACTAAAATGCAGAAATCTCCAAACTAAACACATTTCCAGACTACCAGTTTGGCTGAAATTAGGGTAAAGGCAAAGTTAGGTATCCATCTCCCTCTCAGTGGATAGTCTGATCTGAATCCAAGCTTTGTGATTCAAATGCACTTTTAGTGGAGACATGAATCAAATGACTGAGCTGGAACTTCACTGCTTTCAGTTGCAGAGATTGGTTCAGACTCATCTCTGAACGATGGCCTCTTCTGCAGGGTTTAATGAGAGAGAAGCAGTCTGATCTATCCTGGGCTTTAACATCAGACAGGGTGCAGCTTTTTAAGCACAAATTCATCTTCTAAAATATAAAATCTAGAACACATTTACAATGCACTTCATCCACTAAGGACATTACCAGTGTGTGCAGATGAATTTGTTTAATCAAGGAAGGAGGGGAAGCCCTTTAAATTTAAGGATACACAATCAAAGCCATGTAAGATTTTTTACACCTGTTTTATAGCACTCACCTCTGACCTGCCACTTTATGTATTGTATTCTGGGCCAGATCACGGGTTTACAATTTCGCTTATAAAGTATTGGAAAAAATAAAGCATTTTTGTAAAGCTTGGAAAGGCAGCATATGTTCCCAGAGTTCTGGGAGCACTTCTGTCACTGAAAAGTTGCTACATTCTAAGCTTGGTTAAAATGAAAACCAAAATCCAAAAACATTGGTTTGCTTAACTTCAGCAAAAATAATAAACCCCTGAAAGTGAATTTGGGTGTCTCACATTCATCTTGTCCATTGTGAGCTGTTACAACACAGAACTCAATTCAAACTAGCCATTTAAATTTTATTTTGAGCCTTTCTGCAGGCTGCCTGAGGAGATTCAGTGCCCATGACAAGGACAGCCCTGGAGCACAGGTGACATGCACACCTGGCTGGTGGTGTTCTCCACGCAGGAGCCTTCCCTCCCGGCAGGATGAGGGCTGGAAAAGGGGGAATTCTCTGTCCCTGTGCCCTGCAGGCAGAAGCCTGTGCCCCATGAAGGGCAGGAGCCCAGAGATGAGCTGTGCTGCCTGCCCTGTCCATCCCCACTTGTGGGAATCGGAAAAACAGAAACTTCTACAGACACTGAAGGGTTTGATCTGCAGCCTTGGAAGAAGCTTGGATTGATGTAAAAATACAATATACAGATATTAAGAAGAAAAATCATAAACTTCTGTTTCTATAGTTGTAAGTGAGAATATGCCTTAAGTGAGTGAGGAACTGCATTGGTAAGGTGGTGAAGGGTTTATAATGCAGGGGTGGGGTTGGATGGAATAAGCTGAGAGTTTAGAAGTTATAACAGAAGCAGACGTGTGCAGTGAGACAGAAGCCACTGGACAGAAGTACCTGCAGTGCAGCAGAAGTGAGTAAAGGTGACAGGTTAGAAAAGCAGAATAAACCCTGTGCAACTGTCCTTTGGGTTAGAAAGTTCTGCATTGCCTTGTGACTGAGAACTTGTGAGTGCCCCTGAGCTATGGCCGAGTGCTGGCTGCTCTAAAATCTCCCAGCCTCTGAGACTGATGTTTGTCTGAGCAATAAATCCTTCCTAGCTGGAAAACAGTCCCACCCCTTCATTTCTAATGGTGACAATGACACCACTGCCCGGGTTTGCTCCATCCCTCACTGCAGCTTTGATTTCAGCTCCGTCCCTGGTCAGAAAAAGGCTGGCCAGGGAGGAAGGATGAAAGAAGCAGAAAAGGAGATGCTCTGACAGTTCCTTTCTCATGGTAACGAGCAGAGCTGCTCCTTCTGCCCCCTCTGCTCCCCAGGGCCTTTTCTTTCTTTAGAGAAGGGAAGAATTCAGCTCTGCCTTGCAGGCCCTGAGCAGACAAACTGGAGGGCTCAGGGTGCTTTGTGAGCTCTGCCCATGGAGTCATTGCTCTGCTTGGGAGTTATTTGCTGTTTGTTTCCTGGATACAATGACAGGTAAATGTGGATTAATAGAATTAAAGGCTTGGCTTGAGGACATGAGGTAGCACAGCATCAATGACTTCCTGCTGATTTCTGCTCAGTGAGTCATGTTCCCTCAGGAAACAGAGATCCATTAATTTAGCTGGTCCATGGGAACCTGCCACTGGAAAGCTCCCTCTGCTTGGAAAGGGAAGGGATAAATTCTGCCTTTCCAGCGTTAATAATTTTCTGCTCTAAAAAACAACATCTTTTGATACAGAGGCAATTTGGATTATAAGCAAGGTGCACCCTAACTAGGAGAAAATACTTGTTCGATGCAAGATATTGCTGCTTGCAGAAGCAGGGCCTTAACTGGTAAGGCTGGAGAACTGCAATTTAAGCATAAATGACTTTGCATACTTCAAAACAAGTGCCAAGCCTTAGGGATTGACAGTTCCTCAATTTTATAAACAGTACAAGTCTAAACTCTAAGGATCTTAGATCCTTAATGATGGGATTTTGATGTAAAATCAAAGCTTAGATTATTCAAATCCTGCATAGCATTTACCTCAAAAGCTTTATACTGCTTTAATTTTCAAGTTTCCTACTTTTAAATGCATTTGAAGCATCCTTTGGAAACTGTAAATCATGATGAGCAAAACCTCCCAAACCAAAGAGAGCAAAGCAGGCAGGGAACAAGGGGAGAGGGAGGAAAGCAGCAAAGTGTGAGATTGACAGCACAGGAATAAACCTGGTGCATAATTCTGTTGTACAGAGATTAATCACAGCTTTTCTGAGAGATCCCAACCTTCCTACACTGAAAGGTCTTTTGTTCCAAGTCAGTGCATTTCCCCAGGAATATCCTGCCAGGGGTGGGAGTATTTCACAGCTGGAAGGCTTCTGACAAACCTGTCACATCCCAGCCAGGCCTCCAGAAGCACAGACACAGTTTTACTGACAAAATAAACAGACAACATTCTTATTCTTTTTTCCCTGCTGAAGGAATTGTCCCTGGGGAATGTGGACAGCACTGGAAATTAAGCAGAGCCATGTACATTCATTAATGGAAACACAGACCTTGCAGACTAAGGACCAGCTTCCCTCCCAACTTTTGCTTGTAACAGTTTGAATATTTTCCTTTTTTTCTTTGGTTTGGTAGAATTAGAAATCTGAGGAAAAAATATTTTGCAGCTAAGGGGGAGAAACTACCTCTTCAACATGAAACCAAAGTGAAGTATTTAATTTCATTTCTTTTTTTTTATCTTAAGAGTGTTACTTTGAAATCTGATTTATTAATGTCATTCAGATAGTGACGGGGGGCTCATGGGTGACAACAGTGATGCCCCACAAAACACAGGTGTACCCTTGTTGGAAATGCCACCCTTGCCTGTTTGCTGGCACAGAACTGGGTAGCAAAACCTCCTCTGCTGCAATTTTCACAAGCATTGGCTTTGCTCTGACTGCTCCTATTTCTGCCTTATGTAATTCTGTGCCAAGCAGCGCCCCTTAGATCTACCAGGAGAGTGAAAATGCTGTACTCAGAGCTTGGCTTAAACCTGCCAAAGCTGTGCTTTAAACTTGGCTGACCTCAGCCACGCAGCCGCAGACACTTGGACGCTGCGTGAGCTCACGCCAAGGACGTGTGGTGGGGTCAAGCACAGAGAGTAACAGCAGAGCAGATGTGCAGGAGTACCAGATTGTTCAGTGCTATGATTAATGGGACACCATGAACCCTGCCTGAAACCTTCTGCTGTGAGCAGAGGCTCTGCACAAAGCAAAGCACAGGGCTGATTCTGATTCTGGAGATTTATTGAAAGGTTTGGGCTCTTTCCACTGAAATCTGACTCCCAGCGCTCTGTCCCTGAAAGGGGTGATGGGTGCTGTGATGGATATTAGCACTCCAAGCTCAGGCAACCTTCAGGGAATAATTTTCTCCTCAAACAAGGAGGGGCTGCAATCCACAGCCAGTCACAGCCTCTGCACCTTGTTTTTCAAGTGGTTTAGGAACGATGCTGTGAAGGCTGAAGCTGTTACACAGAAGTAACTTCCTAATGCTCAAAGATTACATTTGGCATTTATTGGCCAAGCATTTCTTTTTTTTAAAAAGTACATTCCTCTGTGGAATGGTGCACAGAACAGAGGCAACTCCTGGGATACAGATACCTGCAATAATGCTCAAGCTTCAGCCCATGATTTATGTTTTCAGTCTCTGAAGCTCAGCTTTAACTTTGTCATCCCTTAAGGCCACACATACCTATCCATTTCTATCAGAATTTGCCAAATTTTCAGATGGGTATTATGAAAAGCTATAAAAATGTATAAAAATTCTTTTTCCAGAGACCAGGAATGGTCTCTGACCTAAAGCCAGTCTCTTGATGCATTTTATAACTTTCAGGTTGCTTGACTTGAGCACACAGATTAGGTTTCACGTCTGGAATTGTGAAAGCATCACAGAATTAGAGAGTGGTTTGGGTTGGAAGGGACCTTAAAGTTAATCTTTAGATCTTTTGGTGGTCTTAAAGATCCCCTGGCACAGGGGAGGTGGAACTAGGTATACCTGGGTATCTCTTTTCTGTAACAAAGGACTGAAGCAGATATACTGACCAGCTCCTCCTCCTGCCCTCCTTCTTCCCCCCACAACCTCAGTCTTTGAATTTCCACTCTGGGATTATCCCAGGACACAAATCTGTAAGACCAGATCCATTTAACCCAAGTTTTACTTATAGTGCAGGACATCCCTGTCTTGCTTTTTTTTCTGGTTTTTTTTTTCACTTTCCTTAGGATGTGACTGCAGTTTTCCTTAGGGTTTTTCATGGGCTGCAGTTCTGAATAGCTGAGGTTCAGATTCCCAGGCAAGTCCAGGGAAACGTGCTCAGTACCACAGAGAGGATAACCCCAGCCAGGCATGAGGGAGGCAAATATCAGTCTGGATTTTAATCATGCTGCTAAGCAGGCAGATGAGACACTGACAAAGTTGAAAGGATACCCAGGAGAATGAGGGGAAGGGGACAGGGGCAGTGATTCAGCTGGAGTCCCAAAGAGAACAAATATTTGCAGGGCTGCTGAATAACTGCTTTGTGTCCCTGGGGCTGCAGGAGTTGCCTGCACTGTATTTCCTCACGTCAGTGACATCTGTCCCTCAGCCCCAGCCTCCTGGGAGTCCAGGCAGGTTTAAATGCTGCTTGACAGGCTACCCCTGGGTGCCTCTGCTCCTGGCAGTGTCCAGAGGAACACAAGGGTATTTACAGGGTGGCTGAAGGCTGGTTAGGATCCAGGACCACGTCCAGTGCTGGTTCTTGCTGTAAGCCCAAATCAGTGACTCTGGACTGGGAGCTCTGCTGAGGGTCACAGCCTCTCATGGGGACTCCAGAGTCTGTGTTTGAAAGGGGTAGGGGGGGAAGTTTTTTCTTTGAAGTGATGTTTATGTGTGAAATCAGTATTTTTTGGGAGAAGGGTCATAAGACAAGCTAGGTAATCTGCTGATCACCCAGCAGGTTGGTGCTGTAAGAGAGCCGAGTGCTGGGGGCACTGTACAAGGTCAGGGCAGGCAGATGAAGGAGGGATATGCACAGCTATCCCCAAGCTGCTGCCTGAACTTCCAGGCACCAATTCAGGGAAGAAAAACTGCAGAAACACTGACTGCACATCCCCTTGGCAAACCCGAATCCCCCTGGTGCAGGAGGGGTTAACACCATCCAAATCCCCCTGGTGCAGGAGGGGTTAGCACGATCCAAACTGTGCCCAGAAGGGTGCAGGAGGCAGCTGTGACAGGCAGCGTACAGGGTGACAGGCAGCTGTGACAGTCAGGGTATGGGGTGACAGAACCAGGCCTGTCCTGGGCTGTGGCTTTGTCCCTGGCAGGGCACTTCCACCCCTCCACCCCAGGAAGAGATCACTGGGGGACAGCTCCAGCAGGGCCAGCACACGGGGCCAGGAGGGGACAGGCGGGGTGTCCCTGTGTGTGGCACTGCCACTGTGCTGCCGCCGATTCACTCCCACACAGATAAAAGGAGCATTTAGGGAGAAGCCAGGGAAAGCCTCCCAAGAATAAACGCTGTAAACAAGAGCCCAGCGTGGAAAAAGTCAGGGAAGAGGCTGCACTTCCACTGTTGCAGCACACTGGGGGTAAATGTTGCAGTTCCTTGGGGATAAATGAACTTGCAATTATGTGACTGGATTTGAAGTCAAGGTTTTGCTATTATTATTATGGAAAGCTTTGAAAGACTCTTGCATTTGAAATAAAAGTAGCCTTTCCACAGAAAGAGATGCTATACATGTTCTACACTGTCAAATTAATCTATTTAATTTGCTCTACACAGTTCTCTCTACCATAAATAACAATACCTCCCATTATCCCCTCTTGTGAAAGCAAAATGCTGCTTTAAAGTGTTCCCAATGAGAACACTTTAAAGTGAGAAATCTGGTTGGCTTATTTAGCTTATGATTCTTCTATGACTAGAGACCCACAAGTAGTCTAAGCTTCGTGGGATGGGAATATATGCACCTGCTACAGCTAACTTCTTCCAAAACTTGAAGCTCTGTGGTTTTTGGCAGACTTCTCTGTAATACAAAACTTCTTACACTCTTTAGCAGAAAACAGGATCAGCTCCAGGCAAAGTTAGAAAATAAAATGAGATGACATCAGTTCATCCAGAAGAATCTGAGCGTTTTCACAGATGAGACTCTGCAAATTTAACATTTCACTTCACTCTCTGAGCTCAGTTCCCTGAGTGCCACCAGTCCCTGCTCCTGTGCAAGGATTTCTTTACCACCTGCAGGTCTGTCCAGCAGATGCACACCCACAGCCTCCTCTCAAACTCTGTGCCACCTGGAACAAATTGCCAAGATGCCTCTCACCTCACAACAGCAAGGAGTTGGTATTGATGACAGTAGTCAAGCACAAATTGTCCAGGTTTTCTTTACTAATTTTTCAAGTAGAAGAAGAGTTCTAGGGTGCCTAAATAGAAACCATTATCATTCTGACTGGAAATAACCTACTACAGACACCTTCTATTGTGTATGACTGTTTCCTTCCTAGGGCTTTTTTTTCTACATTTAATGGAACTGATCCTGTATCCGTTAGGGATATTTCCATATTTCCCTCTTGTTCTTGGATTATTGAGTTGGACTTGTTTGGTCCATCTTGCTATATTTTACAGAGTGAATGATAACCTGAGAAATTATTGAAAAGATCAGGGCACTGCCTCCTGAAAGAGAAGAAAAACTGAACTACTTCCAGTATAAAATAACCCAAAGCATAACTTTTTAGACATATCGACACTGATGAAATAATAAATGGAGAAAATGATGCTAGAGGCCTCAGTCTTCATATTTACAGGAGAATATGAGGGGCTGAAACAAACTTCTCTGCATTCCATGCCAAAAGGATTCCTACTCATTAACACATAGCAATGCTGATGGATAATTAAGTAATTTGGGAGACAGACCATGCATATGGGAAGCATTTTTGGTATTTTATGACCTCCTTCACTGACCTATGTAATTACTGTGCTTCTGACTAATGCAGCAACATAAACCCTCAGTGAACATCTCTGTTATGAAGTTTATTTCAATTCTAAATGACCTTTCTTTTTATTCTTTACACTGGGATCAAAAACATGGTTGTTAAATTGTTTTATTCCCTCCAGTGCTTTTCAAGAGAAAAAGAATATGGACACTTTATTAAGTAATCAATTTCTAAGCCACCTCCAATGTAGTGCAGAACAGAGAGCCAACTCATATTTGGCAAGAACAATTCATGTCAAACCAATCCAATTTCCTTTTCTGACAGGGCAAATGGCTCAGTGGGTGAAAGAAGCAGTAGATGTGACATTTTTACTGTAGCAAGATTTTAATGTGTGGTATTTTTATAAACAATACTTAGAAATCATAGGATTATATTAGAATACATGGATGGTGTCACCTTGTGCTGGAGCAAAACTCGGTGGGGAAAAACAAGAGAGTTTAGGGAATAGTGGTTAATGATTTGTCCTCTGGGAATAACTCCCTGGACACTGCATAAAAATGGGACTTGCCTGACTTCCTAAACTCCCCTGCAATCAGGCACTGGGAATTACACACTTTTCATACAATACCAATGGTAAGTATACAATTTCTTGTGATTTCTTTTTCCTCTGAAATGAATTGAACTCAAGCTTTTCAGTAAGGAATTTATCTACATTTACCTTTAAAGTTGAGCTGACTCACTAACTTGACAGGGATTAAACAACAGAAGCTGAAAGATAGTCCAGACAGAAACCTGACACATTCATCAGAGTAGGAAGACTAGGATGGGCACCTGAAGAAAAGAACTATGAACTCTCTGGACAACTAGGCTGGTTGAGGAACCTAATGATGTGACAGGGGCAGTTCAAACCCTGGCACAGCAACCTGTGCACTCAGAAAAAGTTCATGTTTAAGTGATACAGATTTGCAGGAATATGAATCTGGAATATGGAATCAGGAATAGGTGATTAAATTACACATCCAATTTAGGACAACATTTAATCACTTGCAGGTACTTAAACACTTTCTTGACTAAATGCAAACTGTTGTTTCCTGCATTAGAGATTATAACTTAAGGTCATGGTTGGGATTTCAGATCTAAGTGATAGCAAGTAGGTCTCAGATGAAGGTCTAGAAGAGGGATTTAGATGCTAAAAGAGCTTTTAAAATCTGAACCTAAAAGAAGAAATAATTTCCTTTATAAATATGAAACTATAAACAGGACCAGTGTGTAAAGCTCATAGATTGGACTCATTCTTGAATATGATCCTCTCTGGAAGAAATTTGACTTTAGCTGGAGGAAACCTGTGGCTCACCAAGCCACTTAAGGTGAATTCTCAGGAGAGATATTCTGCAGCACATCCAAATCCCCCCCATTCCTCTCCATCACTACCTTGCAGCATTAGCTCTTACCAAACCCAGACCCTGCTCACAAACCCTGTGTGGCACCTGGCAAGGGAGAAAACTGCTCACTGGAGTAGTGACTGAAACACAGCCAGGCTTAAACTAACAGTACAGGCAACAGCAATTGAAATAAAGCCAGGCTTAAACTAACAGTACAGGTAACAGCAACTGAAATAAAGCCAGACTTAAATTAACAGTACAGGGAACAGTAACTGAAATAAAGCCAGACTCAAACTAAAAGTACAGGTAACAGCAACTGAAATACAGGCTGACTCAACCAACAGGATAAGTGACACTCTTGCCAAGTGACAGTCAGAACCCTGTGGGTTCCCAGCTGTCCCTCCCTCTCCATCTCCACACCTCAGCTAACCCATCTCTTCCCCTCACCAAGCACTCCCAGCACCTCGCCCAAGGCACACCCATGGACGTGGGCTCCTGCACGTCAGGAGAAGGAGATTCTCTCTGAGCAGGAGGAGTTTGGGCTGCCTGAGCACCAGTGTGAGCAAGCAGAGGGAGTGGGACAAGCTGGGACAGCCAAGGCTGTGTGGGGCAGAGCTGCTGCTGAACCCTTTCCCCACCCTAACACACAGCTCTGCACTGCTTAGTCACCATTTTCTGCCAGTTTGGGCACCTCTGTGCCACTCTGGGAACACGTGGAGCAATGGGATTCCATGTGTTATGGAATATGACCACAGGCATGCAAGTCACAATTATCATTATGCATCTCTAAGTTAAACTGTTTACACCAAGAGCTGTTTCACTGGGTGGGGAGGTGGAGATGCTTTGTGGCCAACAGAGAATCTCAAAGGGTAGAAGCTGGCCTGGGCCTCTGCTAAAGGTGCCACAGGGCTAATAAAGGAGTGTAGTTCCCAAATGGTCAGTCCAGCACCATTCCTGAGCTTGACACTCACTTTAAATTAGCATGCAATTAAAAGTAAGTATTACAAATGAAGGCTATCTTACAAGGAACATATAATTTACATTTCTAAACTCACACTCTTTGTTTTGATGTAACCCATAAAGTTCCTGCTCTGCAAGGCCAGTGGACGTTGCTTATTGCCTTTAGCCTGTTTCAAAGTGATCTTCTTTATTCTTCATCATACTTTGGAAAAGCAATTCTACAGGATAAGAACTCATCTTAAATCTCTGGTGCTCATGGCAAGGAGAACGTGACAGCCCTGACAAGCTGGGTGATCCCTTTTAGCACCAGGAGTTGTGCCATTCACCCAGAGACCCCTGACAGTCTTTACATGCCCGTGCAGTTGTTCTTATATCCTATGGATGTTTATATAAGTGCATTTATTTTCTTTGATCTTCTGCAACCATGCAAGTATTAACATACACAATGCTAACAGAAAGACACTGGATAAAATGGTTATTTTTAGAATTTCCTCACTTCATAAAACAGTACAATGGCTATGATGCCACAAATAACTCACTATGAATTCTTCTTATAAGCAAACAGAGGAAGTGTGAGTTTAGGAAGAGGCAAGGACTTCAGAAGATGCAATTTATTAAAATACTAGATTTAGTAGTGTAAGTAAATATATATCTATAAATACTGGTTTTGCTTTGGGTCAGTGAAAATATAAACTAGATTTTATTCCATAGGTCAGTCTGAACCTTGGACAGAAATGCCTAACACTTAACAACCATCAGTGAGTCCAAGTTTTGTCTGAGATAAAAAGCAACAAAAGCAGTGGACTATTAAACTCGTGACTAACTTTCTGACTTCTGGAAGGATTTATTTATGCTATTACAGAAGTGGGGTTTAGTTGGGTAGTGGTTTTGTTTGAGATTCCCACTATATTATTTTGTGGGTTTAGGAACATTTCAGCTTCTCTCTTCTATTACCTATTCTGTCAGTGAAGAAGCAGTGAAGTCACAGCAAGTTTAAAACCGCTGGCCAGAAGTTGTCCTTGTGCGCCTTCCCCCAGTTGCTAGGACAAGTTGAAGAGCTTTTATATGAAATGGAGTGACAGCCACCTGATTGTGGCTGGCTTGGGATGGGACCTAATGACCAGGAAATGCAGCAAAAAAAGTAAGTGTGATGAAAATGGTTTCTAAGGACTGTCAGGAATTTGTTTTGGGGCTTTTCTGAAGCATTACCATGTTGAGCTCTGTTGCTGTGTGTCTGAGGAGTAACTTCAGCTCTCTGTAGATCAGCACCCTGACTGTGGCCTGGAAGACTCCTAGATCTCCTACAGACTCCTAGCAAGAAAATGGATAAGCAGCTTCTAATTTCCCTCTGGCTAGATTTCACAGGGTGTTTTGGAGACATCTAATAAGCCACAACCAGAGATTCTCAAGCTCACTAGTGTCCCAACACAGTGATTTTATAGGCACCTTTTGTCAGACTCTGACCTACCTGTAGTGCTGCAGCTGTGATTCCAGCTGCTGGATGTATAGTTGCAGGTGTGGCACCTCATTAGCTCTCACTTCCAGCTCCTTCACTTTGCCAAGACTGTTCAGGACAGCATGTCTGGCCTCCTCCACCTTCCTCCTCATCTCTGCCTGCTCTCTCTTCAGGTTTCGGTTGCAATCTTCCAGGCTGACCAGAGCTTCCTGAGAGCTCTTCAGCTCCTTCTCCAGCTCCTGATTGAACCTGATGGCTTCTTCAATCTGTCCATCCCTGGAGCTCCGGATGAGCTCCATTTCCTTCAGGACACTTTGGAGGCACTTGGTCTGGGAGTGGTTCTGTGTTAATGGTCTCTTACTCCCTATGAAGCAGGATCCTTCTTCTTTATGGATGGCATGGCTCTTCCGCAGTCCCACCTGTAATGACCAGGAGCACAAAGCAGGGGGAAATTGATGGATTGTGCTTTGTTGGTTTTTTTTTAAAATCACATACAGCTGATCAGCAACTAAAGCTACTCGATCTCTGCCAAATACAGAGACAACAAAACAATCTCTGCAAACTAGTTTTTATTACTTAGCTATGCATTTAAGTTTCAAACTACTCACTATCATGTTATTACACAAGTTTCTGCATAGCTCTAATGCCATTACTATGGTCTGTACTCAGGAGACAAGTAGTGTGTTCCGAAGAAGGGAACAGGGAGCAGCTGAGGGTGCTCTGGAGCTCTCCTCTTTGTCGTTTTGATTCTTCCTGGGACCTCTGACTGGTGACTTCATGTTTGCTGCTGACTTCCTTTCCCTCTTTTAGATGAAAATGGTAAAAGCGTCTTTGACCTGCCTTGCTGGACACTGTGAAGAGGAACAGTCATCTACTGCAAGTGGAAGTGTCCCAGGCGGAGCAGAGTTCTGTGAATGCTGTGTTAGTATCAAATCAGACTGGTCAGACCTGCCAGAGCAATGGGCTCATGTTGCCCTTCACTGCTCTGCCTATTCCACGCTATTTCATGCCCAAATAATTTAACTGCTGTTAAGTATGCATGTATTTCACTGGAGCTAGTACAGCAGAACCAGCAGAAACCAGCCCCGGAATTAATGGGGTGCTGCAGAGGAGCCCCAGACTATTCATCAGCCTGCCTGCAGAACTGGCTCCAACTCTGAACTCCTGTAACACACTCTGAAGAAAACATACTTCTAATATTACTTATAGGCACTTATGACTGAGACACCACATGTGCTCGTGCAGGTAAGAATCCAAAAGTTCTTCCTTACTTCAGGAAAAACCCTGCAGTGGTGCATATCCAGCATATGGTATCAGCACATCCTGACGGCACATGCAGTAGAAGAAGCAGCAGCACTGTACACGTGGGTTTGTTAAGCTGAACTCCCCTACACTTTCAACAGAGTGCCCATCACAACTATATTTCATAGTACACCGGTGCCATACATTTCTCTTTAAAGCCTCCCTGGAACCGAACTTTGCTAAAAAGTAAATGCCGAGGACGAACGAGCAACTTCGGTGTCAGTCTGGCAGTGAAGGGGTTATAAGCACTGACTTCCCGAGAGCGGCATCTCTCCCGAAGCACTCGGGGCCACCCGAGCCGCCCCCGGGAGCCCGGTGCAGAAGCTGGCCCGGACTCACCTGCAGCGCCAGGCACCGCGCATCGCTGCTCTGCAGGGCGGCCCTCATGTCCTCCACCAGCTCCCGCAGGCTGCCGTTCTCCTCCTCCAGCTTGGCGATGCGGTCCTCGGCCTGCTCCAGCGCCACGATCTCCTCGTAGCACTCTCGGGAGCAGGGCC
>VWZV01015341.1:5658-76214 GCA_013397155.1 Irena cyanogastra | reverse complement strand
CGGGGGTCCGCCCGCGGGGGGCCCCGCCGGAGGCGTGCGGTCCGGTAAATCGGCGGGGCCGCTGGGGCCCGTCGGAAGAGCCGGAACCCAGCACGGCGCTCCGGTGCTCCCCGTCCCTCCGGGTTTCTCTTGGAAAACTCTAAACCTTTGCACAGCGTGAGAAGTTTGGCTCGGGGCTCGTGTACAGCAGCAGTGCTTTTAATGTGTGTTTGATTTTAAACGAAGGGAAATGCAAGGAATTAACTTCATTTCCGTAATAGACTTCATTTATATAATATGTATAATAAACTTATAGTAGAATAAATTAGGGAAGAGCCTTGTCAAGTCTTTGTTTGCTCTGGCTGAAACCTAGAGATGGAAATGCTCTGCTTGATGCAGGCTGTGCAGGCTTGCAGTGGGCTTAGACTGTTTGTTTGGGTCAGGGATGTGTATTTTTGAGGAAAAGAGCCTCCTCCAGACCACTGCTGGTAGTTCCAGGGTTCAAAGCAAAGTCTCCCCAGCAGAAGGTCATTAGTCCCAGGAATGCTGAGCAAAGGTAGAGCATGTAGAAGATCCTGGCTCACATCCTGAGCTCAACAAGGATCCTTGTGTTCTGCTGCTCGCTACAGAGGTGGGACTCCATGTGCCAGTATGAGCCTGGGAGAGGACCAGTCTTGTCTCTGAGAGCACTGTTTGCTTTCTTGGGGTGAGGCAGTGGAACACAGAATAACCTCTGTCCTTTCGTGTTTGTGAGAAACTGGTTGGCATTGTATAACACCAGGATCTTCCTGCCACGAGGCCTTGAGGCTAATGCACAGGACAGCCACTACCCTCTGTGCAGGCTGTTGGCTTTGGGACAATTTAAATGTGTTGTGTTTGTTCTCAGGGAGGGTTCAAAGAAAGCAGGGCTAGGCTCTTTGCAGTGGTGTCTGGTGAAAGGATGAGAGCTTGTGAGACACAGGCCATTGCCTTGATCAGCAGGCAGTGCTTCTTCACTCGGTGCCTTACTGAGCAGAGGCTGTCCAGGGAGGTTGTGGGGCCTCTCTCCTTGGAGATATTCAGGGGCTGCCTGCACAGTTTCTGTTTGAGCAAGGAGCTTAGACCAGATCACCTCCTAACTTCAGCCAGTCTGTGGTTCTTTCATAAGACTCTCCTCGAGCCTTTTATTTATTTATTCGTGTTTATTTGTTTTTTGTGTTGTCCTCTACTGAATTTTCACTAACAAGTTCCCACCTCTTGTTCTGGGGAGCCCAGAACAGGACACAATACTCCAGCCGTGGCCTCACCAGTGCCCAGTAGAGAGGAAGGATCACCTTCCCCCTGATGCAGCCCAGGGTGCTGCTGCTGGCCTCTGTCATGGGAGTGCATTGTTGACTTAGGTCCATTGTCCACCCACTCCCCAGCCTCCCTCTGCAGGGCTGCTTTCAGGGGTGTGTTCTGAGAGATGCTGTCCAGAGCAGTGCCCACCTAGGCCCGTGTTTTCCCTGTTTTCTCTACACAGACAGCAAACCTGTTGCTGTTTATAGAATTGTAGAATCACCGTTTGTTTCCCATTCACATCCCTTGCCATGTTTGGCTGACCTGAGAATATAAATTAAAAGTTAACTCAAAAGACATGGATCTCTAAGACTGTCCACATCCCTGCAAATAGCTGCAGATGGTTCCTCTGTTTGTGTTTTTAAGGAGGCCAACTGTGAGCCAAACCCAGCAAGGCTTATTAGCTTGAGTGCAGTATCAGGTTAATGTGGCCAACCTGGACAAAGACCAAGGAATATTTTCTCAATCCAGGTATGCATGCTTGAAGTTGTAGTGCCTGTAGTATGCAGATACATGCTGAGGCCCGTGCAGATGCCTAGATTCTGCTTCTTTTTCGTATTTCTAATACCACTTCTAAGAATTCATCTATTGGTTCTCTCGGTCCTGGCCACGTGTTTTGCTGTGGCCTAATGCTCATTTGGAAGATCAGATCCATCCTTTTCAAGTATTGGAGACAGTTAGAAAGAGGCATTCTTGCATTTGGATGGCTCTTTTCTAAAATGCACCACTGCCAAGACAGCAGGTTCGGTTCCTCATTGGGGCATCGTGGGAGTGAGGGTTTACAGCTATAAATACTTTATTATTCTTATGAAGGATTCCAGACGTTCCAGGTTTCCACATGAGTATCTCATACTACCACCTTGGTGAGCAGTTGATGTTGTCAGAGGAAGTCTCCGTAGCAGGAACTGTAAAGCTGTACTGTTCTGGAATTCCATGCCTCAAGTCTTACCCAGGGCCAGCTGAGAAGCGAGCAAAGCACCAGGACTTGTTTCAGTGACTGTTGTGTTATTGCAGAACGTGAACAATCCTGGCATTCTGACTGTGCTTCTGGAGGAGTTGCATCCCCTTGAGCTCTTTGCAGGAGCCTGTCTGAGGCTTGGCCTCTTGCTGCATGTCTTTTTGCTACACTAACTGCTGCTGGAGTGCTTTATTCCATCGGTTGAAGAGACTAAGCTCATGCTGTGGAGTGTGAGAAGCTAGGGCATGTCTGCAAATCCATGTTCCCAAACAGAGCAGACTTGTCACTTTTCATGTGTATTGCAAATGACTGACTAATAGTCCTGGAGTGTACTGTGTAGGATGAAGGATGGGCTTATTTGTTTATTATTGTATCATTTGTTCTCTTTTTTTTGTTCTTTTTTGCTTCTCTCTTCATCAAAAGTCTTGGTTCATGCAACCTCAAGAGATAGACCTGTGTGTGACTGCTCTGCCTTGGAAACATTACTACTGAATCAGCAGACCCATGAGCTCCTTGGAGCACAAAGCAGGTTAGTATTCATGTGCTCTTTTCTGCTATTGATGCTCTAATGTGTATTGTCATGTTGTCTACTTCTGCAAAATCAGGTGACTGCTACAGAAAAGTAATGCGCTGCTCCTCTCCAGTGTCAACATTCTCACAGCATTTAAGTGGCAATCTAAGACCAAAGATTTGCTTAGCAAGACAAGGGAGATCAGGAATGAGTGGATCTGTGTAGCCACCTTCAGGAGCCTGCTTCTAGAGAGGCAGAGACATCATATTAAAAGATTCCATTTGATAGAGATAGTTGTAATAATGTAAACTTGATCTTACAGCTAATGCAAGTTTGGCTGGTTCCAGCTTGCAATACTGGAACTTCTGTAATTGTACAAATTATTTTGCCACTTACAGGACAGTTCTGTGGCCTTTGTGTTCAGAGATGTCAAATGTCACATGTGGCCCGTTTTTATAGAACACTAGAGTGACAATTCTGTGATTCTTAAGGGACTTTGGGAGTTCAGTTGGTCAAATCTTTTGCTCTTGGCGTAACTAACATCAAAAATCAGATCAGAATACTATGAACCTAATACAGTATTTTAACTTCTTCTCTGTGCATTTTTTTTCTGGTTGAAATTGCTTATGCTGCGACTTGTGCCCTCTGCCTCACGTCCGTCTGATGTGGCCCTTGTAAGAGGTGTGTGACTGTCTTTAGCTACCTCATGGGTGGTTGTAGGGAGGCCAGCAATTGTATCCTACTCCTCACCTGCTGTTCTCAGGGCTGAGCAAGCCCAGCACTCCTATACTCTCCACATGCCTTGTGAAGCAAACCCCAGTCATCCTGGGGGCTCTCTGCTGTACTTGATTCACTATTTTGAAAGTGGGCACTCTACTTCAAATGTAGTCTTATAGGTGTGACTAGAGAGTAGTCATTGCTTTCCTTAGCTTGCTGCCTGCAGTCCTACCAAAACAGCTCAGTGTACACCTGACCTTTGCTGTGAGCACTGGTGCCATGTGCCAAGCTTGGCCGCCAGCACCTGGAGCTTGTCTTCTGCAACACAGTTGTACAGCCAGCTGCTCCTCAGCCTATACCACTCATGGTTTTCCCATTCCAGGCATAGGCTTCTACCTTTCCTGAACTTCAGAATGTTTCTATCCATCTCTTTCTCCAGTCTGTTGTTATTGCCCTGGTTGGCAACTCTATACTTTGGCTTATCAAAGACTCTTTCAAATTTGGTGAATTTAGTGGGGTGGAGTGCATCCCATCGTTAGTTAATAATGGAGAATGCAATCTACTGCTCTCCCCAAAATGACAAGTTATATGTTGCTGGCTGGTACTGCTGCATGTTTTTTTGTTCTTCACTTCCACTTGTTGGATTAGTTTGGCTCCTGAATTTCAAGGAAAGGAAAGAAGGTATGCTAAGCAGCAGCCAGGGAATCTATGTCCTCTCCAGACTATTCCCCTGTGTTGAGGTCCTGTCCTGGATGTGACATGCAGAGGTCTCATCATCTCTCTAGTGTGACACATTTGCATCTGTTTAGCAAACATCAAGGCTCAGTCCATTATTTCCACTACTTATTAGCAGAAAGCTGATTTTTGTGTTACAGGCTATGTTTGGCCTGTAGAGAAATGACTTCACTTAACAATCACCCTCTTTACAGTAAACTGAACAGGTCATACAGTAAACTGAATAGGTCATGATTCTGTAATGTCATTTTGAAGAAGGATCAAGAATGAACTATGAGGATGACTTGGCATCTGGTATAAAAATGTGCTTTTCAATCATATGTGTAGAGCAGTGAAGCAATCTTCATGTGTCTTGACACCAGCATATCCTCTGCTTTAATGTTCAGAGGGTCCAGCTGCTCCTGTTAACATGACCATTTCTTTTTTCCTGAGGTTTTACTTTGGCTTTTCTCTCTTGGCAAAGGAGATAAATTCCTACAAGCCTGGTCACCAACTGCTGTAACATTAGAGATCAGCATAAAGGAGCTTATTCTTCATGGCAGTTTTGACTCTGGAACTGTATTGTGACTCTTGGTTTTGTTTTAGGCTCAAGATGCTGAGCCGTTTGTCAGGCTTAGCAAGTACTGTTTTACAAGAGCTGTCTGGGGAGGATGGAGATGCAGTTACTGAACCATCTAGTGCTGTAAGTACAGTGTTATCCAAAGACTTCCAGATCTTATTGACGATTAGTTCGGGGAGCGTGGTTCGTTACACTGCAGTGAGAACTGTCTTCTGCTTCTTCCTTGCTGAGCACAGCTAAACTGAGCTGTCATTCCACTCTGCTTTTCTTCTACTCCTCACCTCTTAAGTCAGCATTTCTGCTGGGCTAACCATAATCTCCTCGGTTTCCACATCTCAAGGTGATCCCAGGAAAGAAACTAGAATTAGGGTGAGAAAGACTTTGAAGAGTACCAGTGATTGTGTGTAGCAGAAGGGGAAGCTCTGCATGGTTGGGTCACAATAGGAGGATTCATCTTTGTGCTGCCCTTTGGTATTGAGACCATGGGTAGTGTGTGAGGATGTTTCTTGTTTCAGATTTGTTCGTGTGGTGTTCAGCAAGATACTCTTTGATTTTGTGTGTTGGCTTACAAGTTCTCTGAGCTTTCCTCCTGGTTTCATCTAACTGTATATTTCTACAGGCTTCATGAAATGCCTGCAGGGAGCGGAGCGCAGCTCTGAGGACTGGAGCTGAAGATATCATGTGGATGCAGGCTGTTAATAGTTTTTTTTTTCCTTCAGAACACTTGTTTTGTTGTTTCAGGTAGAAGCTTTGCAGTCAGAAGCAGAAAGCATGGAGGAGGCACCTGAGGAGCTGTTGGAGCGCCTAGCCCAAACAGAAAAGCTAGTTGTTCAGCTGAAAGATTTGATTCGAGAAAAGGATGCCCTGCTTCAGGAAAAAGAAACTCTATTCAAGGTACCATTTCTTTCTCTGGGGACCAAGAGTAAAATGCTGCTTCAGTCTTCTGTGCAAGCCAGTCTCTGGTTTCTTTTGAACATGAGATACCTGCATGACAAATGGTATCAGTTCCAGAGAAATATTGGAATTTGAAGAATGGACCCTAAGAGATGTAGGATATCTTCTGTTAGTTTGATTAGGTTAATTTAGACTACAGTAGGTAAGTTACATCCAAGTTACACAGCATTTTGTCTCAGAGCTCTTTGAGATCCCTGCAGATTCCCAGTGGCTCTAATAAATACTAATACCTTGTATGAGGCTGTTCTTTCCCTGCGTCAGGGTGTTTGACTCAGAGTAGCCTGCGCTGCGCTCATCCGCTAGTCCGGTGGTTTTATGACACCTTCCCAAAGGTAATGTTGCCTACCCTGAGGTGTGGTGCAAGTGCAGTTACTTGAGATAGTTCTGAGGGGCTGCATGTGGCAGAGGAAGTCAAACCCAGTTTGTATCCACTGCTGGGTGAGTTTGTATCCACTGCTGGGTGAAGTACCCTAGTGCCCTGTCCCTTGAAAGGAAGTGCTGGAGTAGAAGCTACAGTGTTGGTATGTGCAGTGTTCCAGAACAAATTTGGTTTGCAGATGCATGTTAAACAGTGCTGTTACCGGGACGCAGGGTTAAACAGAATATGGCAGACCAACAGACTGTATTGCTGTTTCACAGTGGTGCTCCTTGGGCAGCACTGCTGCAGTCTGAGGTGCAGTCAGTTTGTGTCCTTCTCTTACAGAAGGAGCGAGAGGCCGCGGATGCGAAGCTGATGAAACTTAAACTTCAAGCCAAAGCCAAACTGGCCTCTCTGAACAAACGCATCGAGGAGCTGACAGAGAAAGGATCACCACTGCCTTCACAGGCCTCAGCAGAAGAGCTGGAGTATCCCAAGGTTGGGAGAAGGGGGCTGCTTAAAAGATGTAGCTTCTACTGGTAACCTGGTACTGCCTGATGTTTCAGGTCGCAGTGACCCAGCAGGGTCTCTTTGTCTTATTAGCAGGATATTCATAATTCCAGCAAGGATGTCTGTGCCTGTGCTGTAGGAAGCCTATCTGTCCAGCTTCCTTGTACTGCAGATGCCCTTGGAGTGCTCAACTTGTTCTCCTCAAGATCACGGCCTAGTTTCCCTTGCATAACTTTGGTAATCCATTGTAGCCGAACGCTTTCCTGCAGAAACTGTGTGTCTGTCTGAGCTATGGGTTTCAAAATGTTGCCTGTCATGTCAGTACAGCAAAGGTTGGCTGGAGTACAAGAACAAAGAGGTAAGGAAGTTATTGAAACTGGAAGGCAGGAACTTAAATATTAAAAAAAAAAATGGTTTTTCCAGTCGTGTAGCTTCCTGAGCCATCATAAGGTTTTATGGTTGACAAACCATAATTGTGTAACACTAGGTAAAAAACTGAGGGGAAAGTGTCCTTGACGAAGACATTAAAAAGGCTGTTAGCTACTAACTAGAAGCTCCCATTGGAGCTGGCAATTTTTGAAAACTTGACCGTGATCAGCAGAACAATGTTTTCTTTAAAAAGTTGGTAATATTATGGAAGGGAAATGGGATAGAAATCCAAAATGGTTTCCAGACATCAGATGATGTTCATTAAACCGAAAAACATAAAGGTTATTTCAGACATTGAACAAAATACTAAAATATTATAGGAAACAATAAAAGGTGCATGTCAGAGCTGTCAGATGAGAGGTGACTACTTCAGAAATAAAGATCAGTTCTATGACTTGTGCTGACTGTTTTGGATTGAAAGCATCATGAAATCATAGAAATGTGCTTCTGTAATTCCCAATACCCGCCTGAGAATCCTTCTCAATGCAAAGCACCACGTGGTTTCGTACATGAAGAATTGGATGATCTCAAGGACTGACGTAATAGAAAAATAAAGCAGAATTTAACCAGTGCACGATCAAGCGTGAACAGCATTCCCTGGCTGTAGAGGCCAGTGAAGACCACGGAGGCTGTTCAGCTGTGTCACTGGACATTGCTGCCCTGGGGCTGAGGCTCTTTTTTAGCTTATTGTTGTGCAGCATGTGTGTGTAACATCCATCTGCTGGTACGTGACTTTGTGTAGACTTGCTGTTGAGGACTGGTGAGTGTTCTTGCTTCAAAATTCAAATTTAGCAGTTGAAGAAGGCAAAATGAGAGAAAGAGAAAGCTGATCATCAGTTAATTGGTACAATATAGATTTTAAAAACAGGCATTACCTTTTTTACATACTGTTTTAGCTATTCTACTGAGAGTGGCAAGGTCTTGTGTGGAATGTTGTCATGTTCTGCTCACTTGGAGTCAGGAAAGATAAATTCTGAAAGCAGCAAGAGACTTTCTCTTCTCCCATCATGTTAGTAGCAACGCTTGGAAGACACTCAAACAGCATGGTTATTTAGTCAAGCAAAGTCAGAGAGGAAATGTCATTTCAGTTGTATGGGAAAGGTCAGCATCAAGAAAGTGGGCAAACTGTTAAAGGATAATGCAGTGAATGGATGAATGTAAATTAGCCATTAAGAAAAATGGTCTTCTAATTAGAGGAATGAGGGCTTGAGACAGTTACTGGTGGACATGGTATGGACCACAGTCTTACTTGGTTTGGATTAGAACATAGTTTGAGTGAAATTATGTTAGGGCAGTTACCTGCGATATTACCTATTCGACCCAGAAAGCACTAGCTTCTTTCTAGTAAGGTTAGACCTACTGAGAAGATACAGAGTCCTTTATTTACACTTACTTCTCCAAGTAGATGTTGTCTTGAGTAATGGAGGTATTGCCTAGACAGTTAACCTGCCATTTGAGGGTGAAAAGTCTAGGTTAGAATTGCATGTTATGCTGAAGTATTGAATATAAGCAAAGGGCTGGTTTTTTTTCCCTCTCAGTGATGTGGGCCCTGTGGGAAGGCTGTATTTTAAATATCTAACTAGTACTGGTACTTCCTGGGCTTTTAGCAGAGTGCCTTATTTTGAGAAGAATGGGAATATCAGCTTATGTCCTTCTATCAGACAGTATTTGTGTACAGAACAATTGAGGCTCCTCTCAAACTTTCAAAGTGGGTAAAGATAAATTATGTTCCAATATAAGAGCTGATACATCTTGGAAAAACATAGTATTTAAAAGTTTGAGCTCTTTGTGGCTGTGCTACTGTCCTCAATTGTGGCACTCTATGTAATGGTCAGTGTAAGAGGCTTTTCAAAATCTGACTGTAAGCATCAATCCTGAAAGCTAATTACCGGCAAGCAAACTAATCCACCTGTCTTCCCCCCTGCAGCTCCTCTGCCCCAGTCTGACAAGTTATGTATATCCCTGGCTTCTTAGAGCTTCCTGCATTTCTATTCTTTATTTTTCTGTCTGGTTCTATTTCTAAATTTAAGTGCAACTGAAGCTTCCTTGTCTATCTGTTCTGCCTCCTGCCAATGACCTTCTCTGTAGGTGAAACAGCCTTTGAGGAGCAGTAGCCTCTTACTCTTATTATGCTGATTTATAAATACTTTTAAAAACCTTCATAGTATTTTTAGAATGGGTTTTAAGACATTAATACTCTGTAAAGTTCCTGTGTTATTGATGGTGTTTGACCCAATACTTGCCACAAATAAAATGGAAGAGATGCATTTGATATGTATTCAGTACAAAATACCCAGCACTGTGTGCTCACAGTAGCTGGAAGTGCTGAGATGAGAATGTAGAGCAGGTTTTGTCTGCTCAGGGACAGGTGGGGAGGAACCTGCCCTCGCCCTGGTGTGAAGCACAGCTGTGGGTTCAGGGGCCTGCCCTCACCCAGGTGGAGAGACAGAGAGAAGAGTGCAGATGTAGTGTGCTGGGTTGTCTGGGTAGACACAGCCTAAGCACATTTATGTGAAATGTTGTTTACATTTCTTGGTAGTAAACAGAGGGTTTAAGTGCTTCAGAGTGGAGTAGAACTGATAATTGTTTGTCTGTTCCCTTTGCTTGTATCTAATAAGTTCATTGCTAATAATCCTGTAGTCCAAAGAGCTTTCTATGGAATTTTCTGTAGTCTAGAATGTCTGCCCCTTTGTCACATGGAGACTATTCTTCTATAATTAATTTTAAAATGTTTTTATTTCTGGTATTAGAGAAATTTGTGATGTTAAAAAGCCTCAAAAATCAGGGTAGTCATGTAATAAATAATGTATTTAATAATCTAATTTGCCTTAGTTTATATAGTGAGCAGTCATGGACTGTTAGCCCTTCCAAGTGTTTTGATGCTTCCCAGTTAAAGGCATCTTGTGCATATCTGCACAGAAATAGGGAAAATAGTTGCTTAACATAGGACAACTTCATTGAAGGAAACAAATGTGAAGTTAAGAAATGAAGCAATGTAGTAAAAATAATCATCTGATTAGGAGTCAAGAGTAAAGTAGCATTATAATGTATTTTAATTAATTAATTAAATTAATTATTTTAAAATTAATTCATTTATTTATTTTATTAACCAGTAATACTGATACATTTACTTTCTTCTATTTCTCTTCTTCCCACTTTTTTCCTCTTGCAATGTCAGAAAAATGAAAATGCAAGTGAAGGGCACAGAGAGGAAGTGGAAGTACTGAAAGAGCAGCTCAGGGAGCGAGAGGAGACTGTTCAGGACCTGAAGAAACAGCTGGCTGTAGCCAAAGTGAATCTGAAAGATGCTGAAATCAAGTATGCAGCACAGGTAGAGAATTTTTTTTCCATTCATCAGTCTGTGTTTCCCACCTCACCACTTAGACTAGTGTGATAGAATTGAACAATGCTTACATAGCTGGTCTTCAATTCCCTTACCTCAATTTTTTCAGTCTTGTTCCTCCTCAAATCACCTAGGTCCATCAATTTCACTGCCTTTGGCTCCTCCTCTAAACATTACCTAAGTCTTTCACAATCCCCAAATGATCTTCTCCTGTCCCCCATCCTCTACTCCCAGGCCAGAACCACCCTTGGCGCAAAAGGTGTTCTGCAGGTCAGAGATGAGTTTCAGCCTTGGATAATGGGACTGATGGCTCTCTGAGGAGGGGGAAAACAGTCCTTGGAAGGGCCTGGGTAGGGCGTCCCTTCCTCTGAGTCAGAATTTGAGTTCTTCCCTGTCTGCCCTTGCTGTTCTGTGATGAGCTTTGCAGTACCTGGGGCAAAGTGTTCTTCCAGCTGCCAGCCTGCCGTGGCCTCTCTGTGTTCTGCTGGGGGTGTGCAGGGCAGCTGCTTATCACAGGATGCAACAGCTTTAATGGTATGTGGTAGTTCTTTGCGGAAAGATTTTTTAAATACTCTAAATTGCAGGTTTAGCTTTTGAACTGTGAATTGGGCTGCATCCCGTACAATTAAAAGCCCAGAAGTTTTATGAACTTTTAATTTTATAGTAATCATTTATTTTATTATTCTGCGTATTTGTAGATTAAGTTCTATGCTTTTTGCTTTCTGAGATGTGAAATCTTATAATTTGTTATGCACACATTAGTAGGATAAAGACACCAAGTAAAAATACCATTTGACCAGGATGATGTATAGTATTGTTAAGCTGAAAACTCCATCACACACACAATGCACTGGTGCATGTTGAAAGCAAGCCTGTGTGTCTGTCAGGTTCATAACCTTGTTGGTTTGTTTTCATTTTGTGGCTTATGTTTTCAGCTGAGTTCCCTGCAGGAAGTGGTTCAAGAGAAGGAAGCTCTCCTGGAAGAGCACGTGCACCAGCATCAAGCTGAATCGCTCAAGACGGTGGTGCAGTCAGATATGGAAGCAGAGATGCAACAGGTATATTTGATATTACAATCATACCATGGGAGGAGGAAGGAAAAGGACTTTTACCGGAAGACACCCTGAAAGAACAGTTCTTGTTAAAGCTACTCAGAAGGGATAAGAACAAAGATGCTTTGGTTGTTTGGAGTTTTTTGGAATGCTAGTTGGGGCTTTGAGTCCTAGCTTCGATCTGCTGGTTTGCTATCAGTCAAAGAGAAAGAACAGTTGAAAAAAAGTGTTACATTATTGTGCTCCAGTTCCCTATTCATGGAGCTAAGTAAGCTCCAGGGCTCCAGAAGAGGTGTCAACAAAAATGAATTAATTCAGGCTATCAAAGTAACTGTGTTACAAAAACGAGGTGTGTGGGTGAAACGTGGGAAGCTAAATTTATGCTGGTCTCCCCAATGGTGGAATAGCCTCGTCTCTCTCACAGAACCTGCACACGCTTCAGAGAAAGCTCGAGGAGCAGGAAGCAGCTCTGTTAGGACGAGCTCAGGTGGTAGAACTGCTGCAGCAGGAGTTGGGCACTGCTGAAAAACAAAACCAGGTACCTGGTTGTGCTTTTTATTGCTTTACTCTATGTGTGTGGTGGATGAGAACTTTGTCAGTGGCTCAGAAGTTACCAGATTAGGGGGTTTTTGGCACCAGCTTTCCATCGTGAAATCAGCTGGGGCCCCCCTCCCTGGGTCAGGCTGTGCTGTGCACAGCTCACAGCAGGTTCAGTGAGACAATGGGGTGCTGCAGCTGCCAGCTCTAATGATCCAGGGTCTGGGCAGGTGGACAGGGTCTACATCTATCCATACCCACACTGCTGACTGTACTTTCAAAGCTAAATACACAAGCCTTTGCCAAAAGCAGAAATGCCTGACACAGTGCTGCTGAAGCCTCAGTGTTTCTGGACTGCAGTGTCCAGGCCAGATCAGAGCAGAAACAGCTGTTCTTGGTATGTCTTGTTGAGAACTTGTTTATATGGTGACAAAACTTGTGGAGTGGGATTGGCTCTCACTTCATCAGTTTGGGGTGTGGAGAGAATGAGATCAAGTCTGTGCATACATGACTATATAAACACAGGCTCCTTGAGGCAGCATTAAGAGCACAACCTCTTGAAAGGTTGGTTTTCAGGTAGAGGATGAGTGTATTTTTCATTTTTCCAATATCTCAACTTCTGAAAATTCTCCATCCCTTTAGAAGAGACTTAGACTGAATCAGTCTCATATTTGTAGGCTGCATGATCTCCAACCAGTCTAAAGCTGAACCTCATTTTGATAATTTTTGCACACTCATGCCTGACATGTTTTCTTTTGCTCTGTGTCCCAGCCAGGCAGAATAGTGGGTCCTCTTACTACTGAAGAGGTAAAGAACCTCAGTGAGCTGACTTGTACTCACTGCTGACTGCATTACTCAGCAGGGTGTATCATGGGGTGGTGGCATGGATATCTCCATGACATGGGTGCTGGCTTGGCTGGTTGGAGAAGCTTCCTTGGCTTCTCCTCGGTGCCTTTGACTTCTCTCATACATTCTGTGGTCTGAAGGAGACCTGGTATAGGTACAAACTTGAGGCCATGTGGCTGAAGCCTGCCCATAAAGTAAAAGGAGCTACTCACCAGATTCCTCCTGAAATTAGCTGTGCTCACCATCCACAGCTCCGGGAGGAGAAAGTTTGACAACAGGAGTTTGGGCCAGTGTAATGTCTGTTTGTGTCTCTTGGTCATCTGAAATCTCTGGTCAGTGTTGACCAGAGCCTTCTGAGATCATTCTTAAAGCACTGGGTACTGTGTGGAGCCCACTGTTATCTCAAGATTCATATTTCAGCATTCCCCTTTCACATATGCACTTTTTCTCTTTTTTTTTTTTTTTTTTTTTTAATTTTACTCTGTAGTTGTTGAGTTCTCCCTCATTTGTTGTAGCTCTTCCTCCCCTTTTTGGGAAGTTTGCTTTCTTCTAAAAGAGAGCTCCTGGCCACTGTTCTATTGCTTCTTTTCTCTAAATTCCCCTTCTCTGAATCAAGACTTACCTTTTCTTTACCACAACGACAAGGAGTTGTTTCTCCCAGCATTGCTTTCTTGCAGTTTCCAAATCATGGGGCAGTTTCTTTCTAACAAATTGAAATTTCTGACATGTTTGTTTCCTCCCTTCTGCTACTCAGGTATTTTAAAAGGATTTAATGAAAACCTTAAAATATAATTCAGGTACTTTGCTTTATCAAGGTATTTAACTAGTTGAGAGAGAAATTAATTTCTGTATCATTTTACAGACACTCCTAGATCAGTGCCATAAGATGGAAGTGGAACTAAGCTCCATGAGGGATGTGCTAGATGCAGAGAGACGAGGGTCCCAGGATGTCAGGGAGAAGATGGAGCTGGAACTGGCTGAGAGGAAGCTGTCTTCCCATCGCTTGCAGGAGGAGGTGCAGTGTCTCTCAGAACAGCTGGAGGAGGCAAGAAGAGCACAGGCTGAACTAGAGGTGAAGTGTAAAGACCTGGAGCAGGAACACAGGCTGGAGGTGGAAGAGAAAAACCGGCTGCTCAGTTGTCTTAGGGTGGCTGAGCAGGAGCTGCAGGGTGGCCATGCCGTCCTTGGAGCCGAGAAGGATCAGCTGGAGCAGGACGTGGGCCAGCTCTTGGGGCCATCTGTGGGACACGGACCACAGGGTGAGCAAGCATGGCAGTTAGGTGGAGCAGGTTCTCAGGAGCCTGAGTAGCACTGGGGTGCCTCCTCTTTGGCTTTGTTTTTATAACAGTTCATAAGAATGGCTTGGTGTAACGATTGCTGATTGCACAGGGACATAGGGGTGGCAGTGCTGTCCCAAACGAAGAGGGTCTAGTTCGATCCCACCTGTCTTTGGCAGCTGCAAGAGGAGCAGAAGTGTGGGGCAGCATATATGGTGCTTTGCTTGTGTACTCTCCCAGTCTCTTGTCTTTTGGGGCATGTGGATTTCTGGAGCTGGATGTATTTTTTAGTTGATTTTATTGATTTGTTAGATTTTTTCCGTCAACTTATGTAAATCTTTTTTAGATGTGCCACATTCTTCACAGTCTGCATTTCTACTGAAGTTATAAGTAAAACAACCAAGAAAAGTAAACTGTTCCATTTTCCCCATAGACCTCTGTTAAAAATGACATAGGTCTTGCCTCAAGCTCTTATTTCAAATAGATTTTCTTCCAGCTTCTTTATGACCCAAAGCTGAAGCAGTGACTAAGAGATAAGAGATTTCGTCAACTATTGTGCATGTGTGTAAAATGGATGTAGTGTGGCAAAATAGACAAGAACAGACCTTAACTCCCCTTTTTTCCCTCTGTCAGATGAACTTCTACAGAAATCTGAAGAACTTGTCTTCTGTCAGGATGAGCTGAAATCCCAGCCACAAGTTCAGGTCTCTGAACTGGAGCATCAGGTTTGATATTTTCAAATTATTCTCATTAATTTTTCCGGTATATTTAGGAACTGAAGCCAAATTAAATGTCTAGAATTCCTTTTTTTATTATGCATTGCTTGAGAAAGGCTTTTGTTAGTTCTCTCAGCTGATGGGCAGGCATGTTATGACTACAGAAGCATGGAAAGAAGTAGAAGTCAATTTGAGTAATTTAGAAGTTACCAATTGATTTTTTTTTTTCAAAAGTAAACCAAATTATCAAACACTAATATGTATTTATAAATGGTATTAAAATTTGTCTTTCTCCCCTCCATCCTGTTTAAACAGGATGAATCAATTTCACAGGAAAAAATAGTAGATCAGGAAGACCAGAAGGAAACTTCATTCCTACCCACAGAAAACTTGGAAAGACAGAAGACAGAAGGTCGTATGATTACCTATTTTAATATTCCTAATATACTTAAGAATCATTCTAGAATTAGTTTCTACAAAATAAGATATAGCCGAAGTGGTAGCTTTCCCCAGTACAAAACACTGACAATCTGCAGGTGGTACTTCTGGTGGGGGGTGTTTTTGGTAGCTTTTGCTGAAACAGTAAGGGATCCGTGTATATGGCATATATAAAAACCCCAGACACTCACATTGGTTTGGGGTGTCTGGTCATGTAGACTGGTAGCAGCGATATCACAGCTCTGTTGGAATTCTGCTGTAAAACAGTGGATTCCCTCACGTGTTTACTTTAGGGTCTGGTGCACTATGACAGTAGGCTGTCTTGATTATGGAGAAATAGATTTGTTTTGCTTCCTGTCATTCAAAGATAGGGAATAATCACCAATAAACCAGATTCCTACAGTGCTAGAGCATCATCTTGCTCTTTTTTTGTTCCAAGATCTCAGAGATGCAGGTCTTTAATGAACTTCAAGATGTTGTTTAGAATCACGGCATGGTTTGGGTTGGAAGGAACTCATAAAGCTCATCTGGTCCATCCCCCCTGCCCTGAGCAGGGACATCCTTTGCCAGGTCAGGTTGCTCAGAGCCCCATCCAGCTTGACCTTGAACATGTCCAGTCATGGGGCAACTGGGCAATGCAGAGAGAAGCAGCCTCTTGAAAGGCTGCAGTAAGACCTCTCTGGAGGCTTTCTTCTCCAGGCTGAGTAGCCACAAGTCTGTCAGCCTTTCTTCATGGGAGATATGTTCCAGCCCTTTGATCATTTTTGTGGTTTCCTCTGGACTCACTCCAGCAGATCCACATCTGTCTTGTACAGGGGAACCCCAGAATTGGACATAGTGCTCTGAGTGGGGTCTCACATAAGCAGGGAAGAGGGTGAGAATTATCTCCCTCAACCTGCTGCCTACACCTCTTTTGGTGCAGCCCAGGATATGATTGGCTTTCTGGGCTGCAGGCGCGCATTGCCAGCTCCTGTCCAAATTTAGTTTACCAGAATCTCAGAGTCTTCCTCTGTAGCCTATTTTCAATCCATTCAGCCCACAGTCTGTGCTGGTGCTGGGGATTGCCCCAGCCCAGGTGTAGGGCCTTGCACTTGGCCTTACTAAGCCTTGCTGTGCACAAGGACTGCATGGCTGCATTCCTCAGGCTTGTCCAGGTCCCTCTGGATGGCATCACATCCCCCCAGCAAACCCAGCTGCTCAGCCTGGTGTCACCCACAGGTGTGCCATGGGTGCACACCACCAGCTGTCTGTCAGCAGCCAGGGCACTGAACAGTGCCAGTCCCAGTATGGACTTCTCTGGATCCTGGTTCCACCTGGATGTTGAGCCATTGACTGCAGCTCTTGGCACGCAGCGAGTTCCTGAGCCCACCTGACAGCCCCCTGTCAAACCTTTGTCAGCAGTTTAGTATCAGGGGTGTTGGGGGGATCATATCAAAGGCCTCACAGAATTCCAACTTTCAATCCGATGTCGTGCCCCAAGGTACGGTTGAGTACATCCAAAATGTGCCTGGAAAACTTCAATCAGCTTTCTTAAAAAGCAGCTCCTCCCTCTACTGAAAGGAATTCCACCTGAGAAATGCAGTGACTCAGAGCTTCACTGTCCTGTTACTTAAAGCATTTTTCCCAATGCATGTTTAGCTGCATGTTTACTTCAAAACAAGCTTCTGTTGTTGTAATTCTGTTTCCAGTGGGTGTGTTGAACACTTGATTACTGACTTTTTTTTGATCTTAAACACTGGGACATGTGATTTCTTTTTAAAAACTATCAAAATACTAAATGAAATATAAAAAATCTTTTAAGTCTGCTATTTAGGTTCTAAGTACTTTGTTACTCCTTTTTGTGTTGTGATTTTGTCAGTCTTAATTAAGGTGGGATGCCTAAAACTGCCACCATAATCCATTCCTAACTCGAACAGAACAAAATAAGGACTTATAGTTACCTTATATTTTGCAGTTTCTGGTGCTTTTCAAGCAGACCTCAATAAATGCCTTCAAGCTGTTGTTGTTTGAAATATAAAAATTCTTGAAATCCCTGGACAGTCTTCATTTCCATGGGTTTAGCAGAGCATTAGACCAGAATACCTGTAACTCTCTTTACATGCCTGTAAAGGTCCCTTTACTCTCTGTATGGATTCCCTGAACTTCTCTTGAGGCAGCTCTTGCAGTGATGGGAGGTCTCTCCTGCTGCTGCATAAGGGAACATTGCATCAATAAAGGAAAGCCATTGCCATAGGAAACACAGACTGCCTTCCAATTGTTAGAATTCACAAAACATTCATTTGAGTTTCCTCAACTTCCATCATACTTAGCAAATACAGTTTCGTATAATCAATTGTATGTAGAAAAGTGTTTAAAGGAGTCCAGAAGAAAACCTTGTACTGTATGTTGATGGTATGTGTGTCCTCTCTGCATGCTCAGAAGTGAAGAGTACAGAAATTCCTGCCCCTTAGAGAGCTGTTTAGCTTGGTCCTGAGTTTTATTTTGCATATATAATATTAACCTATTTGTTATACCATCATTGCTAGTTAACATGGTCGCAAAAATGGGGCCTGTTTTTTAATGCTTCTAGGTTGGTATTTCTGGGGAAGACACAGTATTCCTTGCTTTACTGGCTCCTCTACTAAAAACCTGAGGCATCACCTAATAAATTAATTAGAACTGAGATGAATTAGAATGTATTTTTCTTGTACATTTATAAGAATTTCTCATTTTATTTATTCCAACTGAAATTTGAAACATTTTGCTACAATAGTTCTTTCTTTCCTCTCCTTAATAAAAATGTTTCTTAAAACTTGAATCTCTGTTACCTGTCTTTCAGTATGTCTGCATGACAACAATTGTTCTTTTCTAAAATTGCTGTTTAAAACAGCATGTTGGTTGTGTGGCTGCCTCTAAAAAAAGCCAAACCCACGTTATCCCGTGACAGTATGTATCTCCACTACCTAAGTGGTATTAACAGCCATGTGTCCCTTCTCAAAAGCTCATGGAAGAATATCCTGTTGCTATCTAAAGCAAAGTCTTAAGTTTCAAAGACATTTTTTTTGTTTGAATGTTTCAGAAATACCACATTTGCAACTTGTTCTCCGGGAGTCTCAGCAGGAAGCTGTGATGGTCACAGGAGATGCAGAACAGGTAATGATTAAGCAGCTGAAATAAGCTAAAACTAAAATAGGTCAAGGACTGCCCTTAAAACAGCTAAGCTGTCATGGTCTTTTTTACCAATCCTCTTTGGAAGGTTATTATTAACTGGATTAATGGTGAAAGACAGAAATAGCTTCCAAATACAGCTTGCACTGTGCTAGTAACAGGCTGTGTTTCTCTTTGCCGGCTGTGTGCATTTCTTGTGTCCTTCATCCATCCAGTCCACATTTGTGCTCTTTTCTATCTGTTGTGGGTTAGTTTTTCAGCAGAGCTATGGGCTAGTCTGAGACAGGTCTCTGGAAATAAAATTCCTAGGGCTCAGCTGTCATTATATAAGATGCCTTTCAAACCAGCCCTGTCTGTTCGCACTGCCCTGATGGGCACCTGGCTGGGGAAGCTCTGTGCTCCTGGAGTGGGACAGGTGGGCACTGTCCTTGTGCTGCTCCACTGTGTCCAGCTGCAGCTGCTGGTGCAGTCAGGCTGTTGTTGGGAAGAAGGCAGGATTAGGAACCTGCTGCTTGGCTTTATGCTCAGCATGGGCAGGGTGGTGACAGCCTGTGTGTATCTGTAGTGAGGATTTGCTGTGGAACCGATTGTTAGCTTAGAGCAAGGTCTGGCTCTTTGCAGCCTGCTCTCCTGGCCCATCCTGTCCACAGGGGGAAGGTGAAAGCTGTGTTTTAGCCAATACGTTCCTCTCTATCAGAGAGTTTGTATGTTACTGTGAAGTATTAAGGTAAATTTGGTATTTCAAACCAGAGAAGCATTTTGAGCCATTCATCAACCTTCCAACTGCCTGCAGTCAAGCTGTGAGCTGGGAGATCAGTGGGAATACACACACACACACACACGTAGTCTTTTCAAGGGTAGATAGAAGCATTTGAACTATTTTCTACTGCACCTTTATAGACAGTGGAAAAAGCAGGTTCTTTAGCATATGACTCACCTGGAACAAGATAAATGTTGAAAATGGGTCAATGAAAACAACTCTGGAATTGTCCATTTCAATGTCTTCATTATAAAAAGAGTGCAGCTAAATAGCTTACATCTAAGTCTTTACACTTGGACAGCTATTCCTACCATTTCTGCACCTGACCCATGGCTTTAGGCCAAGTAATGTGGTTACCCAAACCCAGGTTAAGGCATCTAACAGTTAGAAGCTTCTTGTGGGGTTATTGGTTGGTTTGTGTGGTAGAGCCTAGCATAACTTTATTGGGAAGACTCCAGGTTCTTTTCTGCTGGAGCAGTGAGGCACAGACTGACAGACACGTGACTTCTCACCTTCTCTGCTTGGGTGGATAGTGGAAGGTTATGATACTGGAGTTAGTTCCTTTGAAGTATGAAGATGGAAAAGAAATCATCTCAAGGTGGAAAGGAAGTTATTTAAATCATTGCATCCATGGATCTGTTAATCTGCTGAGCTATGTCTTAGTCTATTGCTTAACATCAAAATCAATCTTTCTTTTTCATTATTTATTTATTTATTTATTTTCATTAGGATTCAGAGTTGTGTCCAAACTTGGGACTGATAGGTTTTACTTAGAGCTGGCAGAGCAGTAGACAGCTAAGAGAGCTCTCTTCTCGTACCAGGATCCTGGCTCAAAGCTCAGTGTTTTTTCTTCATCCCACAGAATAAGAATATTGATGCTGAGGCAAAATTGCAAGACTTGTGGACTGTGGAAGCTCTAGCCTCTTATGTAGACTGCTCTTCTTCTACAGGTGAGGACACAGAATAAGGCATGTGAGAAGAAAATTGTGAAAATTTGAGGAGTTTCAGGGACAAATCTTAGGATGATTTAGAAAGAGGAGCTCTGAGGTCAGAATCTAAAGATGATAATCTACAGAAGGCAGAAAAGATTTACATGAGGTAGAAGAGAACATTCTAATGTGGGATGGGTAGGATATACCAGAAGAGAAGAAAAAAGTGGTTGCTAAGGTTAGAAAGAAAGGTTTGAAGGAGTGTGTTTGTAGATGCAAAGGCTGATATGTAAGGCACAGAACAGAATTAAGATAAAATGAAGAACTGTGTGTTTCTCTGCAAGCCAGTAAATTTCTTTTTCTGTCTGGAATTAGTTCCTCCTCGCTTCCCACATGGAAAAAAAAAAAATCAGTCAAACCAGTCTGTTACCTGGTTCTCTTGTCTCTTTACTCTTCATCCTTCTGCAGGGGTCAGAAGTGCTGTGTGCAGGTAGTGCAGCAAACACAGGAGGTTGCACTGAGCCATGCTGCAGCGTCTGAATTACTGGGGTTAAACCAAAACAGGATGTCTAGGCACTGCACAGACTCAAACTCTGGGTTGTTTTCTTCTGTGCTTGGTTTGCTGCCTTTTTTTTTTGGTTTGGTTTAGGGGGTTTTTTTTGTCTTTTCTTACCTTCTCTAGAAGCTCCAGTCCCATTTATTGTCCCTTCACTTACCTACTGACTCTACCTGCAAGTCCTTACACTCATGGTGACAAGTGTACCTTTTCTCACTAGGTGTGTCAGGAGAGCCGGTGAATTCTGAAATGCAAAAGCCTTTTGGTGACACTTCCATGCTCTCTGAGGTACAAATGCAGTCCAAAACCCTTCTGGTCTCAGTATTGCATGCATTTGCAGATATGAAAACTTTAGTTAAGAAGCCCCAAAGAGTTGGCTTTTTTTAACCTCCTGTGACTTAAAGTGGTTGTTTCATTGTGACAGCAGACTTTTTAAGAGCAGCTCTCCTTTAGTGGTTCCCCATAAACTGTTTCTGCCCTCCAAATGGATGAACAGCCTTTACAGTGCAGCATCTTGACTTACTTGTGGGCTGTTGATCCAAGCTTTCTGGGGAGGATTTGTGAGTCCTTTTCTTTTGTAATCTGTTTTGGGAGATGAGAAGAAACCTTAAGATAGTTATTTGGAAAAAGCCAAGCACTTTGTTCCAGGTGCTTTGTCTAGTGCTTTCACTTTGGACGTGGACACAGATTGGAATGTGGGCTTCTATCCTGCTTCTTTGCCACGATAAATGGACAGATAGAATAGGGGACAAAACCTCCTTATTCAAAGGCTGTGAATAGGATGCCATGAAAATGTGACTGGTCAAGTACACTAGAGGGCTTGTTAGAATCACAGGGGCACTTAAACAGTTCAGAGTCATACTCTCTTGTAATCAAGGGAAGGGGAAAAAGGGGAATAGGAAGTTGCCCTTATGGTCTGATCGTGAAGCCAGAATCTTTCATGCTGCATCTTCAGAAACTGAAATTAGCAGAAGTGACCTGGGAAGTCACAGAATCACAGAATAGTTGGGGTGGGAAGGGGCCTCTGGAGGTCACCTAGCCCATCCCTCACTGCCAAGACAGAGTCCCCCTCTTACTAGCAAGGCTTCTATTTATTGCAGAAGCCAGCTTGAAATAGCTACAAAAGGTACAAAATGTGGAAAGATACTTCCAAAAGTGGCCCTTTCACAAGATTCAAAGGAAAAATGATACCTGCTATTTTCTTTCAGGCAAGAGCAGATGGCTTTACCAATAGAAGCACACAGTTTACTGAGGAAAGTTGTCCACCTGGAATTCTAGAATATATTGCTGCAGAGAAACAGAAAGAACTGTCAGTTTTGCTGCTGGAACTGAAAGAAGCCCAAGAAGAAATAACTTTCCTAAAAAGCCAACTCAAGGACCCCAGTGGCCAAACTTCTACAGGCATCCAAACAGAAGTTAACCAGCTGGAAGAGAATTCACAGATGCAGTGTCTGGAGAGGGAAGAGCAGAAGGCTTCAGATACACAGAGTGTCTCACTACTGAGAGAAACAGAAATGCAGCAAATTGGCTTTCTTCAGGAAAATGGAATCAGCCTCCAAGAAGAGCCTCAGGGAAGCCCTGGCATCTCTCAATCTCAAGAACTGATCAAGTTACAAAACCAAATTACAGAACTGCACATAATGCTGCAGAAATCAGAAGAATCCTTTAGGAAAGAACTAGGAGAAAAATGTGCAGAAATAAATAGGCTGACCCAGTTGGCTGAGGAGTACAGAAAAAAAGGAGAGGACCCTGACAGTACAGTTTGTGTTTTGACTGAAGAACAAGATCAACTCTTGAGTCAGGCAAAAGAACTTTCTACCATAACAGAACTGAAGGAGCAAGTGAAGCAACTGGAGGAAGAGCTAGCTCTTTCAGAAAAGCAGAGACTGTCAGACAGTCAAAGCAGTCTTCTAAGAGAGCAAATCCAGAGCCTTAAAAATGAATTTAAATCTAAGGATATAAAAATTGAAGCTTTACAAAAGGACTTGGATGAAGCACAACTTCAGCTTTCTGACCAGGACATGCAACTAAAGGATCTGAGAAGCCAGGTTAAGACAAAGGAATGTGAAGTACTTGATCTAGGACAACTTTTGAGGAAGAATACAGCAGAGATGGAAGAGCTTTCCCACAAGTTAACCTTAAAGGGACACGAGGCAGCAAGCCTAGAACAGCTTGTTGCTGAGCACACCAGGTCTATAGAGAGCCTGCAACAAGCCTTGCTGGAAAAGGACCAACAGATGGCAGAGATCAGTGTCAGCATGTCTGAGAAAATGGTCCTGCTGAATGAAGAGAAATTTTCTCTAGGAAATGAGTTGAAGAGTCTTAAGGAGCAGACAAGTCTGTTATTAAAGGCCCAGGGAGAAAAAGAACAGAACATAGGAGCAAAAGATACATGCCTGAAATGTGGGGCATCTGAGCAGCAGAATGAGACAGAAGCAGTGAGTAAAGAAAACGAGGAATTAGTAAATGAAGTTGAACTTCTGAGAAAAGAAAATGAGCAGGTGAAGCGGAAGCTGCAAGCAGTCCTTGTGAACAGGAAGGAACTTCTGAAGAAGGTAACCAGACTGGAGAATGAATTAGAACAACAAAAATCAGAAACATCAGTGGCTCAGGCAGCTGCAGGGGAAGAAGACATGAGAAGCATGATCAGCAAAGAAATGGGTCTTGAAAACCAGCCCAGTGAGGACTATCTGATTCAGCTGCTTTCTGAAAAGGAATCTGAGCTACAGAGCATCCGTAAGGAAAAAGAAACTACTGAAGCACGACTGCAGACAGTGATTGAGGAAATGAGGCGAAGCATGCAAGGTAAGGCAAACACTGCTTCAGTGAAAGATGGAATCATGGAGCATCAGACAATTCCTGACAAAGTAACTGAAACCAAGGAAAGCCCAGAAGATGATGAAGAAAATGAAAAACGTAGTTCAGCAGGTACAAATCTGGAAGAAAAACAAAAGTCTGCTCTTAAAGAAAGGATTTCAGTTCTTGAACAAGAAAAAGAACAGCTTCAAAAAAAACTTCAAGAAGCTCTGGTATCTCGCAAAGACACTATAAAAAAGGCTCAAGAAAAAGACAAGCATCACAGAGAACAACTGAAACAGCAGAAAGATGATTACAACATCCTGCAAGAACAATTTGATCAGCAAAGCAAAGAGAAGGACAGCATCCAGGCTCAGCTCAGACAGCTCCAAGAGCAGAGAGGATCAGCAGAGGGTGGTTTTGGGAGTCAAGGTAGGTTGGATTCTTCATGCATGGAAGCAGAAGATACAACAAATAAGCTTGTACAAGTTGCAGATATTTCTGAGAAAGAGTTGGAAAAACACCTTGACGAATTGCAGATGGAGAAAGAGAAATTGGAATGTAACGTCAGCCATATGCAAAGGGAACTTGCTCACAAATCAGAATTAATCTTCGATTTGCAACAGCACATAGCACAGTTGTTTGTAGAGATAGAAGGGCTAAAGAGAGCCTCTGACCAAGCTGAAGCTCAGGGAGCAAATTTTCAGACAGAGTTGGAGGAGAATCAAGGCAAAATATCTGGAGTGGCCAGTCTGGAAGACTTGAAAATCCTTATGCATCAAAAGGATGAAGAAATGGAGTTTCTTAACCAGCAGTTAAAGGAGAAAAGCGATGCTCTCAATCACGTGCAGGCACAATTGCTGGAAAAAGAGGACTCAGTCAAAAGACTGCGTAGTCAGTTGGAAGCTCAGGCTCAGGTGCATGAGGAACAAAGCAAGCGACTACAAACAGAGATGCTTGAAATTCAGGAGAAGCAAGAGGACAGTGCAGAAGCAGCTAAACAGAAGAATCAAATGCAGAGAAAGTTGCAAGCAGCACTCATCTCTAGAAAAGAGGCACTAAAGGAGAAAAAATTGCTAAAAGAAGAGCTGGCTAGTGCTAAAACTACTATTGACAATCTTTCTGTCAAGCTGACAAATATGGAAAGCCAAATATGTGGCTATGGTAAAGAAACAGATACCTTAACAGAAAAGTTAGCGTGCCTCACTAGAGAGCGAGAAAAACTTACTGCAGAAATTGATAAACTACTTGGACAAAATCAGAATCTTGATGGATGCTGTAAAAACCTTACACTTACTCTGGACAGAGCTGTTCTAGAGAAGGAGAAGCTGGAGAAGGAGGTGGAATCATTGAAGAGCTTTCAAGCCACTGAGAGTTCTGAGTGGCAGGAGAAATACAAGGAGCTTCAGGGAGAATATGAAACTCTGCTGCAGTCATATGAGAATGTGAGTAATGAGGCTGAGCGAATTCAGCGTGTGTTGGAAACGGTTAGGCAGGAAAAGAAGGAAATTTGCATTCGGCTAAAAGAGACTGAAGCAAAAAACCAGGAAACAGATAAGCAGCTACAGGAAGCTGGACAGGAAATTGATGAAATGAAGGAGAAAATGAGGAAATTTGCAAAATCAAAGCAACAAAAGATCCTGGAACTAGAGGAGGAGAATGAGAAGCTTAGAGCAGAGATGCATTTTACAGATGGAGAGCTACACAGGACTGGAGAGAGCTTTACAAGCACTAGTCTGAAAGAAGATCTGGAGTGCTCTAGGAGGGAGTGCCAGTCTCTTTCTACTCAGCTTGAGACAGTAATGGCTGAAAAGGAGTCTCTTAATCAAGAGATCGTGGACTTGAAGTGTCTTTTGCAGTTAACAGAATCTAAGCTGAAGGAGAGCAGAGAACTTGTAGACAGGTACGCTGCCCCGCAGACAACGGGGGAAGAAGCTGACGAGGCAGTTGGCACACCATCACCAATGGAAAAAGCTGGAAATCAAGTGGACGTAAGTTTTCAACCAGAACCTCCTGCTGCAGAGCTGGAACAAGAGGCATTTGAAAGTGACAGACCTTGTGAGGATCATGGTATCTACAGACAGCAAATCACTGAGCTCACTAAGCGAATCACAGAGATGGAAGATAACAGAAGGGCTTCAGAGCGAGAGCTGGGTGACATCCGCAGGTGTGTTGAGACTTTAGCAGGTGAGAAAAGGGCTTTAGAGCACCAAATGGGAGAGAAAGTCCATGAAGTGAATCACCTGCAGGCTACAGTAGCAAAGATGGAGCAAATGCTCCAAGAAGCCAGAGACGACCTGGTCAGAATGACAGCACTGAAGGATGCTCTAGAGGCTGAAAAGGATGACTTGGAAGAAAGGCTCATGAATCAGCTGGCAGAACTTAATGGAAGTATTGGAAACTATCAGCAAGATGCAAAAGACTTCCAAATGAAAAATGATCAACTGAAACATGAGCTTCAGAGTTTGCAGAGAGCAATGCATGAACTAGAGGAGGAGAAAAGTCAGATGGCAAAGGAGAAAAACAAAGCAAGTTCAGAAAAGCAAAAGGAATTTGTAGAAAAGCTAAAATGCAATTGGAGAGGAGAAAGCAGCACACATGTAAAGGAGCTTCAAGAACTGCTGAAACAGAAACAGCAGGAGATTAAGCAGCTGCAGAAGGACTGTATCAAAAGCCAGGAAAAGAACAGTAGTTTAGAAAGAACTATTAAAGCTCTGGAATTTCTGCAGAGTGAAACTCAGAAAGAGGTAGAAGCAGCCAAAGAAACTTCAGCTAAAGCAGTTGAAGACACCAAGAAAGCCCAGGCAGAGCTTGCTCACTGCAGAGTAGTGTTGGATGACACCCAGAGTGAGGCAGCAAGGGTTCTAGCTGAGAGTATCAAAGTGAAAGAAGAGTTGCAAGCAAACAAAGAGAAAATTAAAATTCAAATGAAGAAAAGGGATGAGGACTTTGAGAGAAGACTGGAACAGGAAAAAGACAAGCACTCAAAGGAGATAAAAAACATGGAAGCAAAGCTGGCAACATTGCAGAGGGAGAAAGACCATATGGAAACAACAGTTGGTGATCTGCAAGACTCCTTGAAGACAAAGGATCAAGAAGCCAAGCAACTGGAAGGCAATCTAAACAAAACACTAGCCCAGCTTGCAGCCTTCACCAGGAGCATGTCTTCCCTTCAGGATGATAGGGATAGAGTGATAGATGAATCTAAAACATGGGAGAAGAAATTCACTGAAACTATTCAAAAGAAGGAAGAAGAAATACGTTCGAAAGAGGAAGCTTGTGTTGTGCTAGAGGACCAGATGAAACACATGACTGTGCGCGTGGAAGAACTCCAGACTCAAATATCCAGGTGAATGAGCTGTGCCAGGGGAGGTTTATCAGGAAAAGGTTACTTGTGTTATCTGCACAAGGACATGGGGTGATCACTCTAGAATAGTCCTTCTTCATGTTATTAGGATACCTGTGTTAAATCTGTTCTCTGTGACAAGCACTCACCACCTGATTACTCTCCAGAATATTTCAAATTTCAGATTAATTAAAGAGTTTCTTTTGCACTGAGTTTTTGCACTGAGAAGTCAAGAGAGCATTGAGATACGTAATTCCAGTTTAATCCCAAAATAAATTTTAAGTGGAAGATGGAGCTATGGAAACCTATCAAAATGCGTATACATCTGCGTATTTCCAAAATTCAAAACCAAACCATTCCTACATGAGTAAAATTGTTTTATAAAGTTTATATCCTGTATCTTTGCATGCTGAAGCATTAAATGGACGTCAAACGCATCAGAAGAGCAATTTCATTGTGGAGTGGTGTGGGGTTGTTTTTATTGTTAGCTACAATGGACGAGAGAAGTAATGTAATGACAAGGAGGTGATAACATTCAGTGTTTAAGCGCCTTCATTTTTCTCAGTATTGACACGAGCAACTTTAAAAGAATATATTGCCCTGCCACCACCCCTTTAAGGCAGTAGTACAGTCAGAACTTTAGAAGATATCTTGAATTTTAAATTGACAAATATTTCCAGCTTGCTTTCTTTAAGTAAAACAAATTCTGTGGCTTTTTGAAGTTAGTATAAAAACAGCATTAGTGTGGGTTTTGAGATGCTTTGTGGATTTTTGACCAACTTTATCTTTTTTCAGGCTGGAATGCTGCAAGAAAGACTGGGAGGCTGACTGCAGGAAGGAGATTCAGCATCATCAAAAGACATGCAAATTGTTGGAGGAGGAAAAAAAAGAGCTTTTGACTCGGCTTGAGGGGTCTCAGGAACTGTACAACAAGTCTCAGAATGAACAGCAGAAACTGGAGTCAGAAATCAGCAGCCTGAGAGACCAGCTTGCTGACTTACAGAATTCCTTCACCAAATGTGAGCTGGCCAGGGAAGAGCTGGGGACTGTGGTCAAGCAACAAGAGACAAGTATCCAGAATTTTAAACTCAACTGTGAACAGCTTGAAGCTGATCTGCAGGCTTCTAAGGACCTAACAAATAAGCTGCATGAAGAAACCAGTGCCAAAGATCAAAAGATCATGAGTTTGCTGTCTGCCAAAGAAGAAGCAGTGATGGCTGCTCTAGCTGAATTACAGCAGCAACATTCTGAAGAGATGAAGGAGTTGGAGCATAGGCTAAGTAAGCAGGAAGAAGAGAAAAAAGCCTTGGAAAATGAGAAGAACAAATTTCTTGACAAACTCGATCATCTCACTGAAAAGATGAAGATAAGCAGAGAAGAAAGTAAGCAGCAGAAGGCACAACTGGACTCCTTCACCAAGTCCATGTCATCTCTGCAGGACGACCGCGACCGCATTCTGAGGGACTACAAGCACCTTGAGGAACGCCATCTTGTTATAATCTTGGAAAAAGACCAGCTGATTCAAGAGGCTGCTGCTGAAAACAACAAGCTCAAGGAAGAAATGAGAAGTTTCCATAGCCGGATGGATGACCTCAACTCTGAGAATGCCAAGCTGAAGGCAGAGTTGGTGCGGTACAGAGAAGACCTTAACCAAGTGATTTCAATAAAGGACTCCCAACAGAAGCAACTTCTCGAAATACAGCTTCAGCAGATCCAGACTCTGGAAAATGAGAAGGCAGCCATAGAAACACAGCTGAAAGAGTCTGAGCATACTCAGCATGATCTCAGGAAGTGTATGGAAGCCTTAAGAGAGGATAAAGTCAGTATGTCTCAAGAGGTTGAAACTCTTACATCCTCTCTGTCACAGCTGCAGAGTGAGATGGCAGCATTACGTGAGGGGAGTCCCATTGTGGAGTGTCAAGCAGAACTGAAGGCTCGAGAGAAGGAGATACAAGAACTGAGTCACGTGCTCTCCCTCTCCCAGAAAAGAGTAACAGAACTTGAGGGGGAGCTAGAATGTGTTCAAAGGGATGCAGCCAAGAGAGTGGGGGAGGCTGAGGACAGGCTTCGGAAGGAATTGAAGCACCTGCATCATGATGCAGGGATCATGAGGAACGAAACCGAGACAGCAGAAGAGAGAGTAGCAGAGTTGGCACGGGACTTGATGGAAATGGAGCAGAAATTGCTTGAAGTCACAGAAGAAAACAAAGATCTCAGAGCTCAAATTCAATCTTTTGGGAGGTCCATGAGCTCTCTTCAGGATAGCCGAGACCAGGCCAATGAAGAGCTGAATATTTTGAAACAGAAATACTCTGCAAACTTAGAGGAACAAAAGAGTCTAGTGCAGAATCTTCAGAAAGAGATGGCTCAGCTACAAGAGGAGCAACGTTCCACTGTCAGGGACCGAGATACAGTGAGGTCTGAGCTGACAGAACTGCAAAAGGCTACTGATGAAAGAGGTCTCTTGGCGCAGATTGAGAAACTTAACCAGCAGCTCAGAGCTAAAGATGATGAACTTCTCCGCTTGTCTTTGGAATTGGAAGGCTCTTCAAACCAAGTCAAATCTTTCTCCAAGGCTATGGCAAGCCTGCAGAATGACCGAGACCGTCTGCTGAATGAATTGGACAAAACACGTAAGATTGAAGAAGTGAAACAGCAAGCAGAAGGGAGCACTTCCACCACTTCTTTGGAAGTGCAGAGTCTGAAGAAGGCACTGGCCTCCTTGCAGAGTGACAGAGACAGAGTAGTAAGTCCATGTTCTCTCTTCCTGCTCTTACTTTAAGCTCCGCAGGAGGTTTGGATCTTCAAGTCTTAAAATTCAGCACACTTAGATCTGGTAATTGCAATGTGATGCATAGATCAGGCTGCATCTTCCTGAAATCACAGAATAATTGAGATTCAAGGGGTCTTCTGGAGATCTTCTAGAGATCTTCTGGTCCAACCCCCCTGCACAAACAAGGCTCCCTGGAATAGGTTGCTCTGTACAATGTCCTGTTGGATTTTGAATATCTCCATTGGTAGATATTCCACAGCTTCTCTGGCCAACCTGTTTTTTCATGTGTCTGGAAACGGTTTCCAGAATTAGTTGCTCCCTCATTTTCCCAGAGATGGACATGAGGCTGACCAGACTGCAGGTTCACAATTCTTCTTTCTTGCCCTTCCTGTAGGTAGGGATGACATTTGCTTTCTTCCAGTCTTCTGGAGCCTCTTGGGTCACCATCACCTTTCAAAGGTAATGGAGTTGTCTCTCAATGACCTTAGCATTTGTGGCTGTGCTCCATTAGACCCCATGGATCTGGTATGGGCTATCTATATTATTTTCTCCGGCATGGCGCCTGTGATTCCATTGTTAACTTCCCAGGGTGGTTTCTCTGTTAGCTTGGTTTAAAATATGAAATCATGGAAATAAGGTCCCTGTTAACCTGCGTAGTTCACATCTGTATCAGCTCATTTGATTTGCCTTAGGTTTCTAAAAGAGACTAGGACAAAGGCTTGAGTTTCCTCCTCCTCTTGGCAGCTGACTTTCAAGGCAGGTACAAGACATTGCAGATTCCTTTTGGCATTCTTGCCTGCCCACTGGATGTGTTTGTGCTTCTATCATCTCTGGCACAGTGCAGCCCAGCAAGTTCCAGAATTCTTGTTGCTGGTCAGAAGACAGACTTGGCCAGTCACGTCCCACTGCCACTCACTGAGCACTGTCCTGTCTCCGGAGTCAGCCATGTCTTCTTGTCTTCAAAAACAATTGCAGTGATGCATGTCTAACAACAACTTATTTCTAATTATAGCCTGACTGGAATTGGAGAGCCAAAAGGATTTTACTTATCAGTTTCCTTGTTTACAATAAATACCAGCTTCAGGAGTTATGCTTAACCAGCTCCTTCTGTGTCACTTAGTTTTCCTCTGAATAAGATAATGAATATTGTAGCCTGGAGTCTTTTTGTTAATGTATTTCACATCTTCATGGGAGGGCTCAAAACTCACTGCCCTCATTAACAATAGAATTATCTGAGGGCTTTTTTTCTGAGCAGTTTTTTAGTACACTGCTGTATTTGATGATTCAGTTTTTAGCTCCTCTGTCATCTGAATGTGACCTTTTTTCCCTCCAGACACCACAGTAAGAAATGCTCTTAAACAGTTCTAAGTAATAAACCTGATGCTTGCTCAACTGTCACACAGTGATATTTCTCTTTAATTCCAGGTAAGAGAGCTGGAGAATCTGCAGCAGCAATACATCCTGGTCGGGGTGGAAGCCGCTGAGAATTCTCGCTTGAAGGTGCAGCTGCAGCAGAGGGAGCAAGAGGCAGACAAACAGCTTCATCTGCAAGAACAGCTGAGGCAAGAAGGAGCTGTGTACCAGCAGGAGCTCCAGCAGCTCAGGTGAACTGCCTGTCTGCTCCCTGCCTGGACGAGGTTGCATGTGTGTTTGTTTCTCTCAAAGAGCAGTTGTGGGCAGGGCTGCAGGGAATGCTGAGAACCTCAGCCTGGCCTGTGCCAGGTGACACTGAGGCACTCTGCCCTGGCCAGGAGAGGACATGTGTTTCCCTCGTCCAGCTTCTGCCTCAGAATTACAGCCCAGCAGCTTGGAGGTCAATGCTTGTGTGAAATAGATAAATGACCTTTTAATTTTTATTTCCTTCATCCAGTGGTGGTCAGTATCATCTGTTGGAGAGGAAAGTGAGGCTGTTTCTTGTATTGGAGTTTACGTATATGATCACAATACTTTCCATCCCAGGCTGCTGCTGAACACCCTTTATAATCCCACTATCATAGTGTAGAGTATACTAACTTTGTATGGCTGTCTACTCCTTTATTTCACTTGCTCTATGTCTTCTAGTTTGTTTGTTTTTTTTTTAACTCTGTAATTCAAGTCTAGTAAAATTGTCTTGTCCAACTGGACTAAAACTAGTCAGACTAATACGCTCTGTTCTGAAAACAAGGAGAAATGGTTTCAGATATTTCAGAGATCCGTTTAAGAATGCCTGAGGCTGGAATGAAAACGGCGGGATTTTCTTTGTGGAAAGGTCTATGGCTTATCTTTGTCCAGAATGATATAAAAACTTGTAGTTCTCTCCCTCCCCCCTGTCCCCAATGTGATCCTCAAATTAACACTTCAGATCTCGTAAAGTTTGAAGCATCTTACAAATTTTATTTATCCTGACAAAAGAAAAGGAGGTTTATTTCCTGTGTAGCTTTTACACTGTACATGAAGTGATGGCCTCAGGTTGGTGTGGTGGGATCAGTACTGTGGATCTGGTGCACGTATGACTGTGTAGAGAAATTCTTATGGGGACAAGTGGCATTGCCAGTGACTTCCTTGACAAAACTCTGTACAGTGAGATTAGAACAATGGCCAGGAACACAAGAAGTGTGAAAAAGTCACCCTAGGACAGCATGCAACAATCCAAAGGGTTCAACCAAATACAGAAAACTTCTTTAAACCTGCTTTTAAGGTTCCTGTACTTAAGTGTGTTGTTTTGGCTTGGCTTGGTTATAAAACTTCATGTCTAGCATGAGGTGATGATTGAATCACCCTTGGCTCATTCTTAGCTGGATACTTGGTCATCATAAGTGATACTGGTAACTTCCTTGTAATTTCCCTTGTTTTATACTGGGCAGACAGGAGAAGATCACCTGGGAAAAGCAGAACAGCAGCATGAAGGAGCAGTACCTGATGGCCATAGCAGAGAAGGACAAGCAGCTGAGCCATTTACAAAGGATCACACAGGAAATGAGGCTGCCCTTCAGCAAGTCTCAAACCTTAGAAGAGCAGCACCAAAGCAAGGTGGGTGGAAAGATACAGGTTCTTTACTGGGAACATGAAGCCTGAAACTCAGCCAGAAGAGCGTGTGTTGTCTGCATCCAGCTCCTGCAGACTGCAGCACTGGACATGGTTCTGAGGCCTCCAAAGATAATGCCAACAGTAACTTGCATCACTGAAAGTTGTAGAAATTATGCCACACCCTTAAGTGCTCTTCATTAAGTTCCTGGTTTCCAATGTTTCAAGAAAGAGGGTAAAAGAGACGGGGCTTCCTAGACACCTTGGGTCCTTTGGAGCAGCATGGAACTTCTCAGGTGTGTGTTCTGGCTGTTTTACAATTGCCCTCTTGCACTGTCTTTGAATCTAAGATTTTCTGTCTTAGTTCTCATTTTAATGCCACATCTTAAGTTTTCTATTGAACTTTTCTTGCTGTTTTTACTGTAACAGGGATCTACAATCCTGTTTCAAGCCCAGAGATGCTGAGGCTTGAACACTGCACCTCCTCTCTTATTCCCCCTGTACACAGTCCTGAAAGTGGAGTGGAATGCGTTTGGTGTTTTGCTGGTCTAGGGAAGCTGCGTGCACAGTGCAGTGCATCAGAGCCAAGAGAGAACTCTCCCACCCGTGTCTGCAGTGCTTCAGTGGTTTATGTCGGTGGAGGGGGTAGCAAATTTCCTTATCCCTTTGATACACCCATGTATATATGCAAAGAAAAAGCTTGAACAATGTTCATGTGATGCTTTCCAGGAGGATTCTTCAGTGCTGGCCTTCTGCTCTTTGTTGATTAGAGCAGTGTGGACATTGCTTTAGGTTTTTGTTTGTTTTTCTTTTCTCATTCGTGTGCCTTTTTTTTTCCTTCCTGTGTTGCAAACAGCTTTAAGACAACTTTTGAGCAGGACCCATCGTATGTGCAAGTTTGGTGAAGTTTCCTAACTGTTTGTATTTTCAGACGGCTTTTAGGATATTTCTGTTTATTCCCTATTTGCTCTTTTGCCTGAGCAGATCAAGTTCCAGGTCTAGGAATAATGTTAGATTTGATGTTAGAATCCTGAAAAGAGAGGAGTAACATAAGAGGGAGTTGTCACACGTGCAGTATATTTTTCATTGTTCTTTCCTTGGCAGATTTCTCCAGAAGTCGTGAAAGGGGACTTTTCAAGCCTAGAAACAGAGATGAAACACCTCCAGGCTCAGCTAAGTGACAGCCTGAAAGAGCTGCACCAGAAAGAGCTCAGAATTCAGCAGTTAAACAGCAAGGTATACTGATACAGGTCTTACACTTGCTTGCAGTCAGGGACTCGATGCTCTCGAAGGTCTCCTCCAACCTTGTGATTCTGTGAATAGGGCTCAGGAAGCAGGAATGAATCGGTCCTTGCAGGCATTCAATGAAGTAACACAAAATCAGAAATACATCTCTCAAAGAAGCCGTGTTAGAATCACACTGATGGATTTGCTGTTGCTGAGCAGGGCTTGCACAGCAGCAGAGCCCATCCTGCATGTCCCACACTGCTGTCCCTCAGTGAGAGCTGGGAAAAGCCAGAGCATTGCACAGAGAAGCCCTGGCTGGGACAGCTCTTCTCTCTGGACCAGGAGGATTTCCAGGCCCCTGCAGATCCCATCCAGCAGGGTCTGAATCAGCAGCTTCTCTGCCACTGCCATTCAGTGCCCTTCCTCCCAGGTGACCAAAGGGAGAGAGGAGGAGGGAAGAGGGTAGGGGAGGAAAAAAGAGGTGATAGAAGGGAAGAGGGGTGGAGAGAGGACAGATGGAGGGGACAGTGGGGGAGATGCAGGCCAGACAAAGGGACCAGAGAGCAAGACCATATGAAGGAAGTTGTTTACATGTTCCATGTCTATTGTCAGGAGCACTTTCTAGCCTCCTGCTTTCTGGGCTGCTGAAGGCAGTCCCTCCTTGGGAAGGCAAGCTTGTCACCTTCACTTCTGCCTGCCAGCTTGAAACACTTCCAGCATTTCAGTGCAGAATCGCAATCAGTCAATTCCCACACCGAAATGGAAGACACAGAATTTATCCATCTTGAGAAAAAGAGTTGTGTTCAAGGAGAAAGTGAGAATATAAAATCATAATTTACTGATGATATTTTGGAAAGGTTTAGGTCAATATCAGCACTTCAGAAATCTTGTTCTGGACATGTAGTATTCTGTACATCTCTTTGCTGTTTTGAGACTGCTGTTCCATAAACCTTTGCCACAAGCTACTCTTGAAGATTGTCACTGGTCTTTTGATGTTAGTGATAGGCAGCATGGCAGTTACATGTTCTCAAGAGAATTCTTACCCTCGGCTAGACAGAGAAGTTTTGCTTTCACAAAATCAATTCCTTTGCTTGCCGGTTGTGTTCTCTTCTCAGCTGTCTCAGGTCTTTGAGGAGAAAAATGCCCTCTCCCTGCAGCTCCGTGGGAGCAGTCGGAGCATCTGTGAGAGCCATCAGCACTACAGCGAGGTCCTGAACCGCTGCCTCGTGCTCGAGAGGCAGCTCCAGGAGCTGCAGGCTGCAGACAAGAGCATGGTAAGGGGTTGGGCTGGGTGCACAGCAGGGAAAAGCTCATGCCAAGTGTCTCTGCAAACTGTCCTGCACTGTAGTGGCTGTGTCCTCTTCGTTCAGTGCAGTTTGCCATACATTCCTGTGTTCTTTCAGGAGCTGTTTGCAACAGATGCTGCTCCAGGAGCACCTCAAGAAAAGAATGAGCCACAGAGAGGCACTTACACACCTGAACTGCAGGAGCTGCAGCTGAGGTAAAGAAAGTCTGAGAAAACAGGGCTGGGGATGTTAGTCCTGATGGAGGCCTTGAGGCTAGTGATGAGCCTGATGCTTTTACTCTGTACCAGTGTGTTGGCATAACTCAGTCTCACACTAGGATCCTGTGGACTTGGAGGAACTGTTGTATGCACTTATTAGCTGTCATTAGTTATCTCTTTGGATTAGAGCTTCAGAGAAACACAAGGATAATATGCAGCAGCAATGTCAGCCAAACTAGCATCTGGGATCTGGTGGGCTGCGTCCTCAGTAGCTGCCTAAGTATATCAATGGTCCTGGTCTCAAGGTTGTAGCCTGAGAGTGTGTCTGGAATTGAGACGTAGCACAGGATCCCTTGTAACCTTCTGAAACTGAGATCTAGCACATGATTCCTCAAACCCTTTCAAAATAATTTTCAGAAGGTGGAGCCATGGTGACAGAGCCAAGGAGATCCTTCTTGATGTGAAACAGAAGCTTCAAGAGATTTATCTTCTCTCATGTTTTCCAAGTAGTTTATATATAGTAAAGATGACTAAGTCTCCTGTGTGAGCTGGGAGGAAATTTGAGTCTGTTCACACACTGCATCAGTGGATACAACAGAAACACAACAGTCCATGATTTGGGCCTTTCTTGGCATATGCTTTATTACTTTCTGACAGGTTGTCTGAAACAGAACACTTACATAGCAGCACAAAGCAGGATATGAAGTATTTGGAGGAGCAGCTGGAGGAAGAACGGGACCGTCGTCTTGCTGCAGAGGAGGCACTTTTTGCAGCACAGGACCAGATCAGGAGGTGAGGCAGCTTGAGCAGGCAAACACTACAGAAGTGTGCTAGCTCTGCTTTTCATTTGTACTCCATCACATCCTTCTGTCAAATGGCACCAGGGACACAGAGACCACTACCGTGTCTGTCACAGAGTCACAGAAAGGGCTTGAGGTTGGAAGGGGCCTCCAAAGACCATCTGACCCCCTGCTCAGCCTGGACCCATTGCCCAGGACCATGTCCAGATGGCTGTTGAGGAAGACTTCACAACCTCCCTGGGCAACTGGCATGGTGCTCAGCCACTCTTACTGTAAAAAAGTGTTTCCCAGAGTTCAGGAAATTCAGTTCCTTCAATTGTAGGCAGATAGAATGAGACAAATGATTAGACATTAAGACAAGATCTGTCTAGAAATTAGATGCCAACTTTCTCAATTAGTTAAATTAACTACTGGAAAATATAATTTGGAGGCTGAGAATTGGGTGCAGGCTGAAGAGGAGTTCTCATGCTTCCAGGGGAATTGTCTGCTCAGTAAGCACCTGTCATGCCTGAAACAGTTTTGACTTGAAGAATGTTACTCATTTTTAATGTATTGCCAATTAACATCAACTTTTCATTAATTTGGTTATTGAGAAACAATTAAACACTTAGGACTTTTGTCGACCTTTCCCAGGCTTAGCTTCAGCCTAGATCCCTCTCCTGCCCCGTCCCCAGTGTCCAGCACTGGGGTCTGCATCTCTCACTCAGGGCACTCCACAGATGCCCTGGGAGTCAGCAGAGCAAGGGTGGCTGACCTGGACTCGATGTTGGGATTAGGATGCAGTGAGCAGCAGGTTCAAAATGCTTGATTCTCCTCATTGACTATGGAAGGGGTTTTAGCACATGACCTGGTAGTTCAAATAACTGGAGTTATGGACTATTGGAGTCTTTTACATGAAAACAGTGCCTTTCTTCTGACACACTTGCTGATTTAGCCAAAAAATAATGGTCCTTGTGGAAGAATGCTGGATAAAGTTCCCTGGTAATTGCTACAAGGTTTGGACAACTGTAGCTCCTTCTGGCATTAAAGTGTATAAAAGCCTCCTGCAGCTGATCTCACTAATGAACCGTAGCCCCAGGATGTGACTGCTGCCTCTGTCACTAGAAAATAGGAAGAACCAGCACTATTGCAGCCAGAGCTGGCTTCCAGAATAATTTCACAGAATTTAAAGCATACAGGTGTATCATCTGCCCTGGCTTCTTTCAAGTCACACTATAAAATTTCACTTGAAAGGAAGAAGGACTCCCGCTAGCTGGGCCACCCTGTTCTTTTGGTCAGTGTGAGCTCAGGAGGTATGACACCTGTACAAATGGAACTAGCTCTTGGCAAGTGAAGCCAGGGCTTGCTTGCAGGGGTTGACTCCTTTTTTGAGAAATACCTTCTTTCCTAAGCTTGATTACAGTGTTGATTTGGGGCATCATAATAAGAAACTAAATTTAATTTCATGTTTGTTGTGGCAGGTTGCAGTCAAGTGAGTGGGAATCTTCCTTAAGTGCCAGCATTGACATGACTCCAGGTCACGAGCAGTCCTTGCTGATCGACTCCATGGATAACAATTCCAGCAGAGTAAGAATTTAACATTCACAGCTGTCAATTATGTGAACCACAACTGATTCAAGAAACTGTGAACCTACAGCACTTAATTTCCTTTGTAGACACACATAAATCAGTCAGGGGCTATGTAGTTTTTCTGCCCTCACCATGCTGGAAACAAAGTTGGTTGGGGCTGGTTCATGGACAGCCTGCAGAGAGGAGGGGAAGGGGAATGTTTCATGAGGATTGCTCTAGTGTTAGGATCTGACAGTGGAATGATTTGGGGAAGGTTTATGCTCATTAGCTTAAACTTATCTCTGTGGTCTGGAGAGCTCTGGCTGAAGGCAGCTGGGGACACAGCCATTCCTTGTACTGACTACTCTCTCTTTCCTCTTCCAGGCTCGGAGTACTCCTGGGCTACGACGCCTGTTACGCTCTCTCTTCCGCTCCCGGACCCACTTGCCTCTGCTAGTGGCCACCTATCTGCTTGCTCTCCATGTCCTGCTCCTCCTGTGCTTTACTGGCCACCTGTGAGCGGGAGCGACAGCTTTTTCTTGAGCCTCAGCCCTGTGCATGCTGAGGGCCTGCGTGCCCTCACAGCAGGGCAGCACTGGCCCTAGCTGTAGCCTTTCCCAAGCCAGCCCCGAAGCAGCAGCAGCTGCACCCCGGCACCTGGGTCAGTGCTGGAGCTGGGGAACTGCTCCCAGGAGGTCTGCCCTGCCCTCCGTGTTTCCACGTGAGGGATTCGTTTCCTGAGCCAGGGTTGTGCTGCAAGCCTCAAGGACAGCATCTGTTCCTGTACCTGGAAGTAGTACCCCTCATTTTAGGTAGTATTGTGCTGCAGTAGGAGTAAGAAAAATACTCGAGTTGCTGCAGTACTTCAGCACTTCCAAAACTGCACAATCTTCCCCCTCTTAGGCTGAATCCAGGAGTGGGGTTGGGGGAACACTGTAGCTGGATGTAAAAGAATTGTCTTCCCTTTCTTCCACCCCTTAGATTTGCTCCATGGCTCAGAGCTATCTGAAATGCATATCCTAAGGAAGTTATGGGCACTTTAAGGAACATGAATTTTAAAATCATGTTTCCTGCTCAGTTGCATCTCCTGTTGAAGAAGGGCCAAAATTAGTATATCTGGCCCTGGTGAGCATTCCATTTAAAATCAGTCAAATGTCTGCCCTGACAAGGCTGTAAAATAATGCCAGTAATTTAGTTATTTAAAAGGACTAGGAAATATTAAGCCTTTTAGCTCTTACATTAGAAACCCTCCTATTTATAGCATTTGTGCACCTCTCATGATGGAAGGTTCTGACTTACCTCTAGAAATTGGAGCAGCCCTGCTCCTGCCTTCTCACCACTAAATACTCATCATGAGACTGTGTTGAAGAGGTCCATAATGTGCTGTGTGGGCCCAAAGCAAAGGCAGAAACTCCAGAAATAAATTCTCTCCCCTGTGCTGAGGAAGGCGCCAGAGTTCTAAAAACTTCTGATATCTCTGGTGTAGAAAGCTGGTGCTGGTGTTTGGGCATGTTTGGACCCAAATCAAATGATGAAAATTAACTGGATCATTCAGGATATATGGAAACTGAATATATTTCCATATGTTTTCTAAAAACCTCCTGAATCTGAGAGTGCCCCCTTCCAAAAGGAGAATATTGAATGCAAAGAAAGTTCGAGTCCATTCAGAGTACTGGCCAGGAGAATCGTATCTGCCTCTTAGTAGAGCATTAGCAGTCACATTTTTCCCATGGGAAAGAGGTAGTTATTTTGATATTGCTGGTAAACTAAGCTGCTCTAGCCAGTGCAGAATGCCTGTTTGAGGGTGGATTGATTTCACTGGTAGCTAAACCAGCTAGATCTCTGGCAGGTCCAGAGCACTGGCACTATATATCCTCTTGTGGACTGTCTGTGATCATCAGTGTCAACTTCCTCTAACTATGTCAAATTCAGTGACCAAATAGCTTGTCTATAGCTTCCTGGGGTATGAGCTCCTGTATGTATAATAAAGTTTATTTTTCAGATGGAATTTGTGTAACATTGCCATGTAACTGTCCAAGTGGAGGGTGTAGTGCTGCTGTGTCACCACACCTTTTGTGGGACACGTGGGACTGCAGGTCTCTTTTGTGTGCGCTGCCTGGGGTGATGGTGGCAGAAGCTCTGTTTCTTTATACAGTGTGAACACCTAGGTGATGACTGTTTTTCCCCATCTCACCTCTTGCTCAGCCTTTTTCAGCTGACAGAATAAGGAAATAGCACTTGAATAGGCAATGTCTCATGGCAGGGATGTGTGGAACTAATGATTTTAAGATCCCTTCCAACCCAAACCATTGCACGCATTGTGAAAGCAATTCCAGTAAAACTATCTACTTGGGTTTTCTTTTCCACATTTGCCTGGACACTGCACCCTGTTAGAGCTGTAACCCCAGGACAGATGCAGAAGTTAGCATAGGTGAGCTGGAATGTGCTGGTCATTCAGATGGGACAGTTAAACTGTCCCAACTTTCTGCAGCCAAAACCAGGTACCCTTGTTCATAGTCACTACTAGAGTCCCCCACCAGCGTTGGGCTGTTGTAAGGCTGTAGATAATGTTTCCACTGTGTTTAACAGGAGCAAGGATTATAAGCAAAGTATGTTTCCTTAAAGCCCATGCATTTTTTTTTCCTGAACTGAAGAAAGGCATGATTCTGATGCCTCAGATATATTTAAATGTTTTGTACCTACAGGTGGAACAGTTATAGCTTAGATTAAATATAGGAATAAAACCTCAAAAGGACCTCCTGGTCTGCTAAGCATAGTCTGCCTGAACAGCTTTGTGGTTTGACCTGATGAAAGATGGGGCCTTTTAGCTGATAGTTCCTGTCTCAAACATTTCAACGTTTTGTTTCTTCTGCAGTGGACCTGTCCTGCTTGATTTTTGATCTGTCTTCAATAAAGGCTGAGAAGGAAGGTCAGCCAACAAAGCTGTGCTCTGTCATCCCTCAGACACTCAGGCCAATTCAGCACCACCACTAAGGCTGGGACAGGGTCTGGTTTTGTGCCAGGAGCAAGGCAACATCAGGGCTAGGGGGGAGTGGATATGAGTTACCACATGGACCTCTAAGGGGAACCCTCCTGATCCTCTCAGCTCCCTTTACAGGACAGGTGTGAGGATCTGGGAATGGCAGACAAAGCACATGGTGGGGTGCAAGGAGCCTGTGCAGGTGCCCTCGCCGAGGGCAGATCAACCCACCCTCAGAATGAGAGTTGCATTAAGGCCAGTGCTGAGGAGACACAACAGAGGGCTACAATCCCAGGTAAGTTGCTCCTGAGCACAGTGAAAGCATCCATGTGCCAGACTCTTCTCAGGAGTGTTTGCTGCCTCCCAGAGGCCTGGGACAGGGATGTCACCAGACGACTGACTGCAGTTCAGGGCAGCCTTTGTACGTGCCCACTCTGGTTCTTCCATGTGCGTACTGGTGATGCCGCAATAAGAACCCCAAGCTTGATCAAAGGATCATGGCCCTGGGCAGAATGGGAAAAGGTTCAGGAGCACAGTTAGTGTTCTCCTCAGTCCTCCAGGGAATGGGGAGAGATACTGAAAGTAAAAGGCATGCTCAAGAGTTGGCTCCAGGATTTATGCCTCCACCAGAACTTTGGTTTTTATACCCATGTCAGAGCCTTCTTTAGAACACAAGGTGTGCTGGGACCTGATGGGCTCCAGTGTGCTGATGGGGGAACTCTGGGTCTGCCCTGCATCAGTGTCTCAGGGCAGAGGCAGCCTGCAGAGGAACTGCAGCACTGGGGCCAGCTCTGGGACTCAACTTGAGCAGAGCTGGGGGCTGGGATGCAGGAAGTGAGAAGAGCTGTAGTTAAAACAGGAACTCAGAGAGACACAGACCCAAAGCTGTCACTGGCAGCAGGTGCCTGAGCAAAAGCAGCCAGTTTGCTAGCAGGAACTGGTGAGCCTTTAAAGGTAAGAAAACTTCAAGGGGTTTTGGGAGTGGAAAGTGAGAAATTACTACCAAAAAAAGTGTAGTTTTTGGTGGGCAAAGAGGACTCCTTCCTGAACAAGCAAGTTTAAGCAGACAATGCTCGGCATTTGCTTCTCAGGCTATTGTCCTGTCATCATTGTGGTTTGAGGCTCTAAAGAACCACGTTTCCAAATCTACCAGCACAATAGTGCTGTGCCTATATTTGTGCTGTAGTGGATGTTTTCCCAGGGGAAAATGGGACAAAAAAGGGATTGAGATGCTACCCTAGCTGATATTTCTCATATAGACACTGTCCAGAGCCTCGTGATGCGATTGTAGCCTGTGGTTTCTCATGGTTCCCACAATGCATGGCAGGTGGCTTTGGAGAATGGATGGTCAAGAACCATTTACAGTAGTATTTAAAACCTTGAACCATCTTATTTGAGCCCAAATCAGCTGCCCTGATGATGAGCAGCCCTGTGTTAGCTGGTTATTATTGCTGGTTTATGCTTTACAAAAATGAGCAACAAACTTTAAAAATCTTTGGCATGAAAGATGCCGATAAATGAGAGAGGGGAAAAGGAGAAGAAAGGTGTTGGAAGGGGCTATGTTGTCCACATGAGCCTTTCTGCATCCCCTGCTTCTAATTGCAATTAACTGTATTCAGTTTGGCACTGGATTGCTGTCAGTGGGGAATGTCACAGACTGGTCGTGGTCCTGAGGCACCTGGAGAAGGTGTAAAAACAGGTCTGCACTGTATATCCACCTCAGCCCTTCATCTTCTCTCTTAGCTGACTGCCTGGCCTTTGGTCAGCAAAAGAGTCATCACTGCTGTGCTTATTTGGTTTCTGTTCTTTTCGCTCCCTGGTCTTACAGTGCTGGTTGTCTGGAAAGGACAGCTTGAAACTGAGCAGTGCACTGCACCAAACCAGAAGGTTATTCACTTCAGCAGCTTTTGATGTGGGACAGTTAATTACTTAATAAATAGAGAATTACCTAATTATTCAGCATAAACATTTTGCTTTCACAGAGGGCAACAGCCCCAAGAGCTCAGGGCTGTCTGAGGCTTGCACACAGCTGTGGGAGTGAGGGGTTAACACAGCTGAGCAGCACATGGTAAAAGCTGCTGTTAACTGGAGATCCAGCACACAGGAGCTCTCTTCCTTTCTCTTGATTTGGCCACAGTTTGGTGCGACGGAGAACAGGGCTCACCTCAGTCTTTCCCACACATTCTCTTCCATCTATCTCTCTGCCCCACGAAAAAGCTGCTTTGGGTGGCACAGAAAACTTGCAGTTGCTCAACACTGCAGGCAGTAAAAGGGGTGGGATATGAAGGGATGGGGCTCTGATGAGAGTGATGGCTCTGGGGTGGGGTGTAGGGGCAGCCAACTCATCTTTTCTCTCTCTCATTTTGTGAAAACTCAGTTGTTTCAGGGGGCTTTTTCATCATATTCTTTTCACCGTGACCTTGAAAATGAAATGCAGCACTTTTAGATTTTACATTACATTTAACTTCCTCTTCCTGGGCCCGCCACTTCCTCCAGGCCTGCAGGAGCGGTTCCACCAAAACCTCAGCCAGCTTAGCCCTACATCCTCAGTGCTTTCAGCCCCATTTCCCATTTTCTCCACGTGACGGACATGAACACCACACAGAACCAGCTCTCTCACACCACTGTCCAGCCTTGCTCTGACCCTTCTCTAGGCCACTGGGCAGGGATTAAAAGCCTGAAAAGCAGACAAAGGCTTGAGGAGTCCACCTCAATTCCAGCAGCACAGTGTCAGGGTGTTGGAACATGCCATGGTGTGCGCAACTGTGCTAATAGTGGGGGTAACTCAGGGAACAGCCTCCCACAGCACAGAAAATCAATGTGTGTTGGAAAAGCAGAATCTGGTAATTGGATGCCAGCATTCATTTACATTATAATAAGGTGCGCGTTCCTGCTGCAGAGTCAGGGTACATGAAGGCCGTGGTTTACACCTCCACGCCTGAGTGTTTTGCTGTAAGACGTGCTGGGGCTCGGGAGCAGCTGTTTTGGGGTGCCCTGTGCTATATGAGGGAGAGATGTGTGAGGACAGGTGGCCTGTAAGGGCCCTTCCAGCCCACGTTCTGCTGTGACTGGCTGTGAGCCAGCTGTGGCCGTGTGTGGCCACCCTGGGCGACACCGTGTCCTTGTTGTGCAGATGTGGAAAGCAGCTGTGGGACACAACGTGTCCGTGAAAGCCGAGGCTCAGGGAGACGACTGGGACACGGACCCTGATTTCGTGGTGAGTGTCTGGTGTGGAACTCTCACACTGGTGCTGTGAGGAGCTCCTGGCCCTGGGCATTGCTGGGCCAGGGCTCGGCGCTCTGCAGGGCTGCAGCACTGCTGGCAGGGCAGGATCAGCCCGGTGCCACCAGCCCCTCACAGGCACTGTCAGGTCACCTGTCCAAGCCACTTCTGACACTTCTCCAGGTTTACTCTCCAGAACTTCCTGCATCATTGCATACCCCATGTCTGACCACGAGTAAGGGCACTTAAGGAGTACAGAATATGCAGAGTTTCTTAAACCTGCTGTCTGGTAACTTCCCTTGTCCTCTCCACAGCACGTTACAAGACACAGCAAACACATTTTCTCTGTCCCACACTGTTTGTAACTGTACAGGATGCAGGATTTCCCTCATTGATCTTTTTTCCAGATGAAAAATCCTACTCTGTTTACAGTCAATTTGTGCAGGTGCAGCTCTGCACCTCTTATACTCTTGTTTTCTGTCTAATTTGACTCTGAGTGAGCTGATGAGAGAGCAGAAGGGGTCAGCCTTGGGAATGCTCTGCATTCATACAGGGTCATGACTTTCATTTTCCACTTGGTTCTCTATTACTTTCCAAATAAGCTTCTCCCGTGGGACAAGAGTCCTGTGTTTTTGAGGTTCAGTCTTGCCTATTTATTTCCAGTAAGAATTTCTAGTTTGGGACAGAAAATCAAATTCCTTTCTCATAGTTTCAAGTTATTAATGTTTTAGGAAAAATCTACACTGTCCAATTTTTTGCTTACTTTATTTCTTCTGTACGTGGAAGCATTCAAACTAGGTGTGAACACAGTAAGAACTCTGTATTAACTTTTTAATTCTATTTCATATATACATATTTTCAGCTTTGTCGTATATTAGGAAAGACTTTATTGACGCTTCACTTTATCAGTATATGTTCAGAGCTTCCACAAAGCTACAACACAAGGCCGTGACAGCCAGGGCCGAGGTCACTGCGGTTTCTCGAGTGTTTTCCCGAACAGCGCGTTCCGCACATTCCGGGTGTCCCCTCGGCTCTGCGGAGCGGGTCGGAGACCCCGGCCCGGCAGGGATGGGCTGCGGCACCCCTGGGCCGTGCCGGGTCCGGCGGAGCGCAGCGAGCCCCGTGCGGGCCGGGGCTGACGGCCGCCGTTCGTCCGCAGAACGACATCTCCGAGCGGGAGCAGCGCTGGGGAGCCAAAACCATCGAGGGCTCCGGCCGCGCCGGGCACATCGAGTGAGTGCGGCGGGCGGGACCGGGACCGGGACCGGGACCGGGGCGTGGGGGAGCGGCCCCGCGGGGACAGAACGGGCCGGCTGCGGCGGGCCGGGAGCCTCCGCGGGCCCCGATCTGCGGCTCGTCGCTGGGTGCCGCCCCGCGGCCGTGGGGGGATCGGGGACGAACACCTGCCCGTGGGGCGGCCCGGTGCGAAGGCTGCCGGCTCCTTCCCGGCACAGCTCCCTCGGGACAGCCCAGCGCAGTCCTGCGGGATAAGGGAAGGCGTGGGCTCCCGAGGAGGTCGGGGTGTAGCCCCGGACAGGGCTGCAGGAGAGGGGCTGGGTGTCCCCCTGAGCCCGCTGGTCCCTGCCAGACCCGCGGGTGCCCTCAGGCACAGTGGCTGCGGGTGTGGCTGGCGCCCGGGGGAGCCCAGCGCAGGGTCCTGGTGTGTCTGGCTGGGCTTTGGCTGCTGCAGGGACACAGCTGCGTGGCTCTGCAAAATCCCACACTGACCTGCCCCGTCTCTGTCCCCAGCATCCATCAGCTGAGGAACAAGGTATCCGAGGAACATGAGGTCATCAAGAAGAAGGAGCTGGAGACTGGCCCCAAGGCATCCTATGGCTATGGGGGCAAATTTGGAACAGAGCGAGACCGAATGGATAAGGTAACAGTGGTGGGAGGCTTCCTTGAGCCTCAGTGGAAAAATGCTTTTCTCATAAAGGAAGGGGTATCTCTATTTTCTGGCCTGACCCTGAAGGGAGAGTATGGAGAGTTTGCATGGCTGCACAGATTCACACGTGTCCAGCTAGCTCATAACCTGTCTCCAGGATCTGTTTGAATTCTTTTGTATAACTCATCTCTACAACTTCTTTGCAGTGCTCCCTTTAGCTGTGAAGGACTTTCTATGGCTGTTCAACCCTGCTGCATAACAATTAAATCTGGTGCCTCCCTACTTGTGCTTGGAGAACTAATGTGTAGTAATTCCCTCCTCATATTCTGCTTTACAGAGCTCATATCTCCCCGAGATAAAGCCCTAGACATCAGATCTGGTCTGTGTTTTGTGATAATCATTATCAAACTTCTTCCTGCACCTTTCAGCATTTAATGCTTCTTTCTCAGAAGTGAGATTATTAGATCACAGTAGAGTTCCATAGCTGTGCACACTGTAGGATTGAACAATACCAGGATGGCAGGCTGAGAAAGACTGTCCTCAAAAATTCCCTGCTCTCCCTGCCAGACTTGTTGTAGTCAGGAGCTGCACACTCTCCTCAGGAGAAGGGGCAGAAGCTAAACACTTGCAGCATCCTGGTGAAACCGGACAAAGGGGTTTTGTTCAACAAAAACACCCTCACTGTGGTCCAGCAGAGCCTGAGCACAGCTGTTCCATTTTGGCATAGAGTGTCTGTGGTTCCGGGCCACAGCACCTCCAGCAGGGAGAGCAGGTTCCTGGCCTGGCCTCTGGCCAGGTTTGCTGGCCCTTGCTGTCGGATACAGAAACGGGGAATCGGTGCCTGGAGTTCTCGACTGTGTTTGCCTGTCTGCACTTTTCTCTTGTCTCCCCTGTCATTATCCACCATGCAACTCCACCAGCACTTGGGAGCAGCTGGCATTCAGCATCCCACACTTTGCTGAATGAGCTGGCAGTGGGGACGTTTGTGAGATGACAGCTCTCGGGGCTCCTCCCAGGCCTCTGAGCAGAGCTGCTGCTGGCAAAGCCACGTGGAGGGTGCGGGCACCAGCGGCACAGTCAGCTCGGGCCTGTTAGCCCGTGGCTGCGTGGAAGCAGCTGTGGTGCCCCTGCCTGTGCACCATGGATGCTCTGTCACACTGTCTCTCCTCTCAGTGCGCTGTAGGACACGAATACGTTGCTGATGTTGGGAAGCACTCCTCGCAGACAGATGCAGCCCAGGGCTTTGGTGGCAAGTTTGGAGTGCAGCGGGACCGAACCGACAAGGTGTGTTGGACAGTGAAATCCGTACCTGTGGCCTCTGCTGCCCCTGGAGCACTGCTGTGTGCCCGATGGGCTCAGTTCTCAAAGCCCGGGGCGTGCAGGGCGTGCCCTGGTCTCGCTGAAGCACAGCTCAGCTGTGTGCAGGGCAGTGGCCGATGACAGTGTGGGGCACCTGTGGAGGTGACTGGTGTGCATTGCTGTGGTGGGCCTGTCCCACCCAGCCACAACGTTGTCCAGGGGCTGTGGTGTTTGTCCCTGCATGCTGCAGCACAAGACAGGGAGCCAGGAGCAGCCTGGCCCCAGGGGAGGGAGGCTGAGACCCATCTTGGCCCTCAGGATGATTGACAGTGCTCCCCTTCTTGTTCCAGTCAGCGCTGGGCTTTGAATACAAGGGCGAGGTGGAGAAGCACTCGTCCCAGAAAGGCAAGTCTGTGGGCATATGTGGCCCCTTGACCCTTTGCCCAGCTTCTCTTCCACTCCCAGTATTGTGTGCTGTTGGCTGTGGCACAGTCTCCTGTCCCTTGTCCCAGACTCCTGTTCCCAGTCCATCACCCTTGTGCCCCGCGTGCTGCTGTCCTGTCACCACCCTCATGCTGCACTCCTGCCTGTCTCTGTGCTGTGCTTTGGTGGAAGCCCTGTCCTGGCTGAGCAGAGGAGACACCCCACCTGCCATGGATGGCTGGGGCTCCCTCTCCTCTCAAAGCCCTTCCTAGAACTGCTCCCGAGGAAGCCTGAGCACTGTAGCACTTGAGAAGTGATTGCTGGAAAAGGCACAGCAATGGATATGAAAGCAAAACCCTACAAAGCATCCAAACTTCTGCAGAATTCTGCAGGCAATTCAACAAACAGTACAAGATTTGGAACTAAGGGTATTTTAAATATTCTGCACCCAAGAGAAGATGAGGGGGCATGGTCTGTTGCTGTTTCAGGTAAATGTGTGGAATGCTGCATTACCATGGAAAGAACTGAATCAGGTTCATTTAAAAGGAAACTATAAAAAAAGGAAAATGGTTTGAGGCATTCTGGGTTGATCTTAAAATAATGAATGACATGCAGTTGTGCTTCATTAGCATGTTCTTGTAGACATACGAATTCATCAGGCTGTGTGAAACCACTGAGATTTCTCAGGAAATGGAAATGTCAGAAATAGAGTGTTTGAAGTGCTTTTCATAAAAATGTGTCCATAGTGGAAGCTCCAGCACCAAGGTAAGGGTCATAAAATCTGTGTTTACTGAAAACAGTTCTCTTAAAGATCCATTTCATAACAGGCCCATAGGTGGATAATAGTTTAGTCACAATAAGTTTAAGAATTTTTAGGACTTACAGATTAAGTGACTGAGCTTCTATGAAACAGAGACCCATTCTGGAATACAAAATATTCTTATACATATTTCTCTAGATCATAGCCTCCATGGATTGGTACAGTTGAAGTTGTTGGAGAAGCCTCAGCTCAGTCCTGTGAAATGCAGACCTGTGAGAATAACATCAGGGAACAGGGAGAGGTGACTCAATTTACTCCTGATGGGCAGGATTTAGAGACTGAGCAGGCAGGTGTCTGAAAGGAGGAGTCTGTACAGCCAGGAGTGGGGATGGAGGCTGAAATGTCTCAGCCAGTAATAACCAGGTGGTCCTGTGAAACAGCTGAACATGGTTGAAGTCATTAATGGATCACTGGTTTGGAGATGGAAAAAGGAGAGGCACAAGGCAACTGTGCTGTGCTCTCACACAATGGCCAGTGTGCCAGGGAGAAGAGTGGGAGCAGGTCTGCAGGAAGGGGGGTTCAGCCTTGGTGGCAGTCCTCAGGGTCAGGGGTGTCCTTGTGGAAGCTGAGACTCCACTATAGCAAACATAAGCCCTTCTGCCATTCCTGTGCTCCCCAGGCTGTGTCTTACAGCCCTTTCCTGAGGCAGGCAGGCTGGCCATAGGCTGAGGTCCTGGCTCTGGAGGTGGCTGAGGGACTGATGCCCCAGCTGTCAGTGCCCAGGTCCTGCTTGGCTTTGCCTTTGTGGGTGGCAGAGCTCCCTCTGTCCCTGGCACGTCTGTTTTCTCCCTTTCCTCCTGGCCTGCTGTGTCTCCTGGTGCCCTGACCCCGTTTGCTTTGTGCCCCCATTCCTGTACAGGGGCTCTCACCCGTGGTGCTCCCCACCATCCACTGTCCTCTCCAACCCTTCACTTTCTGTGGTGTTTGCCATAATCTCTGCTGCTGTCCCTTCTCCCTGGGGGCCCTCTGCAGTGCTGCTCCCCCTCCTCTCCTCACCAGCCCCATGCTGGGGCAGCATTTGACTCCATACACCACCTCAGATTACTCCAAGGGCTTTGGTGGCCGTTACGGAGTGGAAAGGGATAAGGTGGACAAAGCAGCTGTGGGATTTGACTACAAGAGCCAGGCAGAGAAGCATGACTCTCAGAAAGGTGAGCCATGGCAGCCAGGTGAGCTGGAGGGGCTGGGGGTGCTGGAGGGGGCGGGGGAGCAGGCAGTGTCAGGGCTGGAGCTGGGGACTGTGCCCACTGGGACTGTGGGGCACTTTGCAGGGCATTTGCAGTCTGCAAGAATGGTGGAAGAGCTACAGGGAGCTGTTGGGAATGGGCCAGGTGAGGAAAGCCATTGCACAGTGCATGGCTGCTGAAAAGAGTTCAGGCTAAAGGAAGAGGAGCAGAAGAGTTCTGTGGGCATCGGAGTGTCTTGGACAGCATATCGCCAAAGGAGGGGTGAAGGGGAAGCCCAGGCAGGTGCTAATAGCAGGTGACACATCCCAGGGAGGAGGGAGGGCTGTTGCTGCAGCACCGGTGGGGAAATCTGGCCTTGTTCCCTGTCTTTCCCTAAGTCCTGGGCATGGAAAACCTGTGAGAACAGCCTGAGCTCACACTGCTGCCACTTGTCTCCCTCCCTCCCTTGTGTGTTCTCTTCCATGCCCTGATCTGGATCCCTGTGGCTGAAGACTATTCTGTGGGCTTTGGTGGGAAGTTTGGGGTCCAGAGGGATCGTCAGGACAAGAATGCCCTTGGCTGGGACCATCAGGAAGAAGTGCAACCCCACGCATCCCAAAGAGGTCGGGCAGTATTGCCAGAGGTGGCAGCAGTTTCCTTGGAGCACACACAGACCTGTGTCTGGAGCTCATGGTTCCTAGTAGGAGATCCAGCTGCTGAAAACCAAATGTGTCCAGCACGTTGCAGAGCAGCTGAGACACAGCGAACCCCAAAGCACAAGGGCAGAGTAGGTGGGAGCTTGGATCAGTGGGGGACATGGAATGTGAGTCCCTCAGTCAGGAGTGCCAGACTGTGCCGTGCTCGCTCTGAGGGACGTTGCTAGCCAGGAGCTCGTTGTAGCCCGCGCCCCGAGCCCGTGCAGATTTGCCCTTTGCACGCACGAGTCACACGCTGCAGTCACGAGCTCTCACAGGGGCGTGAGGCAGAGCAGATCCCAGCAATGCCTTGAGCACAGCACGCCTGACCTCACCGAGCAGGGCCACGCTGCATTCGGGGGTGCTGGCCTCACCCTGGTGCCGTGGGCAGCTGCACGAGCTGCAGGGCATGCGTTCTACAGCATTCTGCTAACAAGCTACAAAATGGCCAGCTATCTTTCTCTACAAGTCTTTTAAGGCTAAACTATCCAATTAAGAAATTATACCTAAATTATTTTCACTTTTAACCTAATAACTAATCACTCCTACCCCACAATGCAGACTTTCCTGTCCAATTACAAAACATCACCCAAACCCATGAAGAAGAAGGTGAACACCTGTGCCCTCAGCTGAAAGGAGGGAGGGATTAGTCCTAAAAGCTGCTGTCCAGAGCTCTTAGATCTGTATCTCATCCCATATGGAGCTAACTAGAGATAACACATGCAAATGTGACCATTTCACTGGTCACAGCATACTGAAGTCAGAGGTGCACACAAAATACTATAAAACAACATTTTTTTCCATACAGACTATGCCAAGGGGTTTGGAGGCCGTTATGGAGTCCAGAAGGATCGAGTGGATAAGGTAAGACTGCTGCAGCCTGCAGTTGCTTCCTCCTAATCACTGCTGTTTGCAGAAGATTCCCCCAGTGGAGGTGAGATCCCAGTGCACACCTGTGGCAAGAAGGAACTGGCCGAGCGTAAAGCACCAGAGGGTGCAGAGAAATGCAGCCTGGGGAGACTGTAATGCAGAAATTCCTCATGGCCCTCTCTGTCACTCCTCACTTCCCTGCTGATTGTTACCCTCTGCAGGTTTTTCACTCCTATCAAGGAGTGTCTCATGGTCTGTTCAGGTGCTAAATCTTCCTGCACACCTTGACAAACTCCAGCAGGGATGGGATTGGCATAGATCAATCTGCTGTGCATGAGAAGAGGTCAAGAAAGTTGCTGGTTGAGGTTTTCTGTTTGGGCTGACACCAGGCAACGCCTCATCTCCAGTCACCTCTCAGAGTGAGGCACTGAGATCAGTCCTGGGTCCTGCCAATGGGTGTGATCTGCGTGGATGTGACAGCCTAAAAGATGTGAATCCTGGGGCTTTGAGGCATTTGGGAGAGGCAGTGAGGGTGCCTTCCCTGAAACCTCCTTGGCTTGCTGGGGCCACAGGGCTGTGCCTGGTACGGCCCCAGCGCCGCTGGCCTCGGGAGCTCGAGGGAGCAGGGGAGGATGCAAGCACACTGGAACAACCCACATGGCCCTGCCTGTGCTGCCGTGTGGGCTGGGCCAGCAACGCAGAGGGAATGTTGTCCTGCCCTCAAGAGAAGAGATTGGTGCTATCTCTGAATTTAACCACAGCAAATGGAGGTGCACTGAAAAAGGCACATCTTGTGTGTGGTCAGAAACAACATGCAAAAGCAGATGAGGACTTGGTAAAACGGTTTTGGGTCTTTTGGGAAGCAGGATGCAGAGAGGAGGTAAGCAGTTCTTGTTTGGCTCAAAGTGAACATGAATTTGTGCATTTTGAGAATACTGAAGCATAAACAAACATGGTAAAAATAAGGATTATTTGGGCAAGTAACTAAGTTTCAAATTGCCTGGTCCTCAGGAATGGAGAAGTGCTGAATTCACTGCACCAGAGCAGAGCATAACAGACCCTCGGGCAGCCTGAACTCCCCTTTGGTAAAGTTCTGGACACTCAGTATCAGACTGAGGCTCACACAAAATACAAATGCTGTCATATACACAGCATGTCCAGGCTTCTGCTGTGACCTCTGGACACCTGGTTCTGAGCCTGCAGGCTGCTTTGCCTGCTCAGGTGTGTTTGCTGCAGGGAGAGCAGAGCTGCTGTGGGGCTCCACGGCTGCAGTCAGCCACCAGCCTATTGTGACACCTGCAGGCAGCACCTGCTGTAAAGTGTCAGGCTGAAAAGTGGCTCCTACCTGCTCGTTCCTTTTTGCATGAAAGGGTTTTCTCATGAAAGCAGATAAACCCTTAAGGCTTCTCTGTCTCACTTTGGTTTTCCTGCACCCTCCCCACTGATGCTGTTCGCAGTTCAGCCTCTCTCCATCCCTCCTGCTGCAGGTGTTCACACACAGGTGCTGCTTTCCAGCCTTGCCACTGCACACGTGGCAGGTGAGGCAGCTGGGCACCCAGCAGGGAAGTGCTTTCAGGCCTCATGCCATGGGGAGTGCAGGGGTGGCTGCACAGTGTCCCTGGGCCTGGGGGAGAGGCAGATGGCCAGGCACCCCCCAGGCATCCCCCCAGCTCCTTGCCGTGGTACAGGGCGTGTCCCCAGCCCTGCTGTCCTGTGCCATGCTCAGCCTTCTCCGCTGGGCTCCGCTGCACCTTTCCAGCTCTCAGTGCCACCTCTTGGGCAGGGACACCTGTGTCCTTGGCTGGGGGGCAACAGGCACGTCCACAGGACAGGGAGGTGTCAGAAGTGGGGACTGCAGCCAACAGCCTCCCCTGGGCCAGGGCAGGTGTGCAGGTGAGGACAAACACACCTGGGAACAAAGCTTACAATCACTAGTACCCAAAGTCAGCACTGGAATTGCCCAACAGGCTGAACAATTCTTTCACTTCCTCTTGCAGAGTGCTGCTGGCTTTGATGAGATGGCAGCGCCCACCTCCTCCTATGAGAAAACAAGACCCCTGGAGGCAGGTGAGACCTGAGTACCAGCCCTGGGCTTAGGAAGCCGTGGGCCCCACAGTCCCTCTGTGGCAGCATGCTGGCAGCTGTGTGCTGTGGTGGGATAGGGGTTTACCTGCTGGTGCTGGAGGGCAGGCGAAGGTGGCTGAACTGCAGGTTTCTCTGGAAGAGGCAGAGGTCTGGGTTTCTCCTGGATGCTTGGGGTGGTGGAAGGAAGACACGGGGCTGTGTCCTGACAGGAGCCTCCAGTGGCACCAGCAGCCTGCGGTCGCGGTTTGAGCGCATGGCCAGGTCGGCAGAGGAGGAGAGCAGGAGGCAGGCAGAGGAGGAGAGCAGGAGGCAGCAGGCCCGGGAGCGCCAGGTGCCTCGGCAGCAGGTGAGCCAGGGCTGGCTTGCCATGTCCTCCGACTCGCGACACAGACTTCTCTTCAGAGCCTTGCAGCTCCGTGTCCTTCTGGCTGGTCTCTGGAGGGTAACCTCCTGCCTAAAGTGCTTCCCTGCATCTGCCAGGAATGGCCACTGAGCTTCACAGCTGTCACTGGATTTTCCTTTTCAGTGCACCAAACACTCATACAAGGACATATCTGCACCCAGCCTGTGCTCTGGCCTCAGCTTCTTTTGCCTCTGGTGCCTGGCAAACTGTGGTTACTGCTCCCCAGCACTGCTATCCCAGCAGTCTGTATGTGGGATGCATCCCAGCCCCTGTGTTTACCTGCCTTCCCACCTAGTGCTGTTCCTGCACTCAGGGGACAGAGGGGTGCTAACAGTGAAGCTGTCCCCTCCACAGTGCTCCTCTGTGGGGCTGCCCAACTGTTGTCACCAGCCTGTGAGTGCCAGGCCCAGAGCAGGTTTGTAGGTGGAGAAGAACATTCTGAGTTGCTCTGTTGGGAATGTGAACAGCCATTGTTCAGAGGCACTGAGCAGCCTGATGGCTTTTCTCCAGCAGGAAATCCCATTTCATCAGGAAATCCCTCCGAGAGAGAAGGAGCACCGTGGGGCAGCCCCTCCAGCCACGCCAGCAAGGGTGCCCAGGAGCACTGCTGGGGACCAGCCCGTGCCACCAGCAGAGCAGGTGCCAAGGCAGCCTGGGAGAGCTGGGGAGGGGAGCAGGCAGAGGGGATTGCACCTGAGAGCAGCTGTGCTTGATGTGCAGCACTGCAGGAAGCACAGCCACAGGGTGTGAGAGGCTTTGGAAGGAAAAGGGGGGCATTGGGCTGGGCGTGGGACGTGGCTGCACAGCTCCTGACCCCATGGGACAAGCTCCGCGAGTGGGTCAGTGCAGTGGCACTGCCAGGGGCTGGAGTGGCGTGTGAACAGAGCTCAAACACGTGAGTCCTGAGGGTCCCAGAGCAATCCCAGCTGCTGGTTCAGCTCAGCTGTTTCCCTGGCGTGCAGGGGATGATGTTCCATTTGTGCCCTGGCAGCAGTGAGGGGGCTGCCTTGTGTCAGGTGCTGGCAGTCAGGGAAGAGCTGCCTGTGGTGCGTGCCTTTCCTGTCACTTCCCCACCTCACGGCAGGAGGCCAAAAGGGAGGATGAAGAAGTACCACCCACTTTGCCACCAAGGCCAGCAGATCTGGATGCAGAGCTGTGCAAGGTCCCCAGCCAGGGTCAGCCCACCTACAGTGTAAGTCTGGATGTTGGTGGAGACTACGAGGAGCTGCTAGAGCCCTCTGACTACTGTGACAGCATCAGTGGAGGTGCTGAGTATGAGGAGCTGCCAGCCCCACTGGGAAAGCCGGATGGCACCTATGACTTTGGAGGAGATGGAGGTGAAGACTATGAGGTGATCCTTCCTCAGGAGCCCAGACAGAGCCATCCCCACCTGGGTGAGTACTGATGGAAGAGCCCGTGTCTTGGGAAGCTTGTACCTGTCCACTAACCTCACTGGATGTATGGGACAAACTGCAGAGGGAATTTTTATCCTGAAGTCTCCTGTGGTCAAGATAGCAGCCGCTGATGATGGAGACTTGGTTGTGTCCCACTCCCCTGCCCAGCTCTGAGGTGCAGATGATCTGCATGGGATGCTGGACAGACAGCCAGAGTCTGCTGGGTCAGAGTCTGGGCAGGAGGCTGCCACAGGCCCGGGAGAAGCTGGCTGTGGACCAATGCTCTTGCTGCAGTTTCCTGGCAAGTGCTGCACCGGGGCCTGGGGTGCCTCTGGTTCAGCCCATTCCTCATGTGGCTGGTGTTGCTGGGAGCTGCGCTGGTGGAGTCTCTGGTGTGAGCAGTGCAGGTTGCCTTTGTCCAAGCACAGGAGCAAACTGCATGGGCTGCTGTCAGTGCTTCTGCCACAGCTTTGCTGGCACTGGAGATGGCAAGTGAAGAGGCTGGCGCTATTGCCAGCCTTTTTCTTGGGAGAGGAGCATGGAAGGTCAGGACCCGACGGCCTCCTTGAGGAAGGGGAGGGAAGTCACTCCTTGCTTTGGGCTGTGTTGCACCTCTCCTTGCTGACAGGGTTTGGATGTGCGTCCCCAGAGCTGGGCTGGAGGGTGGCACTGACCAGCACCGTGTGGATGCTTCAGCCCGTGTCTCATCTGTGTGTCCTGTGTGTGCAGGGAGCACGGACAGCGAGGGGCAGAGCCCCGGGATCTGCGCGGTGGCTCTCTACGATTACCAGGGAGGTGGGTCTGCCCTCGGGGCTGGGGATGGCTCTCTACGATTACCAGGGAGGTGGGTCTGCCCTCGGGGCTGGGGATGGCTCTCTACGATTACCAGGGAGGTGGGTCTGCCCTCGGGGCTGGGGATGGCGCTGTGCCCCGCAGGGCTGTGCCACAGCACGGGGTTCTCTGCTGTGGGGAAAGGACTGGGGCCTGGTGCTTTAAATTTCTTCCTCCTGGGAAGCAGAATGAGACCTGGCTTGGGAACTGTCATGGTGTAAGAGTGGTATTCTCCAGTTTAGTACTCCCAGTAAAAAAAAACCTGCATCACTTCTCCTCTCCAACTGGAGGCACAAAAAGGCAAAGATCACAGGTTGAGATAAGAACAATTTGCTGGAAACAGCAATAAGAAAGCGAACAGTAACAGCAACAATGTTAATAACAAAAGGTATAAGAAAATAAATTATTCACGTGGAAAGACACCCAGCAATAGACAATATTGGATGGCTTCCTCCACCACATTTTCTCAACCAGAAGAAGCCCTGTGTTACTCGGAATCCAGAGTCCCTTTCCCCCACCCCTGGCAATGACAGGAGGTGGTACAGAATAACCTCTGTGTCTTGGCCATGGCTCCTCCCAACTACTGCAAAACATTAGCCTTGTCCTGGCCCAAAGCAGGGCAGAACAGAGAAACTTCACCTTTCATCTGTGAGGTCTTGCTCTCTCTCTGCTTTATCTGTGCTGTGGGATGGGGCTTGGGTGAGGTAAACTCTTGGGGGTTATCAGAGCACTCGTGCTGTCTTCTCCTGCCGGGGGGAAGCTGGGAGGGAGAATGTGAACCAGCTCTCTCTGGGGTTCTCTTTGCATTGTGACTGTCTTTTCTTGACAATTTTTGCAGATGGAGATGATGAGATTTCTTTTGATCCTGATGACATGATCACGCACATTGAGATGGTGGATGAAGGCTGGTGGCGGGGACAGTGCCATGGCAGAGTCGGCCTCTTCCCAGCAAATTACGTGAAGCTTCTGCAGTGAAACGAGCACAGTGCAAGCTGCTTCCTTCCAAACTTTTGCCTCTCTTGTGGTTTGACACTGGCCAAATGCCAGACACCCACAAAAGTCACTCATTCACCCTCCCCTCCCACAGCTGGGCAGAGGAGAGATAAATTTAATGAAGGCTTCGTGAGCTAAGGACAGGTAGAAAACACTCCAAGGGCAAAATATGCTTGACTTAGAGGTACAAAGTGAATTTATTACTAACAGAGTCAGAGGAGGATAATGAGAAATAAAACAAGCCTTTAAAACACCTTTTGTCCCCCCAGTGCCTCCCTTCTTCCCACTGATAGCACAGGGACACAGGGCATGGGAGTTTTGGTCATGTCATCACTGAGATTTTCTTCCACTGCTCTGGGAGAGGAGTTCTTCCCCTGTGAGGCCGTGGGGCCCCTCCACAGGAGGCAGTTCTCTCTGAACTTCTCCAGCGTGGGTCCACTCTCACGAGCAGCATCCAAACAAAACTGCTGCAGCGTGGGTCACTGTTCCACGGGGTGCATCCTCCAAGGACAGGCTGCTCTGTGCCCCGGGTCTGCCACTGGATCACAGCCTCCTCCAGGAATTCACCTGCTCCAATGTGAGCACCACCCCAGGGGCTCTGGGTGGATCTCTGCATCCCTGTGCATCCCCAGGGGCTGTGGGTGGATCTCTGCATCCCCCGTGGATCCCCAGGGGCTGCAGGGGCACAGCTGCCTCACCATGGTCTCACCAGGGCCTGCAGAGGAATCTCAGCTCCTGTGCCTGCAGCACCTCCTGCCCCTCCTGCCCCACTGCCCTTGGTGTCTGCGTGTTCTTTCCCTCACATGTTCTCACCTCCCCCTCTGCCCTGGTTTGAATTCAAATTGCTCCTCACTTTGTTTTGACTTTCTTCTTATATCTGTTATGGCAGAGGTGTTACCACCATCCCTACTTGTCCCAGCCTTGGCCAGTGGCATGTCCATCTTCAGAGCCATCAGGGACTGGCTCTGCTGGGCATGGTGGAAGCTCCCAGCAGCTTCCCACAGGAGCCACCTCGGTAGCCGCCCTGCTAGCGAGCACCACGCCCTGCACAACCAACACCTCCCACCTCTCGCCTCTGTGAATCACGGGTTTAGGGAGAAAATCGAAACAAAGTGAGCACACTTCGGTTTTTTTCCTAGCCAGAGCAGAGGGGGAGGTGAGAACATGTGAGGGAAACAACCTGGAGACACCAAGGCCAGTGGGGAAGGAGGTGCTCCAGGCACTGGAGCTGAGACTGCTCTGCAGCTGTGGTGAGACCAAGGTGTGAAGTGTTTTCTCATGGTCCTTATCTCAACTCATGAACCCTTTATTTATTTTTTTTTTCCCTCCTCTGCCCTGCTGTGGCAGGGGAGGGTGAGTGAGTGACTTGTGTGGGTGCCTGGTGTCTGGGCAGTGTCAAACCGGGGCAGCCTCTGTGCTTCAGCCTTTCCCACGCTACCAGCTTCGTTTGGCTCAGCTTGGTGTATCCACATTCAGAGACACAGCAACGAGCAAACTGGCCAAACTGCCAGGGGAGTGTTTTGTTTTATGCCCAAGAGGATTTTGATTCCCATCCACTTCCAGGTGGGAAAGGTTTAAGAGCATATGAGTGCAATAGAGGGTCTTTTCTATCTAGGCTGCCCCACCTGTCAGCCAGCAAGCCTGCAGGAGTGTGTCCTGCTCCCAGTGGGGCAATTCCCAGAGCAGAAATACCAAATCTAGTGCAGGCAAGGCAGAAGGGACACAAGCTGTGGGATCTTTGTCAGTTGCTGTGGCCCTGGATCTCATCCTAGTTAGGGGTCAGGGAAAAGAGCACTGGGAAAGCCAAATTTGTGTTTATTCCAAGGAAGGGTTTCCATTTTTAGGATGAGCAGTGTTTGCAGCATGGACCAGAGAAACATGAGCGTGGTCTGTGTGACCCTTTGTGCACAGCTGTGTCTGTCCCCAGGGCTCTGCCCTCCTTCCCAGCTTCTGCTCTGGGCCCAAGCTCAAATGATTCTGTGGCTGTGGGGCAGTGGCCAGAGCTGCAGGTGTGCACACGAGGCACAGCAGTGTCCAGCACTGGGGCAGAGCCAGGGGCAGGGGCTCCCTGGGCCAAGGGAGACAACACAGGCAGGTCACACCTGCTGTCACACCTGCTGTCACACAGCCTACGTCAGCTGGACCCCAACTCGCTCAGCTGTATCTCAGTTACCAAGAGATACCCAATAATGTCTGATCTGTTCTCAAAGGAGAGCCAGAACTGGGACCAGGAGCTCGCAGTCTTGTTGGGAGCAGTTTGCCATTTCTTAGTGCACAACACATGCTGATTTTCCTTTTCAGGGAAAAAAATGTTTCTGTAACTCACCTGCTGGGCTGCTGCTCCCATCCAGACATGCTGTGAGCCCCTCAGCCCTCCTTGCTATATCCCCTGCTGGATTCTAAAAAGTCCTTGAAACACCCTCAGTCCAGTGTCCCTGGACACATCAGAATCTGACAAAGGAACACCTTTCTGAGGAGCCCCTGGAAGGGACAGCAGGAAACACAGCAGAAACCACACAAGGGAAAAGACTGGGCAAGTTGCCTCAGACAAATAAAAATCCCAAGCATTCCAAACAAAAACCTCAAAGCCAACCAACCAGAAACCCAAGCAAGAAACCTTTGGAAAAGTTACATTAAAATTGATAACTTTTAACCTGAATCCCTTCCTGTGACAGACAGACAGTCTCTGGGTTTTCCCAGGATCAAACACTGAGCAGGAATGCCACACTCCTGCCCAGGTACTACAGGCTTGGTCAACTGCTGGGCAGTCCAGAACTCGCCTGTGAACCACACTGAGCTCTAAAGCTTGAGTGTCACACTGGGAGCTGTGCACACACTGCTGGCAGTGGCAGTGACCGGGCTGTTGTCACGAGCCACAAAGCAAGACTCGTGGTGGTTCGTTTATGGATCTAGGAGCGCGAAAGGCACCGCAGGGGACTCTCAGTGCAATCACAGCACTGCTCTTTATTGAGCACAATCAACAGCACTGTGCAATAGAGGGGAGAGGAAAGGAAACAAAGGATAGGGAGAAATAGGGGGTGAGGGGGATTATAGCTACCAATGGAGAGACAAAGTCCTGGTGGTCCTCTGGCGCAGATTCGTCATTGTCCGTGGGGAGATCTCGAGGGAAGGTGAATTTGAGGAGTGCTTTTATGTTCTTTTACAAAGCGAGAGGCACAGGGCCAGAAACAGAGGAGATTTATGACCATTGTTGCTCCAAGAGACAGGTACCAGGTATATACAAACAGACCACTGTGCCTAGCGCCAGTTTCCTTAGGAATGGATATCAGTGCCAGCAGCACCAGCCCTGTAACATTCCTTGGCAGTCATCCCGCCCCGGCCAGGCCAGCGTCGCTGAGTGGTTTCAGCCTCAGCCCTTGGAGATGATCGTGAGGCAAAAATGAGGGACTTTTGTACTGTCTCTCACAGGTGTGCTCCCACTGCCCCTCAGGTCAGTTCTGCTCAGCTGTCCCTGGTTTATTCCTGCTGTGATGGTACCTGCATCCCACAGAGGAACAACTCTCACAGTTGAACATCCACCTGAGAGGTGCTGGCTCGAGGGGGGGCTTTGCTTTGCCTTGCTGAAAACTTAAATGTTAGCAATAAAATGTCCCCTCCTGTCCTGCTTCCCACCTGCCAAGCCTTTTCCTCACATCTGTGATGGAGAGTCAGGGGCCTTTTCAGGGGCCTCCAGCAGGCACAGGGGACACAAGCTGTCACAGTTGGGTGTATGGCATCACCCTGCACCAGTTAAATTTCTTTTCTTTATCCTGTTTCCTGCTCTGTACTAACCAGCTCTCACAAAGCAGGGGTTCCACTCACAAAAGTCCAGGTTCCAACAAAGAGCAACTCATCACGTGGGGTTTGTTTAGCCACAGGAAAATTTAAGCCAGCAGGGATCTCCTGCCTGGAACTCCCAACCTTTCTTCCATCATCCTGTTTCAATTTTCACCCTGACACCAGGGGTTTGCTCAGTGGCACGTGGAGCTGTGACCAGCATGTCCAAGAGCTGGAGCAGCCCCGAGGAGCATTTGTGGTTCAGCACCTCGGCCAGGGGCTGGAGGGGTGGGCACCCACGGCCACGGCTGCACAGACCTGCCACCCTGACGTGTCCTGGGCAGGACTCACGCCTGGGAGTGCTGAAGAGAAACAGACAGAGAAAACAGTATGAAATTGGCCAGTGCTTTGACAGCCTCTGGGAAATATTTGGGTGACAGGAAGCATTTTGAAAACATTTGGTTTTGCAACAAAAAGTACAATGTCAAGATTCCAGGGGTATTTGCAATCCTGGTTGTACCTCCTGCCCAAATTCTTGCTCTGCTCCAGCCAGACCCAGGTGTATCCCACAGCAGGCAGGAGCAGCCTTGCACCATTGCCCAGATAACGATTCTCCAAGCTCACTTTGAAAGTAGGTTCAGCTGTCATATATATGAAGGGTCAAATTGCCAAGCCAAGCGACTTGAATACTTCTTGATGCAGAAAACATCTGGGTTTATCATCAATCATCTCATCCAAGCTTGGCCAGAGCCTGAACTCTAATTGGTGGATGTCACTTAACACATTTTAAAACAAGGCTCCCAAAAATAGCAGTTATGAGTAAAAACCTCAGGGTTAAAAAGTAATCAAACCATCCAGCAATTGAATCCCTTCAAAGCTTACTTCAGGGTAGAGATTCTTCAAACACAGCAAACCTCTTCTTCAAAGATCTCAAAGTAATCACAGGCAGGATTATGAACCTGGATCTGGACACTGAGAGTGTGAAGCTGGAGGAAGTGCAGCTGAATTAGAGACTGATTACCTAGTACAAAACCCAAAGAAAGAAAAGTTAATGTTACAGCTGGACTCTCTGCTGGAGTACTTCTGTAATAATAACTGAAGAAAGCCATGAGACCAGCAGTCTGGATAAAGAAAACATATAAGCAGTTAGAAAGCAAAAAAGCAGGATCCTGAAGAGACACGTCTTGTAGGTGATCACACAAAGAGATGGTAAAACATGAAAGCTGGCTGTAAACACTACAACAATACCTCATAAATAATTCTTACCACAAAAATCAGTGAATTCACATTATACAATCAATATATCATCAGCAAGTGTTTCAAGGGGTAAAGACAATTTTTTTTTAGCATTAATATATTAACAACAGTCACTACTTATCAGTATGACCTATAGAAAACAGAAATAACAGAGGTTACAGGTTACCAGCAATCCCCAAAACTCTGAATCACTGGGGAAACAGCTGATGACCCTGCAGATAAGATCGGATTTAAGTTCCCCAAATGTTCTGTCTTCAGAGAAATTTAGGGTGGTTGAATCATTACTAATATTTGTATCTTTCCACGGTGGTTTCACTCACTGGGAAACATTTTTCACAGTAAAAGGTTTCCATCTAGGGGAAATTCCATATTTGGAATAGCACTGACTGGCATGGTGTCTCCCTTTTCTGTATCTAGGGCAGCGATTCGGTGCCTGTGCATTTCCCACACACTCTGGGCAATGCTTTCTTGTATGTCCAAATTTCCCACATTTAAAACATGGCCTTTTGGCACGTTCTGCTGCCATGGCTTCTGTGGAATTCTCCTGTTGAGGAGTTACACGGAGAGCTGCAAGGATTTTTTTCAAGTCTTTGATCTGCTGCTTCTAGAAGTTTCCCAGTTTGTTCCCCGAAGACGTCTGCTTGGATCATTGCTGTATGTTGAGGAGAGCCTACCTTGCTGCAGGCTTCTGTCATCTGGGAGAAGGTTGGCTGTGGGCCTGGCAAGAGCAGGTGGGGATGTGCCAGCTGGTCACTGCACTGCCTCTCACTGCTGCAGCGAGGCGATCTGTGAACGAGCTGAACTGAACGGCTCACATATTCCTGCCTTACTGCTCTATAAATGCCCTCTGGGACGCCCCCAGGGTGGATTTGCAGAATGGCTTTCCGAGCTGCTTCCTTGATATCTGCAATCACATCTCGAGGCAGATCTGCAGCTTGGTCCTCGGGTTCATCATGAGGAGGGTCTCCTGCCACTTGGGCCATTGTGAGGTTTTGATGTGGGCCTCCAGCGTAAGATTCTATTAATGCAGTGAGAGCTCTTCTCCATTTGACTTCCCACAGCATGCATTGTGAATCTGTTAAGATTGTGGTGGCAATATATTTGCAGTCATAAGGTACCAGATCGTAATTATAGAAGATGCCTTTTAATAATTTCTTGACATAGGGAGAGCCTAAACCATTCTCCTTTATTGCTGGTATCAAGTGTTTAATTATGTCATATGTCAGTGGTATCCATTTGGGTTTTGCATTTTGTCTGCCATATTTTATTGGCATGGCCATTAATTGTGTTGATGCCATGTCAAAATCTCCTTCCTTTAATGCTTTTATTCTAATCTCTGCCCAGTTGATGATTCAATGTGTCTCTTGAAGGATATTTTGTATTATTATTTGAGATGACTCCTGGAACACGAGGAAGTGGGACCAATTCTCGGTTGGTATTTTGTGGGTTTGTGTCCTGCAAAGACGTTCTTTCTTCAGGCTTGGAGGCTTTATTCATTCCTTCCGCTTCTGTGTAAGGACTCGGGAGTTCCGTCTGTGGTACAGCATTGGAATTGGAGGGTGCAATAACAGAAGTGGCCAGAGGTAGCGCTGCGGCAGGAGGTTGGACGTCTTGTTGGTCGCAAAATGGCGTCGGCAGAAGTACGTAGCAGTGTTTACGGAAGGGTCCAGGGAGCCACCATTTTGCCGTAGGGAAGGAGTGTGCACGGCGCCGCCATTATGTGGGAAGGACGTATCTCGTGCGCAGTCTCGGAGCAGCACTAATAATTCTCGGTGGAACTCCCGCGGAATGGCACCGGGGTAGTGATTGACTGGCCGAGAGGCGGAGCCACGGGCGTTCCCGAAATGGCCGGGGAGAGCCACGGGCTCGGGAAAATGGGCAGCAAGCCTGGCTGGGCTGCCGGCCTTAGAGAAAGAGCGGGCAGAGGAGGGAGACTCCGCGCCGCGGCTTTCGGAATCGGAGAGCCGCCGTTTGTGATTTCTGGGTCTGCGTGTGCAACCCCCGCTCCGAGACTCGATCCGCTTTCCCATCCGCCCGTCCCGAGGGACTCCTGTCCTCCCGCAAGCTCCGTCTGCTCCTGGCCCGTCCCCGCCGGGCTCGGCGAACTGCCTGAAGCCGAAGCCGTGTTTGTTGTGTTTAAAAGTTGCGGCGTTGCCATCAGCCCCGCTCCGCTCCCTGGGGGCGGCCGCGCACTTTGCGTAACCGGCGCGATCCGTGCGGTTGCTGGCCGCGGAGGTTGCGGATCTCGCGGGCCTGTGGCGGTTTGCAGTGGCCGCGGAGGTTGCGGATCTCGCGGGCCTGTGGCGGTTTGCAGTGGCCGCGCAGGTTGCGGATCTCGCGGGCCTGTGGCGGTTTGCAGTGGCCGCGGAGGTTGCGGATCTCGCGGGCCTGTGGCGGTTTGCAGTGGATGCGGAGGTTGCGGATCTCGCGGGCCTGTGGCGGTTTGCAGTGGCCGCGGAGGTTGCTGATCTCGCGGGCCTGTGGCGGTTTGCAGTGGCCGCCCGCCGGGGCCGGGCCTGCCCGCTCTGGGGCTGGGCCCCAAAGGCTCCGGGGGGCCGCTGTCCGCGGGGAGCGCCTCGGCAGGGCTAGGTTGGCCCCCGGCCCCCGGAGGAGCTGGGGTCAGCGATTTCTCAGGCTCTGCCGACGCTGCTGGAGCGGGAGCAGGGGGTGCTGCCCCCCTCGCCGCTTTTGGCTGCACGGGCTGAGCCTGCGGGCTCTGTAAGGCACTGATTATTTCATTAGCCTCTTCCGCATGCTTCTGCGCATTGCATCTGCTGGCTGTGACCTCGTAGACCACCCTACCTGCTGGAAGAAGCTTTGCTGCTGCTGTGTTTTTAAGTGTAGCAGCATGATACAGTCTTACATTCACAGAGTCTCAGAGAAATGGATTAAAAAGAGCTCCTGGATCTGCGTTCGGGAATTGTTCTTGCACCCAGCGTAAAAGATGTTTTAGTTGGTCCCTTGGGACGGCCATGGGATGTTCCCTGACCATTGAGTCTAGGAGATCTAAGGCGTTTCTTTGCGATCTGGACATTTTGTTGTGCATTATCTCTCTATGGGGTTAACCCTGCAGTGTATAAAGCGTACCTGACTCCTTGCCGTCAGTTCTCCTCGGTCCGTGTTCCATGGGTGTCCAGCATCCACGTTCTGCTTCAAACTGTTTCACCAGCATCTAGGCATTTCCAAATTCTTTTTTTCTTCCTTTTTCCTTTCCAGCTCACAGATGCACCTTATCTCTGTTTCTTCAGGGAGGTCCCAACCTCGACAGGTGTCCTCACACTGGGGCACCACTAACTGCCGGTTCTTGGCTTCTTTTCTGCCTCTGTCAAGGTCGGGATTGAAGCTCTCCAGACGGAATTTAGTGTTCAGACTCAGACATTTATTATTTCTTACCTAGATTACAAGTCATGAGTTCTACAGCATTCTGCTAACAAGCTACAAAATGGCCAGCTATCTTTCTCTACAAGGCCTTTAAGACTAAACTGTCCAATTAAGAAATGACACCTAAATTATTTTCACTTTTAACCCAATAACCAATCACTTGAAGTCCACAATGCGGACTTTTCTGACCAATTACAAAACACCACCCAAACCCATGAAGAAGAAGGTGAAGAAGAAGGACCAGCCACCACCCTAAAACCTTCATCTTGCTCTATATATATTGCTCTGTTCTAAAACCCCAAACTCTAAGTTTTCCACCCTGTGATATCACACACTTCTAATCAAACCGCACACCCGCAATCCCAGTGCTATCAATCAGTTTTGGAAGCCTTGTCCATGCCCTCAGGTCAAATGCAGTGTTCTCTTGTGGGTCTGTGCCCTTCAGCACAGAAAGTTTAAAATTCTCAGCCTCCAGGGCTCCAGCACAGATCAGCTGCAGAGGAAGAAACACTGAACAGCAACACAGCCCTCCAGCGAGGCTGGTACGAATTATGGAATTAGGGCCATGCTGGAGGAAGGAGGGGCCTGGCCAGCTGCCCAGGTGCCCACGTGACCCTGTGCATCCCCTGCCACTGCAGCAACACCCCAGGGTCCACACCTGTGGCCTGGGAGCACAGAAAGGAGCTCTGGAGGGTGTTGAGCCCAAAGCCCTGCCTTGGCATAGGGGCTCCTGACCTGATTTTATCACCCTTGGAGCATAAAAATAATAAAAGAGGGGTTTTTATGTCTCAGTGAAATTGCCAGTATTTCAGGTGGTTTCCATTGCCTTGTGTCCATTCCTGGGACACCTGAGGTTCCCTTCAGTGCTCACACCTGGGGTTTCTGCCCATTGACAAACCCCACTGAGCTCCCAGGTCTGAGCAGTGCCTCAGCCTCTCCTTACTCCTTACCTGCCAGGTTCTCAGATGTCCCAATCAATCCATGCTGGACTTCAGTTCTGGCCAGGCTGCCTTGCACTGGTGCCAGTGTTCCACATGTGGCCTTACCTGTGCCCCAGGGAGGGGATGGGGTCTCCATACCCTGTGGCAAGTGCTCTGGCTCCACACCTGAGGGTGGAGCTGTCAGGCCATGGAGGGGCATTGCTGACTCAGGGGTGGCTCACAGCCCATCAGGACAGCCAGATGCTTCTCGCGTCCCTCACGTGAGTGGTGGCAAATGCAAACATCCCTGCCCAGCTGTAGGACATGGCGCTTTCCTCCACAAACTGGATGAAATTCCCACTGGCCCATTTCTCCCTGGAGGGACCAGCCCAGGCAGGGACAACGCAGGGGCAGGTACACAGCTGAGGGACTGCAGCCTGTGCGCGAGTGAGTGGGTAAACAAGAAGGAAAGAGGAAGAAACAGCAAGTAGAAAGGCAAAGCCCAGCCCAGCCCCAGCCCCTTGTGCTGTGTCACCTCCCCAGGGACTGGGAGAGACTGGGCAGAACCTGTAGGGAAAGAGGGGAGAAAAGATGCTGGACTGAAGCTGAACCTGGGAAAGTAGAGGAATGGTGTTTTCCCAGATGTTTCTTTAATTGTTATCTTGGGTTCTCCTTGGTATCTGAATTGATAACTAAAAGTTCGTGTTACAGCAATAAATCAAGTAGAATTCCTCAAGCTGAGATGGTTCTGCCTTTGGTGGCAGGGACTGAGGCCAGGCCTGGGCTGGGATCAGCACTGATTTCCCTCTGGAGCCTTTCCTTCCCTTCTTCCCAGGCCAAGCCTGTTGTCCCCTCCAGTGCTGACACAAACCTGCTCAATGCTTCTAAGAGCAAGTCTAGGCCCTAGCTCACACATCCTAGTGAGATGCACTGGCCCAGCTGCACACCTGAGCAGGGTGTCTCTGCAGGGGCCTGGGCTGCACCCCGTGGCCCCAGGCAGTGCTATGGCAGCAGCAGCACCTGGGGCAGAGACTGCTGCAGACACACAGCTGTCACCAGCCCTGGGCACAGACCCTGCTCCCCTCTGCACCCACCCCACAGGTGCCACCTGCAGCTTCCAGGAAAAACCAGGCATCTCAAACTGCCCTTCACACCTCTTCTGGGAGACTGATTTACTGCTGAACACACACGCATCAGCAGGGAATGGCTGGGGACATACAGCTCATCCAGCTCCGTGCCCCTGCCATCAACAGGGATGTCACCCACCACACCAGGCTGCTTCAGGCTCATCCAGCTCAGCCTAGGAAACTGCCAGGGATGGGGCAACACCATTGGAAAAGTGAAACATCACTTACTGGGTATTTACAAGGAAGGGAAAAAGAAAATGGAAAAAAACCCCACCAAAACAAAACAAACCCACTTTGACAAGAACCCTCAAAGCAGAGTTACCTGTGACATTCCGTAAGGCTTCCCTGGAGACAAAAATCAGTTTTGACACTGTCTCCTGCATCAAACACCAAGAGTTTCAGCCTCGGGTCTTTGATAAAGTTGACTGGACCGTTTTAGATTTGCACAATAAATCCTCAGTCTGGGGCAATGGGCTGCCCAGCCTGAGCACCTGTGCTCAGTCACAGCCTCAGGGCCAGGGCAATGTCAAGGGGACATCCAGCAGATACCTGGATCACGGTGGCTGTGAGGCGGTGTCACTCTGTGACAATCCTGCTGGCAGAGTTCTCTGCACTGGCAATGTCCAAAAGGGCCCTTTTCCCAAATGCAACCATTGCAAGTGAGTAAGAAAAAAGACCAAAACTTCAAAAATGGCAAGTGTGAGCCAGGAATTATCAGTTAATGACATTCCCAAGGAATATCAAAAAAAAAAAAGCACAACATAAAAGAAGAAAGGTGAAAAATAGTAAAAGTTTAATAGTTACAAGAAAAACACACAGATCTGAGCAAAACCTCCAGGGATCAATAAAGCAACTGACAAAATATCAATAAAGTATCAACATCTCTGGGGACAGCAGCTCTCAGACCTGTGTGAAAGCTCACAGGATCCTGAGCAGATCCACTCTGGGCACTGCTGAGGACAGGGACAGCAGTGATGTCCCGCAGATCCCTGGATCTGTACCTGGAACAGAACAGCGACCATTTGATGCCAGACAGGAGCAGGAGGGAACACAAACACGGATGAGTTTAACCATGGCAGCTCTGGGCAGTGCTTTCCACCACAGAGCACTGTCAGTCACTACCCAACACCTCATGGAGCTCTGGAAGCACCTGGAGAGTCCCTGCCACAGCTCTGTGAGGTACCAGGGCTCTGGTGAATCTCAGCTCAGCCTTCCTGCCCCACGCAGAGCACAGCACAGCACACCTTCCCCAGCCTGAGCATTTGGGACTGCCCAAGGGAAATCCCAGCACGGCACGGTAGCTAAAATGGCAGCACTGCAAGGAGCCCGTAGGGAGACAGCATGAATGGACTGAAACCCCGTCCAGGAGCACATCTCGCACGGCATCACAGAGAGAAACACAAACCAGCCTGCACAACCTGGCCCTGTATGTCCCAGCTAAGCCCTCCTGCACCACGCTGTCTTCATTCCATCACTATCTGGGTAATTCAATGGCCTTGCTCATCCCATTTCCCATGGACACAGAACTGCCCTGGCACCCAGTCGGGCTCTGGACACTGAGGGCTCCAAGTGTCTCACATGAAGAGCTACTGGCAAAGCTCCTCATTCCCCAGCCCAGCTGCAGGTGAGCAAGGACAGGACAGTTCATCTTGCTCTGCTGATGTCTTTCTCCATGTTCTGTTTCCTTCTTTTCTGCCTAAGGCACTGTGGGAACAGCCAGCAGGGAGAATCTGAGGCTTCCCATGAGCAAACCCAGGCCAATTCATCCGGAACAAGCAACCCATCCTTCACCTGGCCCTTGACCAACTCACCTGTCCTGTTCACATGCAAACAAACTCAGGGGGCCAGTGAGCTGCATGGCCAGACTGTCAGCACGAGCACTGCTGGGGGAGTTCTTCCTGCAGCACCTCAGGCTGTTACAGCGATAACCCGATCCCAGGCAGCACGATGTGCACGAGGCCTTTCCCCTCCCACACTCCCTGAAACACGGCACAGCTCTGTGCCTGGTGCCCGCAGAGAGTGCCCACAGGTGCCGCGGGGCCAGCGAAGCCCTCCCGGCCCGGTGAGCCCGTCACCTGAGCCTGCTGTGCCCCGAGCAGGCGGTGCCCGTGCTCCTCGGCGCTGTACAGCAGCTGCCCGCCGCGCAGCCGCGGCTCGTCCTGCTCGTACCAGCGCTGCTCGTCAAACTCAGGGAAGAAAAAGGCAATTTCTCTGCTGGCTGAGGCAGGGGAGTCTGTCAAAACAGAGGGAAAGGCAATGAGAAAGAGATGCCAGTCTGCCACCACAAACACGTGCTGGACTCCAAAGGCACCTGGCCAGGTGTGCGTGGGGTCTGCAGAAGGGAACAAATCACTCACTTGGAGCCCCAGAAGTAAAGCACCATCATTCCTGCCTCCCCAAGAACCATCCAAGGATGCCAGGCCTACCTGAGCCATGGGTCGTGTTCCTGGTGTCCGTGAGGCCGTAGGCACCTCGGATGGAGTCTGGGTCGCTGTGTCGGGCTCGGAACACTTTAGTGGGTCCCATCAGGGATCTCCAGAGAGGGACAGCATTCTCATGGGCCAGGATGTAAGCCCACATGGGGCCACTGCGGCAGGGGCCCAGCAACAGCAGGAGAAGAGATTATGAAGAGCTCGTTACAAACAGGTTATTCGTCCTTACAAACCGGCGCAGTACAGCCACCATGGCCTGCCACGCTGGGCCCCGGCCTGCCCTGCCACGCCATGGGGAGGGGCACGGTCCCAGCACGGCACCGGGGCCACGGCGTTGGCACTGCTGACCTACTCCAAATTACGACCTCCACCACCTTCGGGGGTGTCACCCGCCAGGTACCACTGCTGTCACAGCAGGCTACGATCCCGACACTTCTCCCCCCGCGGCCAGAGCCTCCCACCCCGGCACATCCCAGCGAGCCCCTCCACACTCGGGTCACCTGCAGCGCGGGCCTTCCCCGCGCCCCGCACACCTGCGGCAGGTACCTGGCCATGAACTCCACCAGCCGCTGGTAGAAGAAACGCCCTGCGGAGAGTCATGGACCCAGTCGGCACCGGCCCAGGCCAGCGTCCCATTCCGGCAGCCCTGAGCCCCGCTCGTACCTGCGTGTTCCCGGTAGAAGCGGCGGCTCTGCTCCGCGCCGCACCGCAGCTCCTTGGCGCGGACAATGAGGAACCGGTGACGGAGGATGGCGGCGTGCACGGCCTGCGGGAAGAGGCGGCGCTGGGGGGGGCGGGTCGTGGCGAGGCCTGCCGTGCTGTGCCCGGCCCGGCCCGGCCCGGCCCTCACCTCGCGGATGAGCGGATGGGCCACCGCGTCCGGCTTGAGCAGCGCCAGCGTCAGCTGCAGCCGCCGCGCGGGGGCCGCCATGGCCGGGGCGGGCCGGGATGGGGCGGGGCCGGGATGGGGC